>CM023957.1:18636534-18669858 GCA_013407115.1 Glycine latifolia | reverse complement strand
TTGGTCATTTCTAAAAATGTCCTGGGGCAAAATTGTCATTTTTACCTTAGGGACATAACCGTCATTTCTGAAATTGTTCAGGGGCATAATCGTCATTTGCCCTATATCTTTTGTACTGCCCCCAATTAATATTTCACCCCAGCAATTGACTGTTCTTCAAAATTTTGGGGTGTTACAGCCTCCATATCTTAAGAGCAAACACTACTGCAGCCAATTCCAAATCATGGGTAGGGTAGTTCCTTTCATGTGTCTTGAACTGCCTAGAGGCATATGCCACAACCCGGCCACACTGCATCAACACCCCTCCTAAACCCATCTTTGCTACATCATAAAACATCTCAAAGGGTTCTCCTAGGTTAGGCAAAACTAACACGAGTGCGGTTGTTAGCTTTTCCTTAAGGGTTCGGAAGCTATGCTCACACTGGGCATTGATATGCTTCCAGCATATAGTAGTTTTTAGGATTAATTAATTAATAAGTTGTTTAAGATTTAGTAAATTAGAGTAGGAATTGGTGCATTATTATTTAATTGCATATTAATTTAATTTCTTAGTTATTTTATCATTTAGGAACCAACAAGAGAAGAAAAGAAGCAAAAAGAGCAAGCCAGTGCTCTCAAACAAGTCACGCGATCAGCGTGGGATCTCACGCGATCAGGGTGGAAGTATTAAGATTAAATATTCAGTTCGAAGAGCCCACGCGAGTAGCGCCAACAACCACGCGATCAGCGTCAGATGCTGAAACACAGACTCTCAGCTCGAACAAGCCATGTTGTTAGTGTGGCCATCCACCCGAGTCGCGCCCTTCTATCAAAACTCAAGCATTCAATTCGAATGACCCACGCGATCAACGTGGGCATCCACACTATTAGTGCCAGAATTCCAGAGCAGCCCATTTAACTCGAACAACCCACGCGATCAGTGTGGGACTTCACGCGAATCGCGCCACGAGCTCGCTGTTTCCTGATTTAAAAGATTTGAAATTGATTCAGTGGGGGGAACAGTTCCTCATTACTGGATTTAGACCTAGGACGTTTCGGGGGATAAAAGGAGACCTCTGGGTCACAAAGAAATAAGCTTTTGATAGACTTATTGAAGAATTCTGCAGAAGAAGCCATTGAAGACCTTGGGAGAAGCTTGGAACATTGAGGAATTGCAGAGATACAACTCTGTGTAATCTTTTCTTTTCCTCTCTTAGATTCTCTCTAGGAACATGCTAGTAATGAAAATATTATCAGTTCTGAGTATGCTTGGCTAAATTCTTGTATTGTGGTTGAGCCATGAACCTATGAGAATTCCTCTATGTCTTGATTGGTTTTAATAAGAGTTATCATAATTGCTTTGTTTTATTCTGTTCTTCATTGCTTTATTCTTAATTGGGACTGGTCATTCTATTAAGAGGTTTAGGGTTAGAATTCACAATAGGGATTCTAGTTTCTGAATTAAGTAAAACAACAATTTATACATTGCCTAGGGATAGGGATGTGTAGTTGCAGCAATTTCAGGATGTGTTGCTTAATGCTTGGTTTAAGCAGGAATCACTAAGGGATTAGGGTTTTTAATTTCACCAAAGGGTTAAATTACTAAGGGATTAGGATTTAGCTACTTATAGGAGAATACATCAGCTGAGTAATTAGAAGTAATTCAAGTTAATAATCAATCGACGCATAGAAGGAAGGAATCATAGGGGATTGCGCTTAACTACAATCATCTTTCACTACTGCAGTAAAATCTAATCAACATTCGCTTACATTCTTGTTAAATTTCTGTCATTTCATTTACACTACTTAACTACAACTCAACAAACTCTCTCAACTCATTATTTGTCTTCCAATTTCTAAGACGATAAGTTGACGTAAGATTGCATTCAATCCCTGTGGAGATGATACTTTACTTACTCACTTTATTACTTGAAACGAATGGTACACTTGCCGAGTTCGCAACAGACCTCACTTTGATAGTACTCTAGAACTTGATTTGTTTCTCTGGATGCATGTATATTCTGATATGATTAAGGCAGTTTATTCTTTTAAGTGAGGGCCAAATTGACTTACCTTCAGTTTTCCATTGTCACCCCTTTGAGCCTAAACCTTTTCATTCATATACCTGACCTTTGAAACATATACCTTGACTACCCTACTTCAGATTGGAGGAAGAAAGAATTAGAACCAAGACCACTAAATATTGGGAAATAGGAAAGGAAAGAAAAGGGTAAGAGGAAAGGCAAAGTTACCCAAGAAGACAATTATGGTTTGATAGTGCAATGCCAACAGAACAGATCTGGCAAAAACCAAATCTAGTGAAGAATCCAGTTGGGAAATAACAAGTCTGAAATACCAGCTGGTGGATCTAAATATATTTTCTCATTATTCTATTACAGCATTTTGAACAAGGAAAAATAAGAGAAAAAAGAAGATAAAAGAAACAGAGACAAAAGAAAGATCAAATGTATAAAGATATACATGAGAATAAGAGTGACAGACTGGTTAAGTGGACTTGACTAATTTTAATAGAATCCAATCTCAATTTTAGCCACTATCCAAAACTTTCCTACCCTTAAACCAGGCCAAGTTACAACCTTATAAAGACCTTTTGATCAGTTGTGCATGCATTTATGTTTCTTATTTTCAGGAACTTGAGAAGATGATCAAGCTTATGGTAGTGCTATAACTGTGATGGATTGAGTGATTATAATAACCTTTATACACTTGAGTGTTGAGTAAAATACACATATCTTGGTGAGAAGTACTCAAGTGAAACTCTTATAGTTTATGGAATTGAAAGGTGTTATTGAAACCTTGATGTGAAAATTGATTATACTCATCATTGTGATTCTAAGATTGTCAAATGTAATGTTATGCTTGATTATTGATCCTTGCTTTCCATCTTGAAATTTTGTTTATTGCTGAGGACAGCAATATCTAAATCTGGGAATTATTTGATATGCTGCTAGCATATGATAGTTTTTAGGGTTAATTAATTAATGATTCATTCAATAATTAGTAATATAGGCTAGAATTTGTCGAGTTTGTTTAATAAATTGTTATTTATCTTAATTATGAGTAATTTTGTTATTTAGGAACCAACAAGAGAGGAAAAGAAGCAAAAAGAAGCAACAGGTGCTCTCGACCATCTCGCGCGACTCGTGCCAGTTACCACGCGATTAGCGCCAGGTTATCAGGATCAAATATTCAGCTCGAAGACCCCGCGCTAGTAGCGCCAGCCACCGCGCCACTCGCGCCAGCTGCTAAGGCCAACTCCTCAACTCGAACAGTCCACGCGACTAGCGTGGCTACCCACGCGAGCAGCGCCAGGTTATCAAACTCAGCTTCTCAACTCGAACATACTGCGCCATCCACGCCAGTCACCGCGCTAGTAGCCCTAGATTTCCAGAACAGCCTAATCAATTCGAACATCCCACGCGATCAGCGTGGGAAGCCGCGCTAGTCGCGCCACAGTTACACTGTTACCTGATTTAAAAGATTTGATACTGAATAAACTGGAAAGAGAAGTTCTTGTTACTCTAATTAAATACATGAATGTGTGGGAGATAAAAGGAGACACTTTTTGGCACAAAGGTAGATAGAAACACAGGGAGAGAAAGTGGAGAGAAGATCAAAGTCAAAGATTTAAGGAAGATTGAAGGTTTTATAATGCTTTTACTGTCTTTGTATTTCTGGAGGTTAGACATGATTATGTCTGGCTAAACTTTCTTATTGTGGTTAGAGCCAGAACCAATGTGAACTCCTTTGTAACTTGATTGGTATTAATATGAAATTCTGATAATTGCTTTGTTTTACTTTATTCTTCAGTGATTATTTCTTTATTAGTCTTGGCCATTCTAGTAAAGTTTTGAGAGTTAGAGTTTGCAATAATTGGAACACTAATTTCTGAAAGTAGTAAAATAACAATTTTTACATTGCCTAGGGATAGGGATGTATGATTGCAGAATTCATATGATGTATTCGCTTAATGCTTAGCTTGATAGGGAATCACTAAGAAATTAGGATTTCTGATAGGGTTAAAGGGTTAAATTACTAAGGGATTAGGATTTAACTAATTATGTGAGAATACATTTTCTGAGCAATTAGAAGTAATTGAAATTAATAACCAATCCAAGTAAAGAAGGTTAGGAACAAAGGGGAATGTGCTCTGGCCACAATTATTTCTCATCATTGCATAAAGATTAATTTAAATTCGCTTTTCAATTCTCGTAATTTTGTGTCATTATTTAATTTACGTAATTCACAAAACACAACCATACTCTCTTCAAACTTATTAATTGTCTTCCAATTTCCGAGATAATAAGTTACGATAAGATTGCATTCAATCCCTGTGGAGACGATACTTTACTTACACACTTTATTACTTGAAACGAACGGTACACTTGTCGAGCGTGCAACAAAGGACTTTTTGCTTCTTAAGCGAGATGTTTGTTTAAACAATAAGGGCTTATAGCTTATGAAAAATTGGGCTTGATGTACCTCCTTGTTTCAAGTTTCAATTGATCTGTAAAGTTGAGAAATGATTTAATCTACTTAAAAAGGGGGTTTTCTAAAATAAATTGAGAAATGAGTTTTATGCTAATGTGGTGTACTTTAACAAGAACATGAGAATTTGGTTGAGGTGAGGGTGAAAAATCCATGGTAAGGATTTCTTCCTATGTATAAGAGACTAATAGATAGGTCCCTAAACCTGATGTATATGATGAAGCTAGGTGACACTATGACCCAAGTCAATCACATGCATTATAGAGTTCAATTTCCTTTTTGATTGTCGTTTTAATTTGGCCATAGGTATAAACGTAAAATGAACTTAATTTTACACTTTCAAAATAATAAAAAACAAGCTAAGGAGTAAATTTCACAAATAACCTCTTAACTTTAAAAGGAATTTATACTCATTGCCCTTTTATTATTTAATCCTATGATAGTATCATAACTTTTTTCCACGTATATATTCCTTTTGCAACCTTTCTCCCACAAACACCGTGACATTGTTAATGGAAATGGTGGATATTAAACTCATACCCCCTGTTTTCTATTTATTATGCCACATAACCTTCCATTAATTATTAAAATATACTGATATTTTACTTATATAATATTAAATATTATATTTATTAAATATGATTTATTTATTATATTTATATGTATACATAAATATATTAAATAAAAATTATTAATTAAAAATTAATTTTAGCAAAATTTAATGTGTACTTAGACATATATAATATTATTTAATGATTTCTATTTGAGTGAATTAAATATATAGTATTTATATAAATATATAAATATACTGATATTTTACTTATGTAAAATTAATTATTATATTTATTAAATATAATATATTTAATGAATTTAAAGAATATAATGGTAATATATGCATATTAAGTGTATAATTTTTTAATTGATATAATTTATATATTAAAAAAACTATTAAACAAAAATTAACGGGCATTGACATAAGTTAAAATTTCTCTCTATTTGAAGTCAAATGTAAGATTTTCTCTTTAATTGCACTGATTTTGCCACTTTAAATTATTCATAGAGATAAACATAAACTAAACTGAATTTTACATTTTCAAATTTAGGGAAAATAAACTAAAATGATTTATAAATAAAGATAATATTTATTCAACTATATAAGCATTCACATATTTTAAACATTTACTATTGTAGGAGTATTTACATGCCACACTAAACAACACGAGTAGTTATTTGTTACAACAATCCTTATTGACCTGAGACTAAGATGCAAGTCGATAGTAGATAGTGTCTTAGATTCTATACCCTTTGGGTCCTATATTGCAGACAAGAAAGGAGGGGGTATTAAAAAAACAAGAATGTATGTATGTTTTTGCCAAAAAAATGTTACATTTAACTTCAAAAACAAAGATAAATCTATTACGTACATATGTTTATTATATTTTTTAAATATAGTAAATATATAGTGATTGTGTTATCAATTTTAAAGTAAAAACTGAGAAACAAATAGTATGAAAACAACCAAATGTTCAAAAAGCCTGAAAAACATAGAATGTGAGAGATTGAAGAGTTACTTCATATGTTATCAAAAGAGAATCACATATCTCCTTTGGATAAAAACACACATTTGTTTTAATTTTTTTAATACTCTCTCTCTTGTTGGTGTGATATGAGATCCAAAGAACATGAGATGTAAGACATTGGCACGATCGACTATTTAGTTCTTAACGTACATATGTTTAGTGTGACACACAAATTCTCTTTTTATAATAGTTAATGTTTAAAATATATGAAACCATAAATAACATGAAAAAATATTATCTTATTTATACATCATTTTAGTTTTTTTTTTAATTTAAAAATATAAAATTGAGTTTACTTATGTTTATCCCTATGGATATATTAAGGTGGGAAAAGTAGGGCCATTAAATAGGATATGTTACATTTGACTACACAAACTAAGTGCGCACATGAGAGAGAGAGAAAGAGAAAGAGAGAGAAGTTGTTATCCGTAAATGATTATTATATTTTTTTAAAATATAGTAAATGTATAGTGTTTTTGTAATTATCCTATTATCTTTCTTTAGTACATAGTAATTGCATATTCCTTGTGATAAAATGGAAAAGTAGTTTTGTCACCAAGTAACAAGAGTTAATGCAGAACAAATGAAATTCATGGACGCACACCCCAAAAGGTTGAATTAAGTCTCCATTCTTAAATTCTTCTTTGCAAATAGGACAATCACATTGGGATCCAAGGGCCGGTTTCATCCTCATAGAGGCATAAAATAGGGGGAAGGCTCTCATGGCGAATATAGCAATATATGCTTTAGGGAAAAAATAAAGTAGTTGTTTTTCTGGCCAATGTGGTCCCATTTGATCCCTTACTCTAACAAGCAAAATCTGAGTTGGGAGAGAACTTTGTGTTTCTCACACTCAATGCCTCCAATCTTTCAGATTATCTCCTCTCATCATAATGTGAGTTTCCCCTCTTACGATCTAACACAAGAAAGCCTATCCAATCCCTAAGAGAAATCCCAATATGCAATCCAAAAATATAAAAATCTTAGGTGAAAGGAAGCCCATTGTAGTTAGAACAACAATGAACATAAACTGTAGCAATAATATTGGCAAAAAGACCAATGCACAACACATGGGAATTAGGAAAATAAATGTATCTGGGTTGAGAATAAAGAGAAACAATGCTACATAGAAACTCAATCTTTTTAGATGGTGGGTTTAGGTTTATTTATATTTGTTCAAGCATTGCAATTTAATACCCTACAGAAGAAGTTGTTGTTTCTCTCTTTTTATATTTTTTTTACCAGTCACATTTTATTTTTGTATTTTAGCCTTTGTATACTTGGACTTATATCTGTAAAAATATCTATATAAGTACAGTTATACAAAGACTAAACAAAAAAAAAAATAAAGAGATACGGTAAAAAGTAAAAATGAAACCATTAAGAAAAGTGATAAACAATCACTTCATCCATAAGGTATTAAATTGCAATGCTTGAACAAATATAAATAAACCTAAACCCATTGTCCAGAAAGAGTGAGTATCTTTGTGTTTTACTATTTCTCTTTATTACAAACAAGATAAATATATTTTCCCAATTCCCATGTGTCGTGCTTTGGTCTTGTTGCCAATATTGTTTGTACAATTTATGTTCATTTTTGTTCTAACTAGAATGGGTTTCCTCTCACCTAAAATTTTATATTCTTGGGTTGCATATTGAGTATTTATGATGTATATATGGATTCGAAAAAACTGAATGTAATATAAATCTATGTTTCTTTGTTATTTGGTTAGTGATTTGAAGTCATTCGCTCTATACTCCTTAACACAACATTTCATGTGATGTAATTATGCTACTAGGTCAAAATAATTTATGACAACACAATTAAGATGTTTTGCTAAAGGTTCTAATGAAATTCACATCAATGATAGTAGAAAAAAAACAAAAGCAAAGTCTTATTTCACAAGGCGAGGTCGGCTACATGCATCACACGACACCATTCTGAATGATCAAAAACCAAAGTTTAAGAATATCTCATTTGATGATTTCCTCCAACATTCTCTTTGGTCTACCTCTTATCCTTATCACTTGGATAAAAAATCATGCAATAGACTCTTCTAGTTGGATAAAAAATCATGCAATTGTGACCTTCTTTGTACATGCTCAAAGCAACTTAATCAATTTTCTGTCATCTTTTCGTCAATGGATGTTACACCGATTTATTCTCATATATATTCATTTGGTATCCTTTTATGTATGACCACACGTCCATCTCAATATTCTCAATCATGTTACTAATTTTTTCTTATGTTGTCCATTTAAAGTCCAGTATTTACTACCATATTGTATTGTTGCACATATAGGTGTAGAGTAAAATTAACTTGCCTTTGAGTTTAATAGTTACTTTGCGATCACAAATAACTCCTGACGTCTTTCTCCATTTAAGTCATCTCACTTGTACCTTATGAGTGACATCCTCATTAATTTCTCCATCATCTTGAATGACAGACCCAAAAGAATAAAAAAAACTTGACTATCAATAAAATTCCTCCAACATTTTTCCTTTGATACTATTTTGGCTTGAACCACATGATTACGAGATATTGCTCAATTTTTTTTATATTTTTAAAATATCAATACCAATCTATTAAGAAGTTCTATTTTGCTAGTTAAATAATATGTCAAAATAAAAAAACTATGTTAAATGAAAATCATGCATGCATGCTGTTACACCCCGAAATTTCAGAGTTTGCTGAGCTGGACACTTTACATGTGTGTATTGCTTGATTATTTGGTTTATTTTGGTAATTACTATTTTTTATTGTTCTGCCTTGGTATGCGTGATTGATGATGGGTGTGATACGTCAACTCTAGTGGTCTGTGGTTGTTGGCCATGCATGTTAAGTGGACGTGTCTTGTCAGCCAGGTATATAAGCATCAGAGTGTGTAGCGGAGGCGTGCTTTCCTTTCTTCTTCCTTGCGCTTTTCTCTCCTTTCTCTCTCTAAACTTACACAAAAACCGCTATTCCTCAACCCCTCTGTGTCACCTTTATCCCTCGAAGACCACCATAACTGCCACGAATCCCCTCACGTCAAGAAGAACATCGTGACCGGAACAGAAGTCGGGGAACATCTTTCTTGAGGTTCTAAAGAGAATGAACATGCTCACACTTTAGAAGACAGTGTTTCAGCACCGCTAGACTATAGTACGAACTCTTGGTTAGGTAAGGGGAGTTTATTATGTTAATGACAGCTTTAGATACCATGGTTGGGGGTCGGGGAGTCCAACCATGAAGATAACTGCATGTCCCTGGTGTGTGTTGTTTTTCCCAGAAAAGCTATGTCTTTTAATGAACAGGACGTGATGTGTTCTATGTTTATTGGTTGGTGTTTTTGTGTGAAGAGTTTGATGGTGTTCTTATGGGGAGAGTTGATGCGTAAGAACTCCCTGTGCATTGTGTGAAGCTGGTATTTTGATGCTGTAAAATCCCAAAACACCTTTTTACTAGTGTTTGTGAAGATGCCGGATACCGGGTTGGGTATGCCAGGCTGAACTCACTACATAGCATACATATATATAGACGGGACGTGGCTCTTAGCAGTCAATTGTTGGCGGATGTCAGGATCCTGGGTTCCTTACCCAAGGTTGTTTTTCTTAGAGTTGTTACGCTCACTTTCTCTTCCTTAGAGATACCGGGTTCCCTACCCGGGGTTGTTCATTCTCTTTGGAACTGGTGAGTTCAAGTCTTTTCCTCGTGAGCTACCAGGTTTCCTTACTCAGTAGAGCTCGTATCTCTTCCTTGTGAGCTACCGAGTTCCCTTACTCTGATGAGCTCATTTCCTTTCTTTGAGAGAGAGCTACCGAGTTCCCTTAGTCGGATGAGCTTGTTTTCTTTCTTGAGAGAGAGCTACGAGGTTTCCTTCTCGGTTGAGCTAGTGTCCTTTCTTGAGAACACCTACCTGGTACTACTCATCTACCCTCGTCCGCCCTCATCCGCCCTCGTCATCGAACGCGGATGGATATGCATTGATACCATGGGGGGTGTATGACAAGTTATCCTATCCAGGACGGGTTGTTCCTAGCTGGGTCATACATTGATGGTGCCCATGGTTATCGAATGCAGGTGGATATACATAGATACCCATGCGGGTGTATGATGAGTATCCTATCTAGGACGGGTTTTGTTCCTGGCTGGGTCATACATTGATGGTGCCCATGGTTATCGAATGCAGGTGGATATACATAGATACCCATGCGGGTGTATGACGAGTATCCTATCTAGGACGGGTTTTGTTCCTGGCTGGGTCATACATTGATGGTGCTGTGGTGATAGGCTATGTATAGACACGTGAGATGCCGGGACCGGGTGGTTAACCTTGCAAGGACCAGGGTCAGTGCATCGATGAGCCCATGTTGGGGCAGCCCGTGATTTTGATGGTATGTATGTACATGGGGGATGCATGATGTATTAACCTATCCAGGACGGATTTGTTCCTGGCTGGGTCATGCATTGATGGTGCCCATGGGACATATGACATTTGCATGATGGAAATAGGATGATTGGCTGTAGGGTACCGGGCTACTGGGGGTCACGCCTGTTAGGAACTTCTTTTGACTCCCCGGGGCTGATTACCACTGGGGGAGAGCAGCCTGTGCACAACAGAGTGACCCTGACAAGCTAATGCATCATCAAGACCATAGGGATGGACTATTTCCGGGATGGTACCACATGGCATGCTGATAGATGATTCAGGAGCATGCATCATGCTAGGCATTATAAGTTGACTTGTAGAATGTTGTTGAATGACTATCCGTGTTGATTGTGTGATGAAATGCTTGTTTGGATTGCCTTCCCTAATTGGTGTTATTTATTGTTTTGATGTTTAACATGATAAACTCACATTTGCTTTGTTGTACCGTGTGGTTTGGTACCTGTGATGATCACGAACCGTGTTCGTGTGAGCACACAGATAGCACTAGATGACCGGGAAATGTAACGACCCGCCATGTCGCTACTGTATCTCTAACTCTTAACCACAACATCAATGTAGTTTTTGATAAAGAGAACACCCCTTTTTGTTTGTTCAATGAAAACTGTTGTAAATTTTTCGCAATCACATGACGATTATAAGCATAAATAAGGCACGTATAAAACATTCCAATTGCATACATATGTTTGTATATGGGAAACGTGTTTTAATTGTAAATACAATTATCCATGTTCAAACGCACAAGTGTTTTACAAATGAAGTAAGAAAATAAGCGTCAGGGGTGCAACTAGCAAAACATGGGTGTAACTATCAAAACCAGGGGTGTAATCAGCAAAACATAACCCTTGGCCGGGATTCATTACCTCAACGTCCTGGAAACTCGGCGGCTCTGCTCAAAAGTTGTCATCTTCTCGGTCATCTACTACTGTCCATCTACTCACACGAACCGGGTTCACGATCATCACAGGTACTAAATCACATGGCACAACAAAACAAGGGTGAAGTCATCATATAAAATAACAAGCGAAAGGTAACATCAGTCAAGGAAAAACAATCCAAGTGTCACAGTATCACCACAAGGTCCAGATATATATATATCAACACGCAACCAACATGAACAAGTATCCAAGAACATTCCACAAGTCGATTTAAAATTTCCTAGCATGATGCATGCTCCTGACTCAACTCTCAACATGCAATGTGGTACCATCCTGAAAATAGGCCAAATCCATGGTTCAAATGATAGTTATAGTTGACGTTGGGGTCACTCTGTCGTGCACAGGACTTACCCCCCCCCGTGGTAATCAGCCAAACGGGTGTCATAAGGATCTCCCTATAGACGTGGCCCCCCATTACTTCTCGTACTATTACAGTCAATCATCCTATTTCCGTCATGCAAAATGAAGTATGTCTCTTATGGGCGCCATCAACGTATGGCCCGGCACAGGAACTTCTCATCCTGGCTAGGATCTCTATGCCTTCCCATGTTAAATACATACTGCCCCAAATGAGGCCGCCCCAACATGGGCCATAAACAAGTATGTCTCTCATGGGCACCATCAACGTATGCCCCGACACAGGAACTTCTTGCCCTGGCTAGGATCTTCATACCCTCCTATGTTACATACATACTGCCCCAAATGAGGGCCGCCCCAACACGGGCTAACTGATGCACTGACCGTGGTCCTTACAAGGTTCACCACTCGGTCCTGGCATCTCACGTGTCTATACACAGCCTCTCACCATGACTCTATCAAGGTACAAAACATCTCAAGCCATCACATAGGCTGACCTCAACGTAATTCACATACGTCATCCACAACACTACATCTATGTATACAACTCGACTAACCCATCTCTGCAGCCGACATCACAAGCACATATATATACAACTCGGCCAACCCATCTCGGCAGCCGACATCACAAGCACATATATATACAACTCGGCCAACCCATCTTGACAGTCGACATTCACAAGCACATATCTATACAACTCGGCCAACCCATCTCGATAGCCGACATCACAAGCACACACACACACACACACACACAGATATATATATATATATATATATATATATATATAACACTTCTGCGAAGTGCCTTGGGAACTTTTTAGCATCAAAATGCCAATTCCACACACATGCAAGGGGAGTTCTTACGACGTCAACTCCCCCTTTCCTAGAATACAATCAAACACCAGGCCAGAACATCATTAACAACAACCCAAAATACCAACCAATGAACATAGAGTGTAACCCATTCCATCCATGCCAAGGCATACCTTCTGGAAAACAACACACACACAAGGACATACAATCATTGCCTTGGTTGGACTCCCCCTGGTCCCCAACTATGTTACCTAAGGCAGTTATCAAACATAATAAACTCCCCTTACCTAATCAGGAGTTCGTTCACGGGCTTCACGACGGTGTGTCCTAAGCGTCTGTTTCAACCACGATGTCCTTCTTGGAGTCGAGATAACGTGGCAGCGGCGGTGGTTCTCGTGGGTTGAAGGGGGTACAGAAAGGTTGAGGGAGGAAGGTTTCTGGGTGTGAGTAAACTTGGGAGAAAAGGAAAGAAAACGCTAAGGTTGGAGAAAGGAAGAGTAAGCTTCTGTTGTGCTAGCCTGCTGCTTATAAGCACAGCTGACACATCATGCCCACTTAACATGCACAGTCAGCAACCACAGTACAGTTGTGTTGACTTACGTCCCATCACCCATCAAGCACTCATCCCAAAATGAAGCACTCAAGACAACAATTAATACAATAAAACATATAATTAATTAACATAAGACACACAGCAAGCATTCACTAGGAAACTTGGAGTCCGGGTCATTACAACTCTCCCACCTTTTAAGGAATTTCATCCTCGAAATCACTTGATGCAAACAAAGCTGGGTAGGCCTCCCGCACCTAGTTCTCTAGCTCCCATGTCGCATCTTCTCCAGATATACCTCCCCAGATTACCTTGACCAGGGGAATTTCTTTTCCTCTTAGATTCTTTGTTTGTCGCACCTAAATCCTCAAGGGTAGTGTTTCATACGTCAGGTTTTCCTTTTCTTGGATATCGTCCAACCCGACCACATGAGAAGGATCATGAATGTACTTACGAAGTTGGGACACATGGAATACATTATGGAGATTGGAAAAGGACAGAGGTAAGGCAATTTGGTAGGCGACGGGGCCAACTCTCTTTAGAATTTGAAAAAGACCAACAAACTGGGGTGTGAGTTTCTGGGATTTCAATGCTCGACCGACCCCGGTCCATGGGGTGACCCTCAAGAATACATGATCACCGACCTCAAACTCTAGGTCCTTCCTTCTCCTGTCATGATAGCTCTTTTTCCTACTCTGGGACGTCCTCATCCTATCCTGGATCAACCTGACCTTCTCGGTCATTTGTAGTACCACCTCTGGCCCTAGCATAAGACTCTCACCGGGTTCCAACCAGCATAAGAGTGTCCTACACCTCCTACCATATAGGGCCTCGTAGGGAGCCATACCAATGGTAGAGTGAAAGCTATTGTTGTAGGTGAACTCTATCAGTGGTAGGAAACTATCCCAGCTACCACCTTGTTCTAAAACACACGCCCTCAAAAGGTCTTCCAGAGACTGAATGGTTCATTCAGTCTGCCCATCAGTCTGAAGGTGATAGGCCGAACTCAGTCGATGTTGAGTTCCTAAGGCCTTGTTCAAACTCTTCCAAAATCTAGAAGTGAACCTCAGATCCCGGTCAGATACTATGCTAGAGAGCACATTGTGCAACCGGATAATCTCACTAATATACAGGGAGGTCACCTTCTCTAAGGAAAAATGTTGATGGGGATGAAGTGAGCAGACTTAGTCAATCTGTCAACAACAACCCAGATAGAATCTAACCCAGCCCTGGTTTTAGGCAAACCCACAACAAAATCCATGGAGATACTATCTCACTTGCATTGGGGTATATCCAAGGGTTGTAACTTAGCCGATGGCCTCTGGTGTTCTACCTTAGCTTTCTGATACACCAAGTACGCATAAACAAACTCGCTAATATCCCTCTTCATGTTCGGCCACCAAAACATAGTCTTCAGGTCTTGGTACATCTTGGTGGTGCCGAGGTGGATACTTAGGTTACTTCTATGCCCTTCCTCTAGGATCACCTTCCTAAGCCCGGATATGTTGGGGACACAGACCCTTCCTTGAAGTCTCAAAATTCCATCCTGCCCCACACGGAAACTACAATCACTCCTCGATGCTATGACTTCTAGTTGGGTCTTCAGAAAAGGGTCGGACCCTTACCCTTCTCGGATTTCCTCCAGCAGCCCGCTCGAAATCCGGAGAGCTCCTAGTCTCATGCTATTAGGGGTGAGCTCACATGCTAGACTAAGGTCTCTAAACCACTCCAAAAGCTCTAACTCCCTAACCATTAAGGCGGACACATGAAGAGATTTCCTACTTAAAGCGTCGGCCACCACATTGGCCTTGCCGGGATGATAACTAAGCTCGAAATCATATTCCTTAAGGAACTTTAGCCATCTCCTCTGTCGCATGTTCAATTCTTTCTGGCTGAACAAATACTTAAGGCTTTTATGGTCACTAAACACCTTGAACTTGGAACCAAAAAGATAATGTCTCCATATCTTAAGGGCAAACACCATGACAGCTAACTCCAAATCATGGGTAGGGCAGTTCCTCTCATGCGTCTTAAGCTGTCTTGAAGCATAGGCCACAACCCGGCCATCTTGCATTAACACCCCTCCTAAGCCCATCATTGCTGCGTCGCAATACACCTCCAAGGGCTCTCCTAGCTTAGGCAAAACTAACACGGGTGTGGTCGTTAGCTTTTCCTTAAGAGTCTGGAAGTTACATTCACATTGGTCATCCCACACAAACACTTGACCCTTACGAGTCAATTTGGTCAAGGGTAAGGCTATCTTGGAGAAACCTTCTATAAATCTCCTCTAGTACCCGGCCAAGCGCAGAAAACTTCTAATCTCAAACACGGACTTGGGGCTCTCCTACTTAAGGACGACCTTCACCTTAGAAGGATCTACAGCTATACCACCTTGGGATATCACGTGCCCCAGGAAACTTACTCTCTCTAACTAGAACTCACACTTAGATAACTTAGCATATAGTCATATATCACTAAGGGTCTGCAGCACAATCCTCAAGTACTCTTCGTGCTTCTCTCTGGTCTTAGAATATACCAGGATATCATCTATGAAGACTACTACAAAGCTATTGAGGTACGGGTGAAAGACCCTATTCATGTAGTCCATGAACACACCAGGAGCATTAGTCACACCAAAGGGCATAACTAAGTACTCATAATGACCATATCGGGTTCTAAAAGCGGTCTTGGGAACATCCTCAGACTTAACTCGGATCTGATGGTAACCCGACCTAAGATCTATTTTACTAAACACACAAGCCCCTACCTGTAACGACCTAATTTTCTAAGTTGATTTTATTACTAGTATTTTTACTTAGAATAAAAAATTTTCAAGAAACGTGTATTTGTAAAAATTCTGAGTCATTGAAATTTACAAAATATGTAAAGACTAATTCATTAGTCAATGTCTCTGTTACAAAAGTTTATACAAGTACAAAACTCTTTGCAAAATCCAGCTTAGTACATGGCTCCTTCAATGTATCAATACTACTCCAGAGCTTCAAGGAACCTGTCTAGGGCTGCCTTCTAAGAAAAACATGAAACAAATCTTGTGAGAAATAAATTTCTCAGTAGGCAAAGCTAAATCCCGAACTTATTAGTAGGTTAGTAAATTCATTCAAATAATCAAACACATCCACAAGAAATATGCAACTATATGAATGCATGAGATGAACTATCCCAGGGCAAATGGCCTCCACATATCGTACTGTATGTGGCCACACTGAGTGTGGACGCTGCTATAGTCTTACGCAAACATGCATGAATTTTGCCATATATCATTGCACCTGGGTACTACATATCGTACTGTATGTAGCATCAGATTCTGTTTCCCCAAAGCTTCGTACTGGACTTGGAACATGGAAACATGAATCCACCTATCTTAATCACATCAACATATCAACATCCATAAAAATCAAATTCATAAGCAAATACATACTGCCTTATGGAAAGATATTTACATCATAACATCACGCGTACCAAAAGTATGGTTAAGCTACCATACCTTATTCAAACAAAATCATACCATCTTAGGCATGATAATTGATTATCCTCAAGCTACAGACAAATCATGTTAGTATTCTAACTAATAAACCACAATATATCTTCTAAATAATTTCTAATTCCTTTAAACATTCACAAGAAAAGATCATAACCTAGCATGCATCTTAATCTCCTTTCACCTACCACCTTACTACTTTATCCTCAAAATTGAATCACTCTAGTATTTGAACCATTTAACTACACAACATTCAACCTCTACTTCTAAAAATTAATACAAAACAGTCCCATAATAAAAATATGAACAAACAGCCCAAATATCATCAAAATCACTTCCAAAGATCATTAAATATACTTCCAAACATCACTAATATTTCAGCCTATAAATCATCACCTATCCTATGGTTTAAATCAACATTTCCAAATTATAAAATAGCAATCAAATGACATAAATTTCCAGCCTAAATAATAACCATAAATCTGCCCATTTAAGTATATAGGTTAATCCAAACAAATGCTTATCTAGAGATTGAAGCCTAGGCTACTAAAACATGTAAATTAACCTAAACCATTGATTAAAAAGATTTAAACTTCACCTACCCCAAGTGAATTTGAGTCTTGATATCTTTCTAAGCTTGTTAAATCCTTCCTAAGGTTGTTTGCCTCTACACGTGATTTCTTCAAGTTGATGGGGTTTACTTGATTTAAGCTTTAAAGGGAAAGATGAAATGAAAGTGGTGTGAGGGAGAGAGAGTTCACATGAGGTTTGAAGAAAGGAGTGGTCTTGGAATTGGTTTGCACTTAGGTTCCTCCTCCTCCCTTTATATAGTGTTGAAGAAATGATTACTTAGAGAAAAATCTCATAAGCCATCATTATTCCTTTACAAGTGTTCTTACACTTGTTATAATCTTAGGGCTTCCTTCCTTTCTTCCTTCCAAGTGTCCTACTACTTGGCATGATCTTAGAGCTTCTTCTCCTTTGCTTCAAAGTGTCCAAAATCATGAAGTTTCTCCATTTCTCTTGCATTTTCGTGAAGTAACTTGCCAAGGAAGATTTTTATGCATTTTTATCCCAAACCTGTTTTAGTAAAATTCTAATTCTGGATTCATTAACCGTTGGATCTTCTTAAAATTTTAAAGGTACATTAATATCTCACATATGTAACATTTGACCGTTGGGATTGTTTAAGTAATATCTAGAGCTGTCCACGTGCAAGATGGAAGAGTGTAGAGAAATCTTGGCTTGATTTTTATATTACCTTGCATCCAGGCCATACAAGTGTCTTGCCACTTGTTTTCTTCTTATGGCTTATCTTCCAAGTGGCTGAATTCAAGAAGCTTCTTCCTCATTCTCCATGTTTCTCCACGTAAATGACAAGCTCAAAGGAAAGGAATACAAATTTTTCTTCCTTTCATGCTACATGTGGTCATTTTTTTGATGATGAATAAAAATCTAGTTTCAATATGGTATTTTCATAAAAAGAAATCCAATTTAATTTGAATTCTTTTATTTAAAGAAAATTTTGAATATTAGAATTCTAGATGTTCCTAAGAATTTATCCCAATGATAGTTTAAATTAATCCCAAGTAGTCTTATACAGGGCAATACATAAACCTTTTATTCTAGACTACATCTTTATCTTATTTTTGATTGGTCTATACTTCTTTTGACCATCAAAATTACTAGATCATTTTATTAAATAGGTCTATTCATCCTATAATTAAGAGAAAATTCTATAGATTTTATGTATCATTTTTCCATATTTTTCTGATGCTTAAGTTTTACTTGAATACAGCCTCAAAGTTGTCATCTTCCAAAATTTGTAGAAATTTTATTCTAGAGTTTTGTGTCACAAAATATGTTGATACTTAGTCAGCTAAGTGTATTTTATAATTTCATCAAGTTTCTACAAAATTTCTAAAGTTATTTGAGCATTTTTGGCCTAGGGCTTTTTGGTAATTATGCCATTCAACCTAGGGGTATTTTGGTTATTTTCAAAAATGTCCAAGGGCATTTTTGAAATTTTCATCTTAAGGGTTTTCTATTAATTTCTGCATCATGGAAAGAGTAATATAGTTATTTTTCTCTAAACATACTTGTATCCAATTATCATCACATTTTTATAATTTTGGGGATGTTACACTACCAACTGGTCCATAAGATCGTCTATTATGGGCAAAGGATACTTATTTTTAATCGTCACCCTATTCAGCTGACGGTAGTTTACGCACAACCTCATAGTCCCATCCTTCTTTTTCACTAACAGCACGGGTGCTCCCCATGGACATACACTAGACTGCACAAACTGCTTATCCAACAGTTCTTCCAACTGCTTCTTAAGCTCGGCTAGCTCTAAGGGAGACATCCTATAGGGGGCTACAGATATAGGTCCAGCTCCGGGCACCAAATCTACAGAAAACTCTGCCTCTCTCTCAAGTTGTAACCTGGATAGATCCTTAGGGAACACTCCCGGGAACTCTCTCACAACAGGGAGGTCGACTAGAGACACCTTGGTCCCTACCACTGGGTTCAATAAGATCATGTATACTTGAGCATATTTTTTCAATGACAACATAACCCGGATGGCCAAGATGAACATCCCCTTTTCTCTCACATCTGAGTTGCCAAACATGACCGTTTTATCATCACAGTTCAACACAACCTGGTTGGAAGATAACCAGTCCATACCCAAAATAATATCAATCTGGCTAAGAGACAAACAAACCAGATCAACCCAGAATTTTCTACCAGATATTTCCATAAGGAAGTCTAAACATACCTCGGAAGTCAACACAGACCCACTAGCCGGGGTCTCAACCACAAGCTCATTATTTAAAGAAGACAAGAAAGTTTAAGTGAATCTGCACACAACCGGGATATGAAAGAATGGGTCGCACCGGAATCAAAAAGCACGAGTAAATGAATTTTGTTTATGAAACATTTACCTTGGATTAGATCTTGGGAGTTCGAGGCTTCAACACCACTAAGAGTGAAGACTCTTCCCATGGTCCAGGATTGTCCGGGTTGGCTTTGCTGGCCTCCGCCATTCCGCTCTCTATTGGGATGCGGGCAATTCCTTTGGATGTGACCCTTCTCCTTACAGTTAAAACAAATCAGGCCTCTCTGTTTGCAGTCAGCAGCGATATGCCCGGGTTTACCACACTTGAAGCATGTGTTCCGGGTTGGGAAGGTGGCAGGTCTACTAACACTACCACTAGGGAATCCTGCAATAGCAGCCCTTTGGTGGTTGGGGTGTTGGTCATGCAGCTTGGGAGGGATGGTGTAGGGCTTTCCACGGTTTTGATGCTCGGTCTTCTTTTCCTTTACAGGGCCCGTGTTCCGATAGTAGGCAGCCCTGTCCCTAGAATCCTCGTCCCATATCCTACACATGTTTACCAAGGCCCGAAACTGACGGACTCCTTGGTAGTTCACGGCTTGCTTCACCTCGGGTCACAAGCCGTTCAAAAACTCCATGCACTTAGAACTTTCCCCATCCTGTCCCTAGTAGTTAGGGAAATACCTCACCAACTCCTTGAACTTAGCTGCATACTCGACCATAGTCCAGTTCCCTTGTTTTAGCTCAAGGAACTCCATCTCTTTCTTGTTTCTCAAATCTTCTGGGAAGTACTTCTCCAGGAATGCCTCCTTGAAGGTCTCCCATGTCACTACCCGACCTTTCGCCTCCATGCATTGGCGATTGTTGTCCAACCAGTACTCAGCTTCCTCCGCTAGAGTATAAGTGTTGAAGGCGACCTTCTGCTCCTCGGGGCATGCCATAACCCAGAAGATCTTCTCAATCTCCCGAGTCCATGTTTAGGCGCCATCCGGGTTGTACCCCCCATGGAATGAAGGTGGATTGTTGTGCTGAAAGCGGTCCAATCCCTGGTATTCCACGGCTCCTGGGGATTCTCCCCTATTCTGATTCCCCAACGCCTGGGCTAAGGCTTGGAGAGCATCAGCTATCGGGCGATTATTCCTACCAGCCATCACTTACTGCGAATAATAAGAAGTGAGAGGCCGGAAGGAATACACACAAATAAACACCAAACAATACTATACAGACCCTCCACCATTTGCATTCTGGATTGCGTGCCATAACGTTCCCTTGCATTGTCCCAAATTATACAGATGGCCAGTCCGATAACTTACAACAAAACATAGAAATTTATGGTATAGTAGATGTGAGAAATGCAAATATGTTATGACTATACTAAAATAACATCCTACACAAGCTCAAACACACACAAACATAATCCTGCACAGCACAACTAGTCACTTCATCAATCAGACACTCAACAATCAGCATAAACATGCACAGGGAAACATAGCAAGTTCACAGCTCACTGGCTGGAAGGTCCGACCTGCTCTGATACCATTAATGTAACAACCCACCATGTCGCTACTATATCTCTAACTCTTAACCACAACATCAACATAGTTTTTGATAAAGAGAACACCCTTTTTTGTTTGTTCAATGAAAACTATGGTAAATTTTTCACAATCACATGACGATTATAAGCATAAACAAGGCACGTATAAAACATTTCAATTGCATACATATGTTTGTATATGCGAAATGTGTTTTAATTGTAAATACAATTATCCATGTTCAAACGCACAAGTGTTTTACAAATGAAGTAAGAAAATAAACGTCAGGGGTGCAACTAGCAAAACATGGGTGTAACTATCAAAACCAGGGGTGTAATTAGCAAAACATAACCCTTGCCCGGGATTCGTCACCTCGATGTCCCGACAACTCAGTGGCTCCACTCAAAAGTTGTCATCTTCCCAGTCACCTACTACTGTCCGTCTGCTCACACGAACCGGGTTCGCGATCATCACAGGTACCAAACCACATGGCACAACAAAATAAGGGTGAGTTCGTCATATAAAATAACAAGAGAAAGGTAACATCAGTCAAGGAAAAAAAAATCCAAGCGTCACAGTATCACCACAAGGTCCAGATGTATATATATGTATATCAACACGCAACCAACATGAACAAGCATCCAGGAACATTCCACAAGTCAATTTAAAATTTCCTAGCATGATGCATGCTCTTGACTCAACTCTCAACATGCAATGTGGTACCATCCCGGAAATAGGCCAAATCCATGGTTCAAATGATAGCTGTAGTGATGTATGGCTGCACCCACAGCCGTTAAGTTTTCCCAAATCTTCCTTGCATTGAAACCTAAACTTAAAGCTTTTCTCAAGAACAAAAATTGCAGCACTTTCACGTGGGGTCTTGGCTATTTATGAGTTTTTAATTTCAGCAATGGAAGGTGGAAGAAGGTAAGGGATGAAGGTGAATGGAACCATGGAAAAGCTTTCCAATAAGCCTAGGAAGAATCGCCACAATAGCTTGAAGCCATTGATAAGAAACAAGAGGTTCTTGCACAAGAACAAGAGAGAAACTCTACACAAATTTCAGAATTTGTAAAAATGACATCAAAAGTATTTGCATTCAATTTTTGGGCAGCTTATATAGCCCACGAAATTACACTCAAATGCAAGGCAAATGATCATGCAAATGAAGCTTGAAATGTAAACTAAATGAAGCCTAAATGCAAGCTAATGAAACTCGAATTGCAAGCTTCATCCTAAGTGACTTCTTGGCTGAACCAATATGCCTAAAGGTGCAGTATTTTAGCTTCTAAGTGCAGCATTTTAAGCCTTAAGGTGCAGCCAACAAGCTTACAAAGGTGCTACACAATTTACACACAAGTGCACTTACAAAGCTTTACATTAATGCACTTAAAGCCTTTTTATTACAACTAATTTTGCCACTAACAAATGCTGGAATTTATTGAATTAAATTCAACTTTAGAATACAAAATCCAGCCCTTGTTGTCCTTGAGTTGGTGTTGTTGGTTTCAAAGAAAGCACTTGAAGAATGGACAAGAGATCAAGCTTGGTTTTGAAGCTTTCAACATGCCTTGAAGACTTGAAGAATAAATTGTAAATTGATTGTAAAGGAAGAAACGTCTCTGGTGATCCAAGTGCATTGCATTCATATCATTCATTTAGATTTTTAATTAGAGTCATAGAATTAACAAGGCTTTGATAATTTGATTCAGTGTTTAAATTGAAACTAAGGTTTTTGGAAAAATACTGTTTTACACTATTTTAATCGATTATTTAGGCATAATAATCGATTACTTTGTTCTTAGCTATTTCTGGAAAACTTATCAAGAACAATGTAATCGATTACATATCGGATTAATCGATTATTTAACCATAGATTTCTTACAAAACAGCATTGAGAAATATTTTAATCGATTACAAAGGCCAAATAGAAAACCATAGCTCACTGCCTTAATCGATTACCAATACTTGTAATCGATTACATTATACACTACTGCTTCACTATTTGTTATGCAATAATCGATTACCAAAATCAGTAATCGATTACACAGTTCATTTGGCTGACTCCTGATTTATGAAGCTCTCTGCCATAATCGATTACACAAAACCGTAATCGATTACACAGTGCTTTTCAGTTACATTCTGAACTTCAAGTTTTTCTAAAGCTCACTGTGATAATCGATTACGATACGGAATAATCGATTAATTGGTTCATTGCCAAAACCCAGAAGCCAATAGAACATATTAATCGATTACATATGATAAATAATCGATTATTAGGCGCGTTTAATCGATTACTGGCAGTTAGAAATGTTTGTTATAAATAGAACTCATTCTGTGCTTGATGAGTAACTTGTCAATTTCGAATTCTGAGCTAGTATAAAGCATTCTAAATACTTTCTTGGGGTTTTCTGGGTTCTGGGTGTTCTTGCTTACATAAAAAAACATATGGGTTATTGATTGTGTCTTGAAGCAAGAAAGTTCTTGTCAAAGCTTAAGGAATGTGCTTTTTTGAGTCTTGTGTTGATTCTTAAACCTGATTCACTCATTCATATGCATCATTATTCATTGGATCATCAGGTGATATCTTTCCTTAGCTTTGAAGGTGTACTCTGTTTTTATTTGTAATTGAATTTCTATTGTAATTAAGGTTCTTGCATGTAATCTAGAGGAAGGGTTTCTCTAGGGGTGTGCTGAGTGGATTCTCAGTGGGTTGATCTTTAAGAACCTAATAGTGTTTTAGGTTTCTGAACTTTATCTAGGATTGGTAAAGAGAGATTTGTGTAATTACTTGTAAGACAGAAAATTGCAATAGTGGAACTCCATTCTAGTGTTGAATGGAAGAAAACTGGATGTAGCTTCATAGTGTTTGAAGTGAACCAGTATAAATCTCTTGAGTCTTGTGATTAAATTCGTGCTTTCTTATTTTCTATATATATTAATTGAATTGTCTTGTTTATCAATTTAACTTTGAACAATTGCATGCCTTGGGCTGAGCTTGAGATTGAATAAGTATTTTTGGTTTCAAAGTGATAAAGATCCTAAAAGAAAACTCTGAGTTTGTTAAAAGAATTTTAATTTATCAAGCCTAACCAATTCACCCCCCCTCTTGGTTAAGTGTGAAGTGTTCCTATCTTTTACAGGTGTGCCTCTTCATGCTTGTCCAAGTTAGCTTGGATGTGGTCCTCAAGTGCTTGAGTCCTAGCTCTTGTGATTGGTCCTTTAAAGCTCACCAAAGGAAGTGCTTCAAGCTCTCCTTCTAGTCCTTTGGCTTGTCTTGGACCTCCATCATGTAGTTGACGTCGGGGTCACTCTGTCATGCATAGGACTCACCCCCCCGTGGTGATCAGCCAAACGGGTGTCATAAGGATCTCCCTACAGACCTGGCCCTCTAGTACTTCTCGTACTATTATAGTCAATCATCCTATTTCCGTCATGCAAAATGAAGTATGTCTCTCATGGGCGCCATCAATGTATGGCCTGGCATAGGAACTTCTCACCCTGGCTAGGATCTCCATACCCTTCCATGTTACATACATACTGTCCAAAACGAGGGCCGCCCTAACACGGGCTAACTGATGCGGTGACCGTGGTCCTTGCAAGGTTCACCACTCGGTCCCGACATCTCATATGTCTATACACAGCCTCTCACCATGACTCTATCAAGGTACAAAACATCTCAAGCCATCACATAGGCTGATCTAAACGTAATTCACATACATCATCCACAACACTACATATATATATACAACTCAGCCAACCCATCTCGGCAGCCGACATCACAAGCACATATATATACAACTCGGCCAACCCATCTCGGCAGTTGACATCACAAGCACATATATATACAACTCGGCCAACCCATCTCAACAGCCGACATCACAAGCACTTATATATAACACTCGGCCAACCCATCTCGGTAGTTGACATCACAAGCACATATATATACAACTCGGCCAATCCATCTCGACAGCCGACATGACAAGCACACACATATATAACTCGGCCAACTCATCTCGGTAGCCAACATCACAAGCACATATATATACAACTCGGCCAACCCATCTCGGCAGCTGACATCACAAGCACATATATATACAACTTGGCCAACCCATCTCGGCAGTCGACATTCACAAGCACATATATATACAACTCAGCCAACCCATCTCGGTAGCCGACATGACAAGCACACATATATATAACTCAGCTAATCCTACTCGATACTTAAAAACTTCACGAACACTTCTGCGAAGTGCCTTGGGAACTTTTCAGCATCAAAATGCCAATTCCACACACATGCAAGGGGAGTTCGTACGACGTTAACTCCCCCTTTCATAGAATACCATCAAACACCAGGCCAGAACATCATTAACATCAACCCAAAATACCAACCAATGAACATAGAGCATAACCCATTCCATCCATACCTTCTGGAAAACAACACACACACAGGGACATGCAATCATTTCCATGGTTGGACCCCTGCTGGTCCCCAACTATGTTACCTAAGGCGGTTATCAAACATAATAAACTCCCCTTACCTAACCAGGAGTTCATTCACGGGCTTCACGAAGGTTTGTCTTAAGTGTCTGTTTTGACCACGATGTCCTTTTTGGCGTCGGGATAACGTGGCAACGGCGGTGGTTCTCGTGGGTTGAAGGTGGTACAGAAAGGTTGAGGTAGGAAGGTTTCTGGGTGAGTAAACGTGGGAGAAAAGGAAAGAAAACACTAAGGTTGGAGAAAGGAAGAGTAAGCTTCTGCTATGCCAGCCTGCTACTTATAAACACGGCCGACACAGCATGTCAACTTAACATGCACAGCCAGTAACCGCAGTATAGCTGTGTTGACTTACGTCCCATCACCCATCAAGCACTCATCCCAAAACAAAGCACTTAGGACAACAATTAATACAATAAAACATATAATAAAACATATAATTAATTAACATAATACACACACCAAGCATTCACTAAGCAACTTAGAGTCCGGGTCGTTACAGAAGACGACCACTTGTTGGTTGGAGCCACCGAGTTGCCAGGATGATGATGGATCAGACCTTGGCCATAAAGTTTGTTTTTTTTTTAGAATTTACCTTTCATTGTATAATTTCTTGTTTCTTTTGAAAAGTTTATACATTTTAGACATGGTCAACTATACCTACAGCTAAACTACGTTATATATTTGAGATGTCTTGTACATATCTTATTTACGTGTTTACTTTATGATGATGGTCTTTATGTGCTCACAAAAAATTTACTATTGTTTTCATAATCAAAAGAAAAACTAAAGGGGTTTTCATCTAAAATATGTTAATGGCATGATTAAGAGACAATGATACAGTAGTGACGAGGTGGGTCGTTACATTAGTGGTATCAGTGCAGGTCGAACCTTTCGGCCAGTGAGTTATGAGCTTGCTATGTTTCTCAGTGCATGTTGTATTGATTGTTGAGTGTCTGGTTGTTGAAGTGACTAGCTATTCTGTACTGGATTATGTTTGTTTGTGTTTGAGCTTGTGTAGGGTGTTGTTATTAATATGGTCATAGTGTATTTGTATTTCTCACATCTGCTATACCATAAGTTTCTATGCTTTGTTGGGAGTTATCAGACTTGTCGTCTGTATAATTCGGGACAAGGCAAGGGAACATTATGGCAAGCAGTCTGGAATACAAACAGTAGAGGGTCTGTATAGTATAGCTTGGTGTTTGTTTTGTGTGTATTCCTTCCAGGTTTTCACTTATTGTTGTGCGCAGTAAGTGATGGCCGGTAGGAATGATCGTGCTATAGCTGATGCTCTCCAAGCCTTAGCTCAGGCTTTGGGAAATCAGAATAGGGAGAAGCTACGGGAGCCGTGGAATGCCAGGGGTTGGACCACTTTCAGAGCAACAATCCTCCTTCATTCCATGGAGGGTACAACCCAGATGGTGCTCAAACCTGGATTCGGGAGATTGAGAAGATCTTCCGGGTTATTGCATGCCCCGAGGAGCAGAGGGTTACCTTCAGCACCAATACCCTGGCGGAGGAAGCTAAGTATTGGTGGGATAACACTCGCCAATGCATGGAGTCGGAAGGCCGGGTAGTGACGTGGGAGACCTTCAAGGAGGCATATCTGGAGAAGTACTTCCTAGAAGACGTAAGGAACAAAAAGGAGATGGAGTTCCTGGAGCTCAAGCAAGGGAACAGGACGGTAGCCGAGTATGCCGCCAAGTTTGAGGAGTTGGTAAGGTACTTCCCTCACTACCAGGGAAGGATGGAGAGAGGTCCAAGTGCGTGAAGTTTTTGAATGGCTTGCGACCCAAGGTGAAGCAAGTTGTAAACTATTAAGCAGACCGTCAGTTCCCGGTTTTGTTCAACATGTGCAGGATATGGGATGAAGATTCCAGAGATAGGGCGGCCTAATACTGGAATACAGGTCCTATGAAGGACAAGAAGATGGGGTAGCAAAACCGTGGGAAGCCTTACACCATTCCCCATAAGCCGTATAGTCAACGTCCCAACCACCAAAGAGCTGCTATGGGGTTTCCCAGTGGTAGTAGTAGCAGACCCACTACCTTTCCAACCCGGATCATTTGCTTCAATTGTGGTAAGCCCAGGCACATTGTTTCAGAGTGCAGACAAGTAGGGCCGTCTTGCTATAACTGTAAGGATAAGGGTCACTTCTAAAGGGATTGCCCACACCCCAAGAGAGAGCAGAATGAGGGAGGCCTGCAGAGCCGACCCGGACAACCAAGGACCACGAGAAGAGTCTTCACTCTTAGTGGTGCAGAAGCCTTGAACTCCAGAGATCTAATCCAAGGTAAATGTTTCATAAACGGGATACCTTTACTCGTGCTTTTTGATTCCGGTGCAACCCATTCTTTCATATCCCGGTTGTGTGTAGAACAACTTAAACTTCCTGTGTCTTCTTTAAATAACTAGCTTATGGTTGAGACCCCAGCTAGTGGGTCTGTGTTGACTTCCGAGGTATGTCTGGACTGCCTTGTGGAAATTTCTGAGAAAATTCTGGGTTGATCTGATTTGTTTGCCTCTTAGTCATATTGACGTTATTTTAGGTATGGACTGGTTATCTTCCAACCAAGTTTTGTTGAACTGTTTTGATAAAATGGTCGGGTTTAGTAACTCGGAGGTGAGAGAGAAAGGGATGTTTATCTTGGTCAACTGGGTTATGTCATCGTTGAAAGAAAATGCTCAAGTATACATGATCTTGTCAAACTTGGAAGTGGAGACCGAGGTTTCTCTAGGCAACCTCCCTGTTGTTAGAGAGTTCCCAGAGGTGTTCCCTGAGAATGTATCCGGGTTACCACCTGAAAGAGAGGTAGATTTCTCTATAGATTTGGTGCCCGAAGCTAGACCCATATCTGTAGCTCCCTATAGGATGTCTCCCATAGAGTTAGCCGAGCTTAAGAAACAGTTAGAAGAACTATTGGATAAGCAGTTTGTGCGGTCTAGTGTGTCTCCATGGGGAGCACCTGTGTTGTTAGTAAAGAAGAAGGACGGGACTATGAGGTTGTGTGTAGACTACCGCCAGCTGAATAAGGTGATGATTAAGAATGAGTATCCCTTGGCTAGGATAGATGATCTTATGGATCAGCTGGTAGGGGCTTGTGTGTTTAGAAAGATAGACCTTAGGTCGGGTTACCATAAGATCCAGGTGAAGTCCGAGGATATTCCCAAGACCGCTTTTATGATCCGCTATGGTCACTACAAGTATTTGGTTATGCCCTTTGGTGTGACTAATGCTCCTAGCGTGTTTATGGATTATATGAATAGGATCTTTCATACTTACCTTGATAGCTTCGTGGTAGTCTTCATAGATGATATCTTGGTATATTCTAAGACTAGAAAAGAGCTTGAAGATTACTTGAGGGTCGTACTACAGACCCTTAAGGATTGACAACTCTATGCTAAGTTGCCAAGTGTGAGTTTTGGTTGGAGAAGATGATTTTCCTAGGGCACGTGATATCCCAAGGAGGTATAGTTGTAGATCCTTCTAAGGTGGAAGTCGTTCTCGAGTGGGAGAGCCCTAAGTCTGTGTTTGAGATTAGAAGTTTTCTAGGCTTAGCGGGGTATTACCGGATATTCATAGAAGGTTTCTCCAAGCTAGCATTACCTTTGACCAAGTTGACTCGTAAGGATCAAGTGTTCATGTGGGATGCCTGTTGCGAACTCAACAAGTGTACCGTTCGTTTCAAGTAATAAAGTGAGTAAGTAAAGCATCATCTCCACAGGGATTGAATGCAATCTTATGTTGACTTAACGTCTTAGAAATTGGAAGACAAATAATGAGTTTAGAGAATTTGTTGAGTTGTAATTAAGTAACGTAATTGAAATGACAGAAATTTAAGAAGATTGTAAGCGAATGTTAATTGGATTAATAATTTGAGTTATTTCTAATTGCTTAGCTGATGTATTCTCCTATGAGTAGCTAAATCCTAATCCCTTAGTAATTTAACCCTTTGGTAAAATTAAAAACCCTAATCCCTTAGTGATTCTTCCTTAGACCAAGCATTAAGCAAACACATCCTGAAATTGCTGCAACCACACATTCCTATCCCTATGCAATGTATAAATTGTTGTTTTACTCAATTCAGAAACTAGAATCCCAATATCCCTATTGTGAATCCTAACCCTAAACCTCTTAATAGAATGGCCAGTCCTAATTAAGAATGAAGCAATGAAGAACAGAATAAAACAAAGAAATTATGATAACTCTTATTAAAACCAATCCAGACATAGAGGAGGTTTCATAGGTTCATGGCTCAACCACAATACAAGAATTTAGCCAAGCATACTCAGAACTGATAATATTTCCATTACTAGCATGTTCCTAGAGAGAATCTAAGAGAGGAAAAGAAAAGATTACACAGAGTTGTAGCTCTGCAATTCCTCAATGTTCCCAAGCTTCTCCTAAGGTCTTCAATGGCTTTTTCTGCAGAATTCTTCAATAGATCTGTCAAAAGTTG
This sequence comes from Glycine latifolia, assembly GCA_013407115.1. Classification (NCBI taxonomy): domain Eukaryota; kingdom Viridiplantae; phylum Streptophyta; class Magnoliopsida; order Fabales; family Fabaceae; genus Glycine; species Glycine latifolia. The sequence goes on along the minus strand of CM023957.1, from coordinate 18,639,868 downwards.
TTTCTTTGTGACCCAGAGGTCTCCTTTTATACCCCAAAACGTTCTAGGTCTAAATCCAGTAATGAGGAACTGTTCCCCAAGCTAAATCAATTTCAAATCTTTTAAATCAAGAAACAGCGAGCTCGTGGTGCGATTCGCGTGAAGTCCCACGCTGATCGCGTTGGATGTTCGAGTTAAATAAATTGCTCTGGAATTCTGGCACTAATAGCATGGATACCCATGCTGATCGCGTGGGTCATTCGAATCGAATGCTTGAATTTTGATAGAATGGCGCGACTCGCGTGAATTGCCATGCTAACAACGTGGCTTGTTCGAGCTGAGGATTTATCTTTTGGTGGTCCCACTCTACTCGCGTGGATGGCCATGCTAACAGCGTGACTGCTTCGAGTTGGAAGTCTGTGTTTCAGCATCTGGCATGACTCACGTGGTAGTTGGCGCTACTCGCGTGGGCTCTTCAAACTGAATGTTTGATCTTGACACTCCCACGCTGATCGTGTGAGATCCCACGCTGATCGCGTGACCTTTTTGAGAGCACTGGCTTGCTCTTTTTGCTTCTTTTCCTCTCTTGTTGGTTCCTAAATGATAAAATAACTAAGAAATTAAATTAATATGCAATTAAATAATAATTCACCAATTCCTAATCTAATTTACTAAATCTTAAACAACTTATTAATTAATTAATCCTAAAAACTACTATATGCTGGAAGCATGTCAAATAATTCCCAGATTTATATATTGCTGTCCTCAGCAATAAACAGAGTTTCTATTTGGAAAGCAAGTTTTAACAATCAAGCATAAGTTCGCAATTCACACTCTTAGAATCACAATGCTAAGTATAATCAATTTCCAATCAGAGTTTTAATAACACTTTCAATTCCATCAACTGCAAGAGTTTCACTTGAGTTTTCCTTACCAAGAAGTGTGTATTTCACTCAGCACTCAAGTGTATAAGGTTTATTATACTCACTCAATCCAACACAATGATAGCACTACCATAAGCTTGATCATATTCTCGTGTTCCTGAAAATAAGAAACATGAATGCATGCACAACTGATCAAAAGGTCTTTATAAGGTTGTAACTTAGCCTGGCTTAAGGGTAGGAATATTTTGGATAGTGGCTAAAATTGAGATTGGATTCTGTCAGAATTAATCAAGTTCACTTAGGCAGTTTATCAATCTTTGTTCTCTACTTTTTCTTCTGCAAAACATTGTAACATAGCAAGTGGGGTGGTCAGAAATTATATTTAGATCCACCAGCTGGTATTTCGAACTTGTTACTTCCCTTACTGGACAACTGGTATTTCAGACTTGTTACTTCCCTTACTGGACAGCTGGTATTTCAGACTTGTTATTTCCCAACTGAATTCTTCACTAGATTTGGTTTTTGCCAGATTTGTTCTGTTGGCATTTCACTTTCGAACCAGAATTGTCTTCTTGGGTAACTTTGTCTTTCCTCTTACCTTTCCCTCCTTTCTTTATTTCCCATATTCCATTGTCTTGGTTCTAATTCTTCCTTCCTCCAATCTCAAGTAGGGTGGTCAAGGAATATGTTTCAATTGTGAGGTGTATGAATAAAAAGGTTTAAGCTCAAAAGGGTTGACAATTAAAGATTGAGGGTGAGTCAATTTGGCCCTGACTAAAAAGAATAAACTGCCTTGATCATGTCAGAATATACATGCATCCAGAGAAACAACTCAAGTTCTAGAGTACTTACCAAGGTGAGGCCTCTCTGAAAGAATTTTGTACTGTATGGCTCAATCCTCATGGGTTATGGTCTCAAGTTAGCCTCTGTGAGCTTCATATCCAGTGTCATTTCAACTTCATCATGAATATCAATATACAATTAATCATAATTCAATTATGCTTCATGCAAGCTACCCCATATTTCATCTCAATCAAGCTTTCTAACAGAAATTCTAATTTATCACTGACTTCACAATTTTGCTTCTGAGATATGTAAAATAAGCTTCTAACATGTTATTCAAAAATTTAAATTCTTATAAATTTTAGCAAAAAATATATAAATTTTCTGTTAGCCATCTTTCGTCTCTTGAATGTGATTCGTCAAATAAATACTGTGTATGCGCCCATTCCCAGATTTAGAAAATTGCTGTCCCCAGCAACAACTAACAAGGATCGTGTGCTCACTCACGTAATTAATATTTGAAGAATCGCAACCAGAACAAAATATTGATTCAGATAGAAGACATTCACATCAAATTATTCATGCATCAAATATCACGAATGTATCAAGTATATAAATGTGTATTGTAGTGATGTAAATGGTATGGAAAATGAAAACAAGAATAGAAAAATCAAAAATAGTAAAATCAGAAATAATGCTGGGAGTCACTACACGCCCTCGATAGTCTCGTCTTCAGCAGCCTGAGATGGACCATGGTGGTCCGCTGCTGGCTCTGCAGGGTTGGATGGTCCTGGAGGGGTCTGAGCTGCGGGTGGTGGTGATCTGGACTCCATAGGTGGCTGGAAGGCTGGCGGTGTGGGAGTGAAATGGTACTGGTAGGAGGAGAAGTCGGTGCTCCACTCTCTGCATAGGTCCTCCATCAGCCTGACCTGATACTCCAACAGGCGAGTCTGGTGCTCCATCATAGCTCTCAAAGAAGGCTAATGCTGGAAGTCATCCTCTGGTATAGATAGCGACTGTGTGGACTGCTGAGACGGAAGAGACTAAGGTGGATCCGGCTGGGCAGGTGCATCTGGGACTGGGGCTGGAGGAGACTGAGGTAATGGTGCTCCACGATGACTGCGAGCTGCTAGTTCCTCGGGAGAGAGCTTCGAAGCTCGAATCAGCTGCTCCTCTGCCGCGCTCTCCATCATGTCTGTGTATGTCTTCAGAGTCATGACGGAGGTGGTCCGAAGGTCCATAGGCTCGTCGTCTGGGATCTGAACTCCAGCACGACGGCAGAGATGAAGAATGAGGGAGGGGTGAGTGAGCCAGGTGATCGAAGCCGTATTCAACCAAATTAATGCAATTAAATGCAGTACTAGGAAGTGACCTAGATTGTCTCTCAAGGATCGATTGTTTGTGTTAAGGGCTAAAACATGTATTGGGGGGGTTTTTAACAGATTCAAATTATCTAAAAAAAAAATTAAAACCGAATTACCAAATGCAGATTAAAATGGTCAGGTCTGGAACAGATTGCGTTTCTAATTTCCTTGGTTCACGAAAATAATCTATTCTATTTAATCCTTGGTCAGTCCAGATTAATCTACTAAGCGAAGATTAACCTAAACTTCCCTACACGAATTAAGCAAACACGAATCTTGTTAGGTCTAATCTCTCAGGATTAAGCAACCTGAATCAACTTAGAA
>CM023957.1:18578528-18636434 GCA_013407115.1 Glycine latifolia | reverse complement strand
TGGAAGTGTATCTGTGTGTCTGTGGACTTTTGGATCCCAAGTTACATCTAGGTATCAAAGAATAAGCAGGCTTGTCATTGTCATATGGGCATCAATAAATCTGTGCCATGCTTTATTCGCTTTAGTATGTTTAAATATAGAAGGATGTGAAAACTTTTTAGGGTTAGTTTAGATGTTTCCTGTATTTGGGAACAAAATATTGCATGTAGCCTTCTTAGAATCAACACTTTAGCATATGGACATTCATTGTTGGTTCTAAATAGAAAAGAATTTAACATACAAAGAAAATAGTGAAAAAGAAGGAAAAAACATACTTGGATAAAAGATGATTACCGGATATAGGATGAACACTGAGCAGTCTTTTATTGGTACAGGGTCGTTCATTTTATGCTATTCAGGCTGCCAAGTTTGGTGTTCAAGTCAGAGTGTTTTAGGTAAGGTGTTCACCTTGTATTTGACTACATATATCACTAACCACATTAACTTGTTTCAATCATAATATAAATTGCCAAAATTTATTATGGAACTTTTTTTTAAACAAGTATTTGTCTTTCATTACTTTATTTTTATTTGATTTTTGCCTACACCTCATTGCTTTACTTTGTTTATTAAATGGATATTTGAGCTGCTTCTCTAATTGACTGAATTGGGTTTGTTTATAGGACCTCTGGGAGTAAATACCCTCCATTGGTTTCATTTAATCATAATGTCAAAATTATTAAACATTTAGGGGACTTATTTTTTAATTAATAACAATAGTGACTTCTGATCATCCCCTAAGAAATTAAAACTCAACTGCAGATTGGCAAACATTTTCCCACACAATAGACATGCATCAAGTCTCTCTAGTTGTTTAGTGCATCCCTCCAAGCAATGGCATGTTTTTTCTCTCAAACCCTTTGCCATTGTGACTATCAAAAGGGACAAACCAGTTTCACATTTTTCCCCTTTTTCTGCAATTGGTTTTATATTGAAATGTTTAAGAACGCATCATTCAATTTAGAGGGGTCAGGGGTAAGTGGGATCCACACCCCATCTTCAAGGGAAATTTGGAGGCCACCCAAGGCCTCTGCTATTAGTTCCAATATCCAATATCCACACCCCATTTTCGAAATAGCTATTATATTCAATACCTTCTTCCATCCTAGATAAAGCATCAACCACTCTGCTTTTATAGATCTAGGTATTGGCCAATTGATAACAGCTTCCACTTTGTTTTGGTCTATTTCTACTCCTTTTACTGAAACCACATGACCCAAATAGTCAATTTTTCTTTTTCCAAAACTACATTTCTTTTTTTGGACATAAAAACAATTCAATGTTAGCACTGTCAAAACCAACACTGTAGTAATATTTGGTCTTGCTGTTCTTGCTGTGCAGACAAATCCTTTTCGTTCTCTCTTACTATGTTGTCCTCCTCTTGTATCACGTTTAGAAATAGCAATAATATTTGGTCTGTTTCAGATTGAAGAGCTTTCTCCATTACTTTAACAGACACCAATTCCGTCGATAAGCTTGGGTCACCACAAATATTAACAATCTTTCCCTTGACACAAAAGTTCATAATCAGCTTTCCCCAATTCACCTTCACATCACCTAATGTCTCCAACCATGCTATCCCTAGAATAATACCCACCCTGCCTAGTTCGAATACAAAAAAATCACTGAAGATCTCATATGAACCCAAGGTTATTGTTACATCCTCAGAGCACCCTTAGGACTTCATTTTATGCCCATCTCCTAGTCTGACCCAGTAGGGCTGTGTTACTTTACTTTTAATCCCCAGCCTTTGGACCACAGATTCCAAAATCATACCCTAATAACTTTGCCAGCCAATTCTGCTGATTTTAGTTTGTAAACTTAACCAAACTCCTGTAATTTTTAACTTATAAATAAGTTGCGTACACTATCAAGTTTTGGAAAATTAAGTTACTAAACCATGGCAGTAAATGATTCAACCAAAAATTAGAGAATGAACTGGTAACTTAAATTTTGATGCCAAGTTCTCCTATGCTTATCCCTGTTAAAAAAATCTGAAATTGGGTTGGGCTGAACCGTATCAAGCAGCAATTAACATTCCTTTTGAAAAATATAGAAAAGTATGACATTGATCATTTTATGCAGAGTAAAAGATGTTTGGCAAGACTAATTATGATTATGGCACTCCACTTCCTCATATCATGAAATCAATATTCTGAATGCTAGATTACACATTAGAAAAATTGACAGCATTGTTTCCATACTATCCTAATCCTATTCTATTATATAAATATATAAAATTCTGTTCGGAAAATACAATTTGAAACTTTACTGTGCAGTCAGCTGAATGCTTGCTTTGCCACTTTTTTCAGGTCAGATTTGTGGGTTCGTCGCTTGGTGGTGTTTATTGTTTTGATTCTATAATTTAATTAGCTCAGGTGAGGAAGTTCTTGTATACTTGTATTATTTTTGCATTATTTGATGTTATTATCCTTCTTGTCAACATAAGAATGATTGAACCTTCCTATATAACCTCAATGTGAGATGGAACAGTCCTTTCCCATTTGTTTTGCTTGTTTAGTTAGGAAAAGTTATATAAATGCATTTTCACTTTCTTTGTGTTGTTTTCTGTATACTTGACTGAATTTTTGTAGGCGGAGACACATTGTCTATGGCTTAATTCATCTTTTGGTAACCATTGTGAATTGAGAATTATTGTTTGAGTTTTAACATTGTATAACAAGGATTGAAATCCTACATGACATGCTTCAGCAAAGGAAACAAGAATTGAAATCATGTAATGACTTTAGTTTATGAAGGGAGAAAATCAAAGTGTGATATGTTGATTCTGGTATATTTCTTTTGTACATAATTTTGTGTCATTGAATTCCTTCTAGAATCATCATGAAATCTGATTGGACCTAGAATAACTAGAAGAATTGTTTCTAGTGAGAATTGTAAACTAGATTTGGAATGGCTAGATTACACATGTTGTTTAATGAGTGATAAAGAAGGCATGCTGGTAATTTTGTGCACAGATCTAACACAAAATCTGCAATTTTAAGAGCACCAATTCTGCATTTTTGTTATGGCAATGAGTGATAAAGAAATGTAGTTCATGGCAATTTGGGCTAGGCTATTAGCTTACTCTTTTTCTTTTTAGCAATGGTTCTTGCTACATGTCTGCTCTTCATTTTCAGCATCACCTAAAATTGGGTATTGTTCACATTGTCAAGGAATGTACAATACATGTACCTAATTCCACCTGCTATGAATTGTTGATGGACAATACATGTAACTTGTTGTACTTGTTGTTAACTCCACACTTTACAATTTTCAGACTTTTATTGCTACATTGCAGAATATTTCAGACCGACGTGCACAACTTGTTGCTGAAAATTATCCATAAATAGAGTCACAATAATTGACTAGGTATCTCCTGAGATTTATTATATATGCCTTTGAAATCATTCATATTAATGTGACTTTTGAAATATTGAACATGATTGGCATTTGTTTGGGGTGGGAGGATCAAGGATTTTGTTTCTAGTTGTATGCAAAATGCAATTTTTTCTCCTAAACTATAACATATTATGAAATTAGGATACCAAACAACCGTGTCTGAACTTGACATGGTATTAAATTTAGGGGGATAAGATGAACGGTATTAAATTTCATGATCAGTCCATCGTAATATGTTTTTAATTTTGATATACTTCTAAAAATCTAAATGTGTGTATGTGATTCATGAATGTTACAATTTTTTTGCTTAAATACACAGAACATGAACTATATTCCTTGCAATCGTCGATGGATGTACGATAGATGTTATAGTGGTAGAAGCGGTTTGAAACAGTCTTTTGTTGATAGGGTTCATGAGTTTGTAACCAAAGCTATTCAACAAGACAGCTATCACAATGAGGGGGGGGTATAAGATGTCCTTGTGTTAAATGTGATTGTACTCGGATTTTGGGGGATAAAGTTGTCAAAGTTCATTTGTACAAAAATGGGTTCAAGCCTAGTTATTGGATTTGGATTGATCATGGTGAAGCATGTCACATTTTGATATAAATGAGGACAATAGTTATATGGATGCATCAAATACCACAGCAAATGTGCGATGCTCTCAGACAGCCAGAGACATTTGAACTTCCAAATTCATATACTATGGAAGAGCCTCCAAATGATGATACACAAAGATTTTACAGCTTGTTGGTGGAAGCGAATCAGCCGTTGTACGAAGGGGCATCAGACTCAAAATTGTCAATATCTGCAAGGTTTTTAGCTTGCAAGTCAAATTGGAATGTGCCTGACCAATGTCTAGAGTTTATCTCAAAAATGATTTTAGATGTTACACCTATAAAAGATAAGTTGCCAAAAAACTTTTAGGATGCTAAGAGGTTAGTATCGAAGTTGGGATTGGAGGCAAAAAGGATTGATTGTTGTGTGGATGGTTGCATGTTGTATTATAACAATGATGGGGCATTAACTGAATGCAAATTTTGTCAGAAGCCCAGGTATTGTGCTAAAGCAGACTCAACAAGGAATACAAAACCAGTTCCTGTTAAGGCAATGTTCTATTTGCCCATAATCCCAAGATTGCAAAGAATGTTTGCATCCATGCAAAGTGCAGGCCAGATGACATGGCACCATGACAATAGAAGCAGTTCGGGAATGTTACGTCATCCCTCTAACGGTGAAGCCTGGAAGCACTTTGATCGAGTACATCCAGACTTTGCTAGTGATCCCCGAAATGCCCGACTTGGTCTATGCTCAGATGGCTTTAACCCATATATTCAAGCATCATCTTCACCGTATTCTTGTTGGCCAATAATTGTAACCCCTTACAACCTTCCTCCAGAATTGTGTATGACTAAACCATATTTGTTTTTGACTTGTGTGGTACCTGGACCATTTAATCCAGTGGTGGGCATTGATGTGTATTTACAACCTCTTATTGATGATTTGAACAAGTTGTGGGATGGAGTTGTCACTTACGATGTTTCAAAAAGGCAAAATTTCATGATGAAGGCTGCTTTGATGTGGACTATTAATGATTTCACTGCATATGGTATGTTGTCTGGTTGGGCCACACATGGTAGGTTGGCATATCCGTACTGCATGGAGGACACAAAGGCCTTCCAGTTGGCAAATGGGGGAAAAACTTCATGGTTTGATTGTCATCGTCGGTTTTTACCACATCATCATGCATTTAGAAGGAACAAAAATGCCTTCATGAAAGGGGAAATAGAAACTGATGACCGATTGCGTTTATTGACGCCTAGACAAGTTTGGCACAGGGTTAGGGATTTGCCAAAAGTCACTGAAGTAGGGGTGCCTCCACCAACATTAGAAGGATATAGGGAATGGCATCATTGGATAAAAAGAAGCATCTTTTGGGATCTTCCGTATTGGAAAGATAATTTGTTGAGACACAATCTTGATGTAATGCACATAGAGAAAATTTTTTTTGACAACATATTCAATACTATCATGAATGTCAATGGTAAGACAAAAGACAACGAAAAAGCTAGGAATGACTTAGCTTTGTACTGTAGGCGGAGAGACTTGAAGTTGATGTCGGGGGCTAACGGGAAGTTGTCAAAGCCAAAAGCAAATTACACTCTAACCGCAGAGGAAACCAAGTTAGTCTGTCAATGGATAAAAGAACTAAGAATGCCAGATGGGTATTGTTCTAACTTGGCAAGATGTGCCAATGTTGCTAAGGGAACCATGCATGGGATGAAAAGCCATGATTGTCATGTATTCATGGAGTGTTTACTTCCCATTGCTTTTAGCTCATTGCCACAGCATGTGTTAAATCCAATTACTGAAATAAGTCATTTCTTCAAAGATTTGTGTTGTTCGACTCTGATGGAGGAAGACTTGAGTAGAATGGAACAAAATATTCCATTGATTTTGTGCAAGTTGGAAAGAATATTCCCTCCTGGTTTTTTCGATTCAATGGAACATTTGACTGTTCATCTGGCATATGAAGCTAGACTTGGTGGACAAGTGCACTATAGATGGATGTATCCATTTGAAAGGTAATTATTTTCATCTCATCGTCATATTGCTGAAATACACATTAATAAATTGTATCACTTATCCATCCTTACATGTTATGTAAATGTTGTAGATTCATGGGCGATTCTAAACGAGGCGTGAAAAATAAGGCTAGGGTTGAAGGATCCATTTGTGCGTCGTACTTACATCGTGAGACAACCCATTTTTGTTCACATTATTTCAACAACTTTATGTTGGTTCAACGTAATGTTAGAAATGCATCTGCAGTTGATAGTGAAAGTCGTCCACCAATGTTATCAATCTTTGACCAGCATGGTCGCCCCTCTTGGAAAGAATTGATTCACTGGTTAACTGATGTGGAGAAAGACTCAGCCCATGTTCATGTGTTGATTAATTGTGCAGAAGTTAAGCCATACCTTGAGTAAGCTTTCTAGTACTGCAGTTTATCGGTGTTAAATGTTGTTATTGGGAACTGCAATAATAATGTTTAACACTTATTAAATGTTTCATTGGACAGTACATTCTTGCAATCCCAACAACAAAATGAACCAAATTCCTATAGTGTCAACGTACATGGAGAATTTCCAAGTTGGCTTAAGCAACAAGTATGTATGTTATAGTTCACAAATGTTATTTCATCAATTTTTATGTTGGTATAACTTATTATCACTATTCGTAGGTTCATAATTCGGGTTTAAATGTTACAAACCAACACTTATGGGATTTATCATATGGTCCTATGAGTTACGTTAAACAATGGCACACATTCTTTGTCAATGGGTACAAATTTCATACTCAAGCGTGGACTGAGGGAAAGAAAATCATAAATAGTGGGGTTCATGTAAAGGGCCTTACAGAAGGAGGAGCAGATGATTTCTATGGGGTAATTAAACATATTTATGAGCTGCAGTATAACAATACAACCTACGATAAGTGGGTTGTCTTATTTTATTGTGAATGGTTTGATCCATCGAGTAGAGGAACAAGAGTGGATCCAAAATATGGAACTGTGGAAATTCGAATGGATAAAAGATATAATCGATATGACCCCTTCATCAGTGCACATCAAGTAAGGCAAGTGTATTATGTGTCCTATCCAACCACAAGAAGAGACAAACATGGTTGGTGTGTTGCAATTAAAACAAAGCCAAGGGGTTACATAGAATCCAATAATGTTGCAAATGATGTGCCTTACCAGGTAGACGAAATGTCACATGTCAATGAAGTTATTGAAGTTGAAAATATTTCAGGATTGCAAGATTTAGGAGGCGGGGTTGAAGAGGTGGACCCTGCTAATGGATTCATAGATGAAGTTCCATCACATAATTTGGATGCAGAACACCATAGTTTTGAAGTTGACAATGAAGGGGATCTAGAAGATGACTTTGAGGTTTACAATTCTGAAGAGGATAACCCATGATATGAACTTTATTCATGATAGTGTTAACTTGTATCATACTACTTTAGTTTCTATCTACTCTTGGTATGTAAACCTTAAGCCAACATATTTTATAAATAGCTTTATTACATATTCGTTGATCATTATATGCGTAGTTACATAGTTGAACATGATTTATATCACCATTCACAGCTAATTGCAGAATGTTACTTTGCATATACTCCTTTCAAGCATTATCATTAGTCTCGCATACTTATTGATACATTATATCATCCATTCAGTCCTTGTATTTTAATCCGTCACGCAATTTTGAATGATTTTTTTATAGAAAGTTTTCATAATTGAAGAGTATATGGATGCTAAAAGAGTTGATGAGTCTTTACATTCAATGATCGTTGAAGACTCTATGGATGGTGACATAGTTGATGACTCTTTAGATTTGTCAGAATTTATGGATGATGAAATAGTTGAAGACTCTTTAGAATTAGAAAACTCAATGGATGCTGAGAGAGTTGAAGACTTTAGATTTAGAGAGAGTTGAAGATTCTATAGAAGTACAGGAGTTTATGGGTGAAGACACAGTGTGTGACTATTGTGAATTAGAGAGAGTTGAAGACTCAATAGATTTAAACGACTCTGTGGATGCTGATAGAGTTTCAGACTCTTTTGATTTAGAAATAGTTGAAGACTCAATAGTTTAAAACACTCTATGGATGATAACATAGTTGAAGACAATTTAGAGATACAAGAGATAGATGGAAAACTTAATATGGAACCTTTTTTTGTTAGACCAGAAAGGCAACAAAGGGAAATTCAAAATGTAGTTAGAGATATGTTAAAAATTTATGTTCCTCTTTATCAACATTGTATCGATGCTAACAGAGTTGAAGACTCTTTAGAGATAGAAGAATTGCTGGATGAAAAAGGTAATGATGAAGCTATGTTTGTTAAATCAAAGACCAAAGAGCCAAAAGTTTCGAAAGAAATTTTGGACATGTTAAAGATTTATATTCCACTTTTATGAATGTATGCTTCTTTTGTTGTAATGTAATTATGACTTTATTAGGGGACAATTGGTATTTTGTGTGTAACTTTCATATGTGACTTAAGTTATTTTGATTGAATTAAATTATTTTAAATCTGTAGCTTGTTAAATTATTTTTGTATATATATAGAAATGTCATCAGGTGGTGCTGATCCTCCCCGACCTCTATCCACGGAGAATAGTGCAAAACAAACAAGTGGGAAGAAAAAACCATATGTGGTTAGATTACGACCACCAAGAGTAAGTCTCCCATCAAGTTCCTCATCCCCTTCTTCTGTATCTATGCCAAATAGACCTGCAAATGTTGTACCTACACCATTTCCACCGTCTCCCGTGCCTACATCCACACCATCCCCATCCACGGCTGTAGGGAACATGGCTACTAATGAAGAACATGTTAATTTGGCCATGGAAGACCCCCCTTGAATGATCGTCCTACAGTTACACTGATCAATGGAGCGTAAGTATTTCAAATTTACATTTAAATTAAGATTACAAAGCTTTGCAATTCATACATTCTCATGGTTAAATGATTTTTTTTTAATTAAGGTTCCATCCATCAAAGGTTGCAGCAAAGGCTGTGATATTATCCATTAGACAACAATTTGTTAACCCATGGCCACCATGGGGAGCCATTCCAAAAGATCAACAAGATATTTTTTTCCAGCGTTTTAAGGTAACTAATTCACATGTTGATTAATTACTTAAATGACTGAAATGGATACATTATGATATAATTAATTTAAACCTTCTTTAGGTAAATTGATTACTGGCTTAAACATACTTTAGGCAAAAGAAGGCATTCAATTGTGTGACTTATTTATTACTTCATCATATTGGGACTTTAGATTAGTCTTTGTTAAAGCTGCTTTTGTTTGATTTAATTTAATTTAGACCAATTGCTATTTTAGTTACTACAAAACATTTGATAAATGTGTGATACTTTAGAGAAAATTGGTATGGAGACCAGAGGAAGAGGCTGAAATTAAGAAAGCTTTTAACTCAAAAGCCTCTCATAGACTTTCGAAGATGTTTAGGGATGCCCGAAATGAAAATAGAAGGCCATATTGGATTGGAGATTGTGTATGGAATGATCTGTTATCACATTGGAATGCCCCTGAGTATTGTTCCAGGTGTACACAAGTAAAAAAAAATCGGGCATCTGAAAAGGGTGGGTGTTTGCACACATGTGGTTCCATAACCATGCAGGATCACGCTATTCGTTTGGTAAGATTAACATCACCTTATGTTGATTAACTCACTTTTCTGTACTTGTATAATTTTGTAGTACCAAACATATATACTTTTTTTACTTTGATAATAGTCTCAAGAGCTTGGTCGATCTGCATATGTTGATGAAATTTTTCAACAAACTCATTTATGGAAGGATACTGGTGAATTTGTGGATGATAGATCTAGGCACACACATGTGAGAACATTCTTCAAAACACGCACTCTTATTTTTAACAATGTTTGGTGTTCATTTACTAATAATTGTTTATCATTGATAGGAAAACTTTGAGTCTAGACTATCTCAAGCGAAGTCTGATGTGGCCTTAAGTGTTGGTGAATCAGAAATAACTCCTTTAGACCCTGTTGAAGAACAAACACTTAGGACTCAGTGTTGGGTTGCTGTTGCGGGACAAAAGCAAAAGGGACGTGTTTACGGGCTTGGAGATCTTGCACATACTTATAAATGTTCAGATAACACATTTGTGCATCATATGCCAGAATCTTCCAGTGAACCAATTGATTCAGTAGAAGTTTCTCGTCTAAGGGAGGAGCTTTGTCAAACGAAGGAGGAGGTGCGTGCGTTGCAGTCAGTTGTATTTCAGTTTCTACCTCCTGAAGCGCGGAATATTATTCAACAGCAAGAACAACATGAGCAGCATCTGTCCAACCCGCAACAACTTGACCAGAAGCTTCCGGAACAACAACACAATGAGCAAGCACATGACCAGTCACATTACCAGCAACAACAACATAATGATCAACCACATGACCAGCAGCATCAACAAAGGGACTTTAGCAAAGACTATGCTGATTACTGACTTTTGTCCATTTTATTATTAGTATTGACTTATTAGACATTGTGCTTTTATTACTCCGTTACTTTGAATTTTAGTTTATTAGTTTGAGATTAATTAATTTTAATATTTAATTATTTGCTTTTATGAATATTGTTTTATTATTGTCATTAAATAATAGAAATGAGAATTAAATAGTGTAATTTTACAACAGGTGCAGGAAAGAAATAACCAAATAAATGACCAAAAAATTTACTTGCTGCCAGAAATTTGCGACAGATATTTGCGACGGAAATATCTGTCGCTAATGTCCATATGTGTATTTCCGATGGACTACATCCGTTGGAAATTTTCCACGCATATTTCTATGGGAAATTTCCCATTCCGACGGATTTCCGACAGATTATTCCGTCGAAAATTCCCCACGACTTATTTTTGACGGATATATCTGTCGGAAATTTTCGACGGACAAAAAATATCTGTCGCCTAAGATTTCATACGAGCGTTTTACCGACGGATTATTGTCCGTCCGAATTCTGTCGGAAATTTTGTTTTCCGATGAATTTTCGGGTTTAGGGACGGATTTTGTCCGTCGAAAATCAGCAAACTTTTTGTAGTGCCTACGACCTTGGGACACATCCCTGGTGTAAGACACTCCATTCATAAACTAGCTTCAACGAGCACAATGTCATTAAATACAAATCCGTGTACTCTTTGATTATTCACTACTTATGTGTCTTTTTTTTGTTATTATGTTATTGGTACGGAGTATTCATTGATTTTGTTGATAGTTAATCTCTGTCAGAAAACCTGGTTAGCCATCTTTAATTGGATTCTTTCCTCTCAATCACACTTTTTTTTTTATCTATAAGACTCAAATTCGAGACCTTATTTAAGGAAACATAATTCAGGTAACACACCAACAAACAACTTGCACTTGTTGATACTACTTATGTGTCTTATTTGAAAGAAGGTGGGAGAACAAAAATGAGTGGTACTAGTAGTAGTCGTGTGCTTTTGTATTATGCTCTGATTTGATTCAAATTAAATTTGTTTCAAAAGATTTCTAGTTTTGATTCATTTGATGTTGGAAAAAAGTTGTAGTTATTTTGTTATTCTTTAAAATGTTATAAGGCTAGATCATCCTTACTGATATATTAAACAAACTAGTTCTCATACTCGTGTGATGCGCTCTATGATTGATGGAGAAGATAATGGTTAACTTAGAATTTATATTTAACTAGTAAAAATGACACAATCAAAAATAAAAAGTTATAAAATATGTTTTTTTTTCAAAAGAAGGTATAATCAAGAAAGAAACTATAAAAAGATGTGACAATAAATTTTAATGACAAATATATGCTTGAAATAATGTACATAACACTATAAAAAAATATCATGCAAACAAAATGAATAATATCAATAACAATTGTATCAAATTACAAAATGTAATTCTTCAAGTTCCATCCAAAAAATTGAAAACAAATTATATTTTTTTTAAGAGAGATACTATTTCACCAATCATGATAGATATCAAACATGTTGATTCCTAACATTTTTTTTCAAAAATGTTGAAGGACATAATTTATACAATTTTTTTCATTTTCCAATTAAATAGGACATATTTCTTTGTGGAACTATATTTAGTTATTTACTCAATTATAGAATTTAATAGAGGGATAAATAGTCTCACTATTAGAAAAATAACATTCAACATCGATTTTTAACCGAATTGATATTGAAACTATCGACGTTGAAAGTATCATTGTTAACATTGATTTTAAAAATCGATGTTAACATAACACCACAACATTGCTTTTTAAAAAATCGATGCTGCCTAATAAAAAATTAATGGAAAAAACCTGTAAAATATGTGAAATCATCATTTTTTTTTGTAAAATCGATGTTATTTAGCATTAATCAACATCGGTTTTACTAAAAATCGATGTTGATTTACGCTAAACAATGATTTTTGTGGAAATCGATGTTGTTTTGAATAGTTTCTGTTGCCAATTGCGACTGAAGTAAAGACCAAAGTTTATCGTGGTGGCTTGGTTGTGTCAGTGACCCAATTAGTGACCGAAATAAAGGGTTCCTAAAATATTCAGTGGCTATTTCAGTCGCTATATATTTATAAATACAAAAGGATCATAGCGACCAATATTGATTCGGTCGCTATTAGATTACATAATATCTTTAAATTAGCGACTGAATTAGCGACCAAATGTATTTGTTCTAAAGATGAGAAATTAAATTTTAAATTTATTTTAAATCATATTAAATATATCACATACTTAAATACATTTTATACTTAAAAAATATTGAAATAATATATTGGTAATATTTTTAAATTAACAAACCAATATTTACAATATTTTATAAATCATAATAATATATAATATTTTTAATAATGCTATGATGATTTTTAATAAAGTTAACAAACCAATATTTACATATTTGACTAAGATAAATAAATCATACTTATCATTAATTTTTTAATTTTTTTGTACAAAATAATTATTTATTTCATATAATTATTTTAAAATTATAATAAATAAATGCTATTTATATTAGGAAAATATGTCATAATCAAATTTTGTAAAATTAAGTATTTTAAAATAGAAGACATAAGTGCAGTACTAATGATTCATTAAGGTTCAATATGGTGTAAGTGAAATTTATGCATTGATGAAGACCCAAGCAAGGTCTAATAAGATGCAATGGGTAACTTATGTATTCAGTAAAAGCTTAAATTGACTTTAATTTAAGGCTTAATTGCAAAGTCCATCCCCCTATTTTGCATATTTTACCAAATGACTACCCCTATTTTTTAATTCACTATCCTAGTCTCTAAAATCGTTGATTCTTAAATTTTAAACATTGACTAGACTAGAAAGTTGACCAAACATTTTCTTAAAAAATAAGAACTTTAAAAATGCTTGAGAAAGGACAAAAACCATAGTCTTTAGAATGAGATTTACACTATTTTACCACTACACCCAAGTGCTCATTTGAGTATTTAGTGTAAAATATAGTATTAATATAAGTATTATGCGAAAATAGTTCAAAATTCATTTTTTAATTTATTATATTTATAATCTTATATATTATCTTTTAAAATATAATAAATAAGATTAAATTATATTTTCAGGAAAAATCCTTAAGCTTAAAGATTTCTAAAGATGATTTCTTTTTGGGCAAGATTTCAAAAGAAGTTTTGGAAGGAAAGTTCTGAAGTAGTTTCTTCACCATTGATTCAAGACTGGTAATCTTTTGCATACATCACTAGTGGATCATCAAGTAGTTTCTTTCCATACAACTTGTTTGTAAGATCTTTCTGAATTTCTTTTTGTGTGTAGCTATAACAATAGTTTTTCTTAAGGCTTTTCTATAATATGTGTTTCTAGAGGTAAGAGTAGAGATAAGTTTTCTCTATGTCTTGATCACAAAGATTCTATGTGAGTTGGAGATCTCGTTCTTGATCTAGGTGTGATTAAGAGTGGTTGTAAAAAGCTTGTAAGAAACATATTGTTATTAGTGGAACTCTAACTTGTTGGTTAGAAAAACTGGATGTAGTTTCTCTAGGTTGAGAAGTGAACCAGTATAAATCTTTGTATTGACTACTTCATCTTTATCTTTTCTTGCTGTTATAACTTGTCATTTATTGGTGCTGCATTTCACAAACAACAGAAAAATTTTTTGATTGCATTCTTTGAGTAGTGGTGTTTGATTGGTTGAAAGTTTTCTTGGATTGTTTTGTGATACGATCTTGTTAACTCTGATTGTCTAAGAATTTTTAATTGACCAAGATCAACCAATTCAGCTCCCCTCTTGGTTCTTATGTGTTGTTCATACTGTGTTTAGACATGTCTTCAATGATCTTGGTGGCTTCATAAGGTGGCTTCAACATAAGATTTCCCCCACAAGCGACATCGACGCTTGTCTTATTATGAGAGGACACCCCTCCATAGAAAATCTATACAATCCTCTGTGAGCTGAAACTGTGATGTGGGAAACTCCAGAGCAACTCTTGAAACCTCTCCCCTGCTTTAGCCAAGCTCCCATGTTCATTTTGAATGAAATTATCGATGTCCCTTTGTTTCTAATTAGTCTTGACTATTGAGAATTACTTCCAAAGGAACTTGTTGGTGCACTCATCTAGATAGTAATAATGTGCTCAGGGAGTGCACAAAGCAAATCCCAAGCTTTCTCATTCAGTGAAAATGGGAAAGCAACCAAACTCACATAATTTGTAAGCATGCTTTGCACACTGATGGTGCAAGTCAACCTTAGGAACCTCTTTAGGTGTGCCATGGGATCTTTAGAGGTTGTCTATGGAACTGATTGCTCTTTATCATATGTAGGAAGCCATGTCTAAGCTAAAAATTGCCTTCTGCCCCTAGAGTTGCCAACTACATGATGTTAACAACATCCTTAACCCTATTGCCTCCTCCGTTTCCATCCTTGTTTCTTCTCCTCTGTTTAGCTCTATTTCTATGGGAAATGTTCTTGATCTCAGGTTCATGCAAGAGTTCAGGCCTCTGGGACCTAGTTTGCATGCACTGAAAATAGAAGAAAATATATTAAACACAAATGACAAGAAAATAAAAATAGCACAAAATTAAAAATATTAGGATTTAAATAACTAAAGCAAAGCTAAAATTAAAAAATAGAAAATTAATGAAAAATAAAAGCTACTATGAATAGAAATTGCTTGGTTCACACAAAATAAATTATCCAAGAACTCTACAACTAGTTCTCGGTAGCGACACCAAAAACTTGATGCGTAAAATATGTTTGCTAAGAGCAAGCGTACCCTACGCATAGTAACAATGGACCTAGGTCCAAATATCATACCCTAAGGGATAGTTGTATTCCTGTAATAATTTAATTCATATTAAACTAATAATTTAGATTTTGATCAATAGTTGAAGAAATTGTATTCAATTACTCGTTGGAAAAAATAGAATTCAAGAGAAAATAAAAAATAAAGATAGTGAAATGAGTTTAATATATAAGAAACTTATGACTAGAATCATGCAATTGAATTCCCCCAATTCCTCTCAATTAGATTTCTAATTATTCTTCAATCACTGATTTCTCTTAAATTTTGTAATAGGATTTGATCAAACTCTATCAACCATCTTTCTCTTAATTTGAATCCTATTTGGTCAATTAGAAATTAAATTAAGAGAAGGTGTAAATCTAGAGAGAATAGTCAAAATTATCAATTGTATGAGAATATGTTTTATCATTCATTATATTAAAGGACTCAATTATTTTATAGTTCTATCCTTCATACAAAGTTGGCCACAAGCGCACAAACAATTAAAAGATAGAGTGATCAATTCTAAAGGCCATTAAGCACAATAAAATAAAATAATTGACCGAATAAAGGGAAATTTGAATTGATAAAATTGGGGTTCATATATAGATTACATCATAACCCTATAAAAGAGGATTTAGCTAGGCATAGGCATATACAAGCAAACACAAAAACTCAACTACATGAGAAAGAGTAGAGAAATTACACATTCAGAGTCCCCGTAATCTTCCTCACGTGCTTCCTAATCTGATGAAGCTCTCAAACTATGCCTAACTCACTCACAATGTTCTATTTCATAGCATAGGAAAATATCCCTACTCATTTTCCCTCTTCTATTTAAAGTACAAAATTATAGTGTCTAACGTGGAAATGAGCATGACTGTGTTGAACAAGAGCACGACCATTCTCGAAAAATAGTGACGCTAAAAGCCCAATTGTGGAATTTGGAGAACATCCATCCTGAAGGTGTTTTGATGAGCACAGCTCCTCAGAGCAAGGCCATTCTTGGAAAATTTAACATTATTTCTCAATACTTGAAAATTAGAGCATGAGTGTTCTAAAGGAGCATGAGTATGTTGGAATGAGCACAACTATTCTCTCAAAGGGCATGGTCACGCTCTTCATCAAAGTTCTCTTTTAACTCTTTTTTTAGTTTTTTTTTTTGGATTTGTCCTCATTTTCCTTCCTCTAGACCAATTGTTAAACACTTTATAAATATCCATTAGTTTTACCAACAAATTATGACCAAAATATGTTAAAACATAACAAAAACTCATTCCCAAAACATGTACAATTTTGATTTATCAATTAGTTACATGGATTACTAACTGATCATTAAAAGAAAAAATTTCTAATCTTTTATTTGGAGTTCATAAGTTACATGAATTACTAATTGATTATCAACCAAGGCCTTTCGAGCACGGATTAAAGAATTAAAAAAGTAAAAAAAAATGTACATTCTAATGTGATTTCTAATACAATATTTTTGTTTATGCATATTTCTAATACAATCTTAACTTATAAACTTATTATTTATTAATTTTTTAACTTTTGCCTATCAAAATAATCTTACATACCATATCTTTAATTTGTAAAATATCTATTTCTTTCATCTTTATTTAGGCGAGTTCCAATATTTAGACACTCTTAAATCCCAACACCTAATAAACACTCATTTTTCTCTCTATCACTTTCTTCCTATAACATCATAATACTTATCACATATTTATACATTTCTTTCTCTTCTATCTCTTTACCTATAAGGAATTAAAAGCAGAAATATTTTGTTGGGATGCATAAAAGTGTATTATCTATGATTTTTTTTATGTTTTGCTATAATTTTTACAATACATATTTTTTCATTTTAATTCCTTAGTTAATGCCCTAAGAACACTGGTTAATAAAACTCTCTTTTTATCTCTCTAAATATGTAATAGCATTTGAGTGTTTATTGATCTTTTTCCTTTTTTTAAGAAATTTTTTTTTGGGATGCGTAAAATTGAGTTGTCCATGATTTTTTTTTTAATTTTCTCCTATGATTTTTACAATAAATATTTTTTCATTTTAATTCCTTAACCAACACCTAGAGAACAGTGGTTAATAAAACTCTCTCTTTATCTTTCTAAGTGTGTAATAGAATTTGAGTGTTTATTGATCTTTTTCCTTATTTTGGTAAGACTCATATGTGAGGGTCTCGAATCCTAGGAGCCAACCATTTGGAAGGTTTTCCATTTCCACCCCAACTTTATTTATTTTATTTATATTCAGCTAGTGTATATTTTTTATGGCTAAAATATGTTTTTTGTTCCTATAAATATCAAAATGTTTGAAATGTGTTCATGCAAAATTTCGAGTATGTTTTTCGTCCTCATAAAATGTAAATGTGTGATATTTTGGCTCGAAGCTGAATTTGGGAGATCCAATCCTACATGTCAATGTCAAGTCCTAGTCATGTGTCAACTAGAACTTGATGTGTTGACCTGCTGATATTGACACGTAGGATCAGATCTCCCAAATCCAACTCTGAGCCAAAATACAACACATTTATATTTTGCGAGGAAGAAAAACATACTCAAAATTTTGCAAGGAAGGATTCCGAACATTTCGATATTTATAGGGATGAAAAACATATTTTAGCCTTTTTATTGATTATTGATTGCAAGAGTGACTGATAGTGTGACAATCTCAGGCAATATGGACTGTGCAGCCATGCTACTTTTGACTTGACTTTGTTTTGAATGTATCAATTTATAGCAATTGGTGTTTGATTATTAAATTTTAGAAAAAATTTCCCCTTTACTAAAAAAAACTGATCCATGCTAACTAAGAAAATTAGTTAATCACATTTAATTGTATTAATTTCAATTAAAAATTAAATTTTCCAATTTATTCTTCATTGAAACCTGATATTAGAAATAAAAAAAGAGTCATTAAAATTAACACCTCAATCAAATGAAGGGTATTTTAAAGATAATAACATTAATAAGGTAACAATAGTTGAAAATTTCTTATATTTGAGACCAAAAATATTTCCTCCAGTCTCGATTATAAGCAAAAAAGACATACTTCACATTTAGTTAACTTCATTATATTTTATCATTTCTAATTAACACTACTATATATATAAAAAAAGAGATTTCGTGAAGATTATTTAAGGTCTTTAATAGAAGTTTTTAACTGTCATGGAATCTTCCGTCATAGAAATCTCATCGCTTTCCATAATGATTTTTAAAATGTCATAAAACATGCATTTCTATGACGATTTTTAAATACTGATGTGAAATTCATTGTGTTTTTACAAAAGAAGACTCATTTACATATATTTTTATGACAATTTCCTTAAAAATCGTCATAAAATATACACTTTCAACATCGGTTTTCCAAAAAGCTGTCATAGAAAGTTCCTCTTCTATGATGGTTTTGAAAAATATCAATGTTGAAAGTGTATCTTCTATGACGATTTTTGGGGATCAATGTAGTTTTGATTTTTAAAAATATTCATTGAAATTTTATATCAAACATTAAAAAAAGTCTTTGACCTTATTAAATGAAGGATATTTTGGAGAAAGCCTTATTAAATAAGACTTAGGTAATTAAGATTTTTTTATATTTGAGACAAAAAAATATACTTTTGTTGCTTATAGTTGAGATTAGAGGAATTTAGTGTTTTTTTCCTTATATTTAAGACTAGATAAATGGAGCAGTTCTTAAGAATTATGGGATAGTTATAGGGGTATTTGTTTTATGTTCTTAAGAGTTCTTTATTTTATTTCATATCATATAATATTATACTTATAAAAAATAATGTATAACATTATAAAACTTACTAAAAATGAGTTAAATAACTTCTCCATAATTATTCCATGTCCATTGCAAATACTCTAAATATTCTAAAAGAAAAGTTCATAAATTTAAGCCATTTATATAAGGAGAAAACTTAACTGCAACTTAATTATTATTGATATTTTGGTTCTATAATCAGCTTTGATATTTAATTTTGATAATTGTTTCTACATCTAGACAGATAAAAGAGACAATAATTATTAAAATAAAATGTCCAAATCAGCAGCCCAAATCCATCTGTCATCTGAGCCCACCTGTAAAAAAATTTCACTTAAAAGGTTAGTCATCTCTTGGAATATCCCCTCCTCCAACACAAAAAAAGGGTCTCTGCCAACTCCACCTCCACTCCCACACCTCTTCTGAGTACCTCCCCATATCCCTCACTGAACTTAGCTTGTTTTCCGCCATTTGGTAAAGTTGAGGAAACCTCGATTTCAAGCTCCACTCTCCACACCACCTATTTTCCCATAATAGAGCAGTTGCTCCATCACTTACTTGCCTCCTAACATTACTATTGAACCATCCATATAAGCCAAAATCATTTGAATCTATGTCCATAACATCTTTCCCCCAAACAGACCCTCTATAACTATCACCTGCTGCATAAACTTCATCTTGGAAATTCCCATATTTATGCTTGAGCAAATCACACCATATAGCAAAATTATCATTCAAAAAATGCCTACTCCATTTGGCAAATAAACTCATATTAAACCATTGTAGATTTTCACTCCCAATCCACCTTGTACCTTAGGTAAACATATCTTCGACTAACTAATCCATTAAATCTTTTGTGCATCACTAGTTCCAGCCCATAAAAACTGCCACTGTATAGCCATCGGCTTTTTAATGACAGTACTCAGCACTTTATAAAACAAAAAGTAGTAGAGAGGGAGACTACTTAAAACTCAGAAGAACTACTCTTCCCCTATCGACATCAACTTTCCTTTCTATCCAACTAGTTTTTTTTTTTGAAGGATTCTATGACTACTTCCCACAAATCACATATTCTAAGACTCATTCCAATAGGTATCCCTAGGAATTTGAGGGGCAACGATGCAACATTACAATGTAAAAACACTCCTGCTGCTTGCAAAAAATGATCATCAACATTAATCCCATATAATTTTCTCTTATAAAAGTTCACTCTAAGCCCCAACACCACCTCAAAGCTCTGCAAAATAGCCCTCAAGGTCCAGAGATTCTTAAATGAGACATCTCCCATGATGATTGAGTCATCTGCATACTGTAAAATAAAAAATTGTTACTAGGCGAAGTGTATAGTTTGTTGATTTTTCTTATTTTATTAAATTAGGTGGTTTTGTAAAATTATATACTAAATTAGATGGTTTAAAAAATTATATATCAATGATTTTGACTTTTTACATCGATTATAATTATAACATGTAGAAAAATGATGTTTTACATCGATAGTAGTTATAATCAATGTAAAAAATTATTATTTTTATATTAATTATAATTATAACTGATGTTAAAAGTTAAAATCACTTATCTTTAATAAATAATTTTCAAAATCACCTAATTTTTATATATTGTTTTACGAAACTTCTGGTAAAAAAGTCCAAAGACAATGAATTTCAAGATTTAGAACGTAATAGATGCATGTAGGTTGTGACCAGTGAACCATTTTTCTTGAATTTGTTCCTTGTTTTCGATTTGATTTATTTATTTATTAATTATTTTCCTACTTTTTTTAATTTTATACTCTAATTTTTTTGTGGTGTTATGATGGCATTGATCCCTTTCTTCCGAGGTATGGACCACTAATTGACGAGGTTATAGGTCAGCCCTACCAAACTTACTATAAAACACTTGAGTATCTTTAGTGCAAGATCTTGAGCTCAAGATTTGGTCTTCACTAGATATCCCAATAAAGGAGGTAAAGAGATCTCCAACATAAAGAATGAGTTCTTGTAGAAGAACTCTTAAAATATGCATATTGTTTAAAAAAGAATAAATTTTTTTCCTCTCTCTCCCCCTAAGATCTCAAAATGAGATCTACCGCTAAAAAAAAAAAATGGGAGAGATATTCAATCTACGTGGCACTATGGGATCTACCAAAAAGTGGTCTAAGATCCCAATTTGGGATCTACCACTAAAGATGCTTTCAATTTTTTGGTTATATTAGGCATAACAAATAACTCCTTGTCCGTGGATAGTTCCTCGAATTTGTCTCAATATTTCCCCAAATTTGTCTCAACTTTGATCAATGATATCCATTTTGATTGGATATATATAAGGGTATTATCTAGATTGTTCAAATGAGAACCAGAATGAGTGTTAAATTATACTTGTACCTGTATATATGTCAATATTAATTTTTTTTTATTTTTTTCTAGAGCATATATCTACATAATATATAATATATTAAAGATTTTATTGTTATAATTTTTGAAAATATAAATCAATTAGCTTAATAGTTAAACAATTAAATAGCAAACTTAAACTATACATTTAACTAACAATACAATTGAATTCTTAATTTTGTAACTTTAATTTCTTTGTTATTCATTATATTTATATATTGTTTGAATTAAAATAAATTAAAAATGTAAAATTATAAAAAGAGTGTAGTAGGCTATTCGTGGATATATCTAAACCCGATAAAACTAGAAAGCGATGAAAATTTTTATTGCAATTTTAAACCCGTACCATTATCCGCCCCGCCTTTTGCAAGGAAGGGGATAGGGAGGGTCAAACCTGCCCCGTCCCGTCCTATTATCATTCCTAGGTTATATTTATTTTCATAATTCAAATATGGCTTATTTGAAGGATTAAATATAATTTTTTTAATTTCTTAATGTAAGTTTTTTTATTTATTTGTAGTCTCGTAAGTTTACGCCTTTTCAATTTTGGTTATTATAATTTTTGTTCATTTTTAATAGTGTAAGTTTACATTTTTTAAATTTGGCCCCTCTAAAGACAAACTTACAAAGACTAAAAATGAAAATCTGGAAATCTAAAAGACACTAAAATTAAAAAAGCGTAAACTTACAAGACCAAATGAACAAAAAAATTACAGGAATCAAAATTAAAAAAATACAAACTTACAGAGGTTAAAAATAAAAATAAAAATTATAGGAACCAAAATAAAAATAAAACATGAATTTACAAATAACAAAAACATATTTAAAATTTATTTTAATTATTTTTCGTTACGGCCAAGTAAGGATTTTGAGTTCATCTCGTTCTAATCTAACTTTATTTCCTAAAGATAAGTATTAATTAAGGTCGTAAACTAGTTTTAGTTTATCATAAAAAACCCTAGTTTTAGCTTTAACATTATTATAATTGATAAACTTTTAGAATATTAAGAGTTTTTTTTGAGTTAGAGATCACAAATATTTTCTATTCACTCAACTAACGACTATCATCCAAAAAAATTTTACATACAATGAAAATTGGTCACAAATTTTCCCGCTTAATAAATTATTTCCCCACATAAATGCAACACATCAACCATATGAGTTATAATATCTAGAGTTTAAAGTTAAACTAGCATTACATTTTTAGAAAGAGAGACAGACTATTTTTTGTATTTTGGGATTTTTTTTACCAAATTAAGTGGTTTCGTAAAATTATATATAAAATTAAGTGATTTTAAAAATTATTTATTAGATATGGGTGATTTTGACTTTTAACATCGGTTATAATTATAACTAATGTGAAAAAGATATTTTTATATTGGTTTAACTACAAACAATATAAAAATCACTTTTGTATATAATTTTACAAAATCATCTTACGTAAATAATTTTTAAAATCATTTAATTTGATATATATTTTTACAAAATTACCTAATTTGGTAAAGAAAAATCATTGTCTCACGTGATGATCAAAACTTCAGAATATATTCTCTGCATGAGAGATAGTGTATGCTTAAGTTCTTATAAAGTTTCATTATAATTGAATCCAACTTTTCTACATTACCATGATTCTGTTATATATGTGATAAGAAATTGAATAAAAAATCAGAAACGAAATATAAAAAAAACAATTCAGAAAGTGAATGCGTGTCTCCTCCTGCATCATCAACGCCCAGGATGACTAGTAAAATTCGGTCAAATCGTTGTTCTCATGTGAACCATTCATTTTGTAACCGATAATCGCTTTTCTTAAGTTCACGTATGTACATCGATTGTGCTACAATTTGAAATATATATATATATTAAACACTAAAGTAAGTGCACCCATATCTGGACTGGTTGGAGTTGATCAACTTACACTAAACTAAATTAGAGATGAAATCAACTTATATCAAAATTAATTCTTTTAGAGTTACATTCATTTTTATCATTTATTTTGTTAAAATCTAATGATTATAATAAATCATTAATCTTATATGTTGAATTTTAAGAAAATGAATGATGAGGATAAAATGTAACTCTCCTCATATATATATATATAGTTATATAAAACATGCAAGAGTTCTTGAAAAACAGGTACAATGTGATTCAATCAAAACATAAACACGAATTGGTTATGAGATTATATGACGATTCAAGCATGGGGGTACAAAGATCAATGACAATTCTTGGTCTGTCCAATACCCAATCAAATGGAACATAAATGCAGTGATATTCTTAATGCATGCAGGTCAAACATAAATACGACTATACGTGAAGCCTAGCTACAAGAATCTTTCACATTCTTTAGCTTTGAACCTACGGCTGCGCAATCACGCAACTGCTTTGAAAGTTAGTGTACCATAAACAACAAGAGAGGATCCCATAGATATAGATTTGTTTCACTTGAACTTGTCTACCAAAGTAAAAAAGAAAAAAAAAAAAGATCTCTAAGATTGAACAGAGGCCATTCACTTACACTATAATTATTAATTAAAAGTACAAGTCTCTAAGTGGAGGAAAGGAAGGAAAATCCCCATATCTTTATGCAGGGTCCATTTTGATCGTGGGCGAGTTGATAATCAATTATTCTTTATTATGGTTTGTCATAATTCTTCAATTCATACTTGTTTGCTGGAAAAATATCAAGGACTGTCAGTTGACCATGTTGGAAGAGTCAAATTTTAAAGCATATAACTTATTGATTGTAGCGCTTGGACACAATGAAAGGTCACGAATCATGATAATATAATATTAGTTTGAGAAACACTAAGTTATATATCAGTGTGGGCAAAAAAAACGTATATAATATTTTTTTAATAAAAAATCATGAATTTGGGGTATTTTTGAAACATATTACTAATCTGAGATGGGGTAACACGCCTAAAATGAGCGTGATTGGTCACGCTCAGATTAGGCGTGACTAGGGGGGCAGTCATGCCTAATCTGGGCGTGACCAGTCACGCCTATTTTAGGCGTGTTCCCCTCCTATAAACACTTGATTTTTTTGTCCCAGGCTCACTTTTACTATCTCAGCTTCTTTCTAAAAGTTTATAAAGATTAACTAGTGAGTTATCTCTGTAGCGAAGCTCTGCCAACAAGTAAGTTAATTTATTAATTATGCATATTATTTAATATGTTATATTATTGAATGATAAAATTGGTAGGGTCATATGAAATTGTTAGCGACTGTTACATAGAACTATTTTAGGGTTTAGGGTTTAGTTTAGTTTTGTAGAAAACTGTTAGCTATTAGGGTCTAGGGTTTAGTTTACTTTAGGGATTAGGGTTAAGGGTTTAAGGTGTAGGCGTAGGCTTTACGTGTTAGGGTGTAGAGTTTAGGATTTAGTTTAGGGTTTAGGGTTTAGTTGTTAAATTAAAATTATTTTACTAAATTGATTTAGTTCAGTTTAGGGTGTAAGGATTAGGGTTTAGGGTTTAGTTTTTAAATTAAAATTATTTGACTAAATTTATGTAGTTCAGTTTAGGGTTTAAGTGTTATGGATTGGGTTTTTTAGGGTCTAGTTTAGGGTTTAGGATTTTAGGGTTTAGGGTTTAGGGTTTAGGGTTTAGTTTAGTGTTTAGGGGTTTAGGGTTTAGGGTTGTTAAAGTATGTCTACGAAAATCTGTTTAACTTTTTTTTTTCTAACCCCAACAATGTCGTTTATTTTGTTTTATGAATTTATTTATTTATGAGTAATGGTAATAACATATTGTAACACAATTTTTTTGAAATTTGTCTTTACAACGAACCTCTGCTAAGGAGTTTTTTTGTTTTTGTTGACTGGAAGAAATGAGTTCAGGTGGTGAGGAGTTTGCTCGTGTTGTGTTATTTTTTAATGGAAGGAAAGTTGAAGGGCAACGGGGTGTTGTTTTTGAAGGGGAGAAAAGGCAGACACGTATCAAGCGAAGCTTAACACTGGGTAAATTACATCAGAAGATACGACAAAAATTAGGTCTGCTAGACAACCAACATATCACTTTGCTTACGAGAAGATTATGGCAACGTAATCAGTACATGGGTTTTCAAGTTGTGGACGATGAAGACATAGAATTGCTAATGGAATAATTTTTCAAGCAGGCAAGGAAAGATTTTCTAGAGTTGTACGTGGATTTTACAGGAGCAGAGGATGTTTTACCCATCAGGTCAATTCCTTTAAATTTTGAACGTAATACATCGTCATATGTTGCTCCAGTTGTAAATATGTCTGAGGAAGATTCACATGACCCAACTTGGGTTATGGATGTCGCATGAAGAGGATGACGATGATCAAAATATTGCAATGGAAGATTGTCTTCTTGAGGAGGATGCTAGTGCGTCGGATAATGATGACCATGCTGATGTGCATGCGACTGGATTCCAAGAAGACACTGATATGGGATCGTCTCAAATCCGTCATCATCCGGATGTTTGATTTATGCAATCAGAACAACCTGTTGAAGGTATGTTACATGACTGAAATGAATGATGAAGTGGTCTCATATTTGTATATGTGTATGTTATAGTATTTTATCTTGCATGGTTTTTTTAATACAATTGTTTTTGTATTTAAAGGTGCTGAGGTCGCTCCTTTTTGGGATGGAATTCCTCATTACACATATATTGATTGGAGTCATCCAAGTGAGGAAGAATCTTTTATCGGTTCCGGTTCCGGTCTGTGCAGGATCCATGGCAATTAGGGGATGACTTGTTTGTTAAACATGAATTTTCTTCCAAAAAGGACGCACAAATTACAGTTAAGCAGAACCTCATGAAGGAGCATCAAGAAGCATATGTGGTTGAGAGCAAGCCTAACACGTTTAGCATGAGATGTATTGCTCATAACGATTGTTGCCCCTGGAGGGTTAGGGTAAGTAAACCAGCGTTCGGTGAGAAGTGGGTTGTTTCAAGATGGGGGGGGGGGGGGTAGGGGGCAAACACAATTGCCTGAATGACCATATTACACAAGGTCACAGACAACTTGATGCTGATGTTATTGCTTCACTTGTATTAGGTATGTTTTTATTTAATTTTGTCTATTTGTCTTTAATAATGGTTCTTTAAGGTTGTTCATTTTAATGTGAATGTTACAATTTCATTGTTAGGAATGATTAAGGAGGAACCGTATGTGTCGATTGCATTGGTTCAGGAGAGGATCACCCATTCATATGGATTTAAAGTTTCATATCGGAAGGCCTGGTATGCGAAGCAGAAAGCAATGACAATGATTTATGGGGATTGGGAAGAATCTTATGCATTTTTGCCCAGGTGGTGTGGCTACATGTTTCGTTTTCCACTAGGTTCTTTTTATGATATTCAAACCAATGATTATTTTGTGGCACATCGACTGGTATGGGCAAAGCGTGTGTTTCGTCGCATGTTCTAGACTTTCGGATAGTGTTGCGAGGCATTTAATTTTTCCAAACCCATGATTC
Source organism: Glycine latifolia (assembly GCA_013407115.1). Taxonomy (NCBI): domain Eukaryota; kingdom Viridiplantae; phylum Streptophyta; class Magnoliopsida; order Fabales; family Fabaceae; genus Glycine; species Glycine latifolia. The sequence continues at coordinate 18,609,508 of CM023957.1, read as the reverse complement.
AGATTGATGGCACTCGTTTGTATGGCAAGTATACAGGGAAATTGTTGATTGCCATGACTCAGGATGGCAATAATGAATGTCTGCCACTGGCATTTGCCATAGTTGAGGGGGAGACTTTGGAAGCCTGGGAATACTTCCTTGCTAACATTCGTCTCCATGTTACACAAAGGAAAAACATATGTCTCATTTCAGATAGACACCAAAGCATACTATCTGCTGTGGCGAATCATCCTGGTTGGCAACCACCTTATACGCATCACGTGTTTTGCCTTCGTCATATTGCCAGTAATTTTAATCAAAAGTTCAGAAATCAACAATTGAAGAAGATCCTGATGAATTTAGGTATGGTTAACAAGTATTTTCAATATATTAAATGAATATGTTTGTAAGTCGAACAGTGTTAATGGTATGATTGTTTTGTAGGTTATACTCCCTCTATGATTGATTTTGAGCCAGCGTTTGCACGATTTCGTGAGAGCAGTCTTGAGGTTGCAGAATGGATTGATACCATCCCGAAGGAAAAGTGGACACGTGCATATGAAGTAGAAGGGAGAAGATTTGGCCATATGACAACAAACTTGTCTGAATCAGTGAAAAAGGTGTTGAAGGGAGCAAGAAACATGTCTATCACTGCTCTGGTGAAGCACATGTACAACAGATTGGTTCAATATTTTGTGAGCAGGGGTTAGGCGGCTATTTCACAAGTTGGTCCTTCAACACGACATTGCAAAAATGTGGTTGATGCTATGAGGCATAATCAGACCGTTACTACAGGCCACAATGTACGCACATATAATGTTGATCAAACATTATTTGAGGTGGAGGACGGCTGCGAGAGGTCATATTCAGTCAACCTTGAAGAGCGTTTTTGTCAGTGTGGCAAGTTTAAGGCCTTCAAATACCCATGTAGTCACGCCGCAACTCCTGCTTTACATATTCGTCAAAATCCTTTTCTGTTTGTGGATGATGTCTTCCTCGTAAGCAACTTGGTTTAGGCTTATTCATTGCCATGGCATCCAATTGGTAATGAACGTGGTATTCCACCGAGTGAAGGTCCAGTTATCATACCTAACTGGGAAGTGTTGTATGGAAAGGGTCATCCACAATCCACTAGAATACACAACGAGATGGACGAAGTCGAAACAAGCCAAAGACGCCCCAAATGCGGAATTTGCAAGCAAGTTGGACATAATCAGAGAGCTTGTCCTGATCGCCGTGGTATTTCATGATTTTTCTTTAAATAGTTGTATGTTAATGTATTTCATTTTAAGGAATTACAAATTTGTTTAAAATATGTTGAGGCTTTCATCATTTGGCAATTTCCATAATAAACATTGTTTAACAAATGAAAAATATGAAACGGACAATTGAAATAACAACAACAATTTTAAATAACCAAACTTAATAAACACTGCTTAATAAAATGAAAATAACAACAACAATTGAAAAATGAAAATAACAAGACTAATTAGCAGTTTCACATATGTTGTGTAGCGGACATGTCTTATTCCATTTCGGCAACTGGTTTGCTAAAAATAGCTAAGATTTGTATTGGACAAAAAAATTTCCAGTAGTTGGATTCTGCTAACAATTTCAACATGTCTGCATCGGTTATCCACTATTTTATGTGATATTCGATTGTGTTGTCTGAATACGCCTAATGGGCTGGCTGTCAAAAAAATAATTTTCTTACCACCTGTGAGTGGTGAATTCCATAAGGGGGAACCCCAACAGGCGCAACTTGCTTGATTACATCATTCAATGTTTCAATGTTGCATCCTGAAGGATTTTCAAATCTTATTGGATTTGTTCCAGTGAAGGAATGACCCACAAAATCGCCTTGTCGTGCTATGTTCCACTTGCCGTTGTAATATAGCATTGCATCATGTGTTGGGACGATAGTGGATTGAAGTAGGTTGAGTATACCATCGGGTGTTTTGTTGATGATACATAATATTTCTATAGGGCCAGCACTCGACATTTCCTCATTGCACGTTAACATTAAGCAAACATCGTCATCATTTGTGAGTTGCAGAGAATGAAATAAATATTGCTGACCTGCATGTAGGGATGACTGTCAGTAGTAGATTTGATCAACAAAATGGTCACTGGTTAGCAGAAGGGTGTTGCACATCCTAATCTTGAGTGTCTGAAAAGAATACTCATTAGGAACCCACATTGGTATTGGAGTAGGACATTGAACATAAACATCTGTTTCGTTGTGTTTCATTGATCCATTTGGAAAAATGAATGCTAATTTTGAGATAGCAATGGTCTGACTGCTTGTTTCTCCTAAGAATGCCATAGTATTCAGATTGAATTTTTTTTGTGGAGGTATGTTGTGTGGGAGTGTCTGCCTTATATAGGGGTCAATGACGCCCAAATTTAGGCATGACAACCCTCTCTATCACGCCTAAATTGGGCGTCTTTAGTCACGCCGTATTTGTTAAGGGTGTTCAGTCACGCCCTATTTGTTGGGTGTGTCCAATCACGCCTTATTTAGGGTTGTTAAGTGACGACCAAGTTGTTGGGCGTGTCCAGTCACAGAACTGGTTATGCAAACTGCGAGTCTTCACCTTATATATTACTGTTTGGAATCGAATGTTGTAACGACCCAGTGTTTGAGGTGTGTATGTATGTGTGTGTGTGTGTGTGTGTGTGTGTGTTTGTTTTTATTAACGCGATATTTATATTCATTGGCATACAGCGAAGCATAAAAATGTTGTACATGACTGGTCGTGCTATGTTAAGACAAGAAATAAAACCATGACACAAAAATGCTGTTATAAATGTCTGAATATCAAATAAAGTCCATTACAAACAAAAAAAAAACACTGACGTAAAAATAAAAACTAAAACTATGACCCAGGTGGTCACGACTGATGACGCGCTTGACGATCGGGCAACCTCCGTCTACCATAGGTTCGAGAAGAGCCTGCACCAGTAGGGCCTACCTGAGAAGGGCTTGGCTGCAAAGGGCCTATCTGAGATGGGCCTGACTGAGAACGACCTACATCTGCAAGTGGGTATGGAGTTCCCTGATCTGGCGATGATGGGTGGGGATAATCAGGAGGCGGGGTACCGTATTATGCATGTCCTGGCCAATCCCCACAACCGGCCAGAGTATAATCAACCTGAGACAACAGGTTGTCAATATCATCAGCACTCCAGTCCGTAACAGGAAGGTCACAACTTGTCCCACAGTCCGCTGATGCCATGGCCAAAGTAGTAGCATAATACACATGCTGTGACTGGGAGTCTACCGGTGAACGAAAGTCACTTTGGCTACTGCACCACTGATACCCCATGTCTGGCTGCTGAGTTCCTTGGTAATAGAAAGGCTGACTGCTGTATGTAGATCCTATCAGTGGAGGCCTATAAAAACCATCAATGCGAGGCCAGGGAACTCCTATGGGCACAGGAACATGGGGCATGGCTTTCCGGTGACGCTCTATTCCATGTCCTTCCTTTCTCCCACAGGGAACATCCACATACACCTGTGAGTCCTGCTGAAGCTGTGGTGGGGATGCATGTGGCCCTGGCTCCTCCAAGCAGCAGCTCTATCGGAACATGCACATAATGCAACCCACCTCCTCGTGCAAGTACTCCATGCTAAATCCCGGCCACTCCTGACCACCACTTGCATAGTACAGCGTCTTCAGGCCATCAAACTACAAATTACAAAACAAATTCATTAGTCAACACAATAACGCCATGATAATGGAAATTATTTTCCAAATTAAATTTAAACAACACTTACACCATGACCCATCTTGGCAGCCATCTTCAACACATATTGTTTCCCATTCTCCCTGAACCAAACCATGTACTCATGGTTTGGTGACAGCAACCCAGTCAGTAGGGGAGACAGCTCTATGTGCCGGTCCCTAACCTTCCATCGACGGATAAAGGGTCTCAGCTTATGGACCCAATTATCATGTGGTTTACCTCGCAATGAGAGGTCATGCACACCCTTCAGCTTCCTCGGCCTTCGTGGGATTGGCTGATCCCTCCCAAATTGCCGCATGCATCTGTCTGGCTGAGAATACTCAATTGTGTGAAAGCATATAACTGGAGTAGTAGCCATCCACAATAGTCGCTCGTGCTTGGATGCACCAAGGAAGTGGTAGCCTGCATATGGTTGCCAAACCACCTGAACAAAATAATGAAACACACAATCAGGAAATAACAACGACAAAAAATAGTAATTATCCAAGTCAAGTGACCAAAACTTATATAAATAACAAAATGTACCTCATCCCGAACAAGGGAATCTAATGTTAGCCGATAGCAAAGAAGCTCGTGTGCACGGAACTTGCCTAAAGCATTAAACCTAATTTGAAAATAACTAACATTAGATTACTTATAAGACTCGTTAATACATATAAGACTCATTAATACATAGTTAATAAAAGAAAATAAGAACACATACCTGTGGCTGTAATGACACTCCTGGTGAGTAGGCTGAGGAATAGCTAGAGCAATGGGTGGGAATCTGAGCCACGCCCATATCTGGAGAAGCACAAAACACCCACCAATGTCACTTCTATCTGCATCTGTACACTCGCACATTTGTCTAAACAAATGTGCAAGGACCGCGGAACCGCAACTATATCTACCTATGTCTCCCATGTCCCCTATCAGCAAAGGGACATAGCGACAGCTGATAATGCTTCCCCCGGATCTGTCGCATAGTAGCCATGCTCCAATGATACGCGCAATGTGCACCTTCGTAAACTGCATGACTTCTACCACCTGTCACTATGTGGCAATGCTAGCAATTGACTTAGATTTTTCCTATTCAAAAGGGTAAATTGTATTATAAGTTTAGTTAAGTATATGTTAAAAACAATGATCCCCAGCTACGTCGCCCTAATGCGCATAATGCCTATCAAAGTATGACAGGTGCAAGAATCCTCCTTTTAGCTCACCCTCCTGAGGAGGATGACCAAACACGTCCTCAATGACCTTGGCCCACTCGTCTGACGTGACTCCGGTTACGACATTCCCGTCAGTGCCTAAACCTAAGATACAAGTCACGTCTTGCAACATGATGGTCATCTCTCCCTGCGGCATGTGAAATGTATGTGTCTCTGGTCTCCACCTCTCAACCAGAGCACTGATAAGCACAACATCGATCTAAGGTCAAGTTAAAAATAATCAATTCGTATGTACACTTATAAACAAAAACATTTTTAGGAATCACTTCATATATACAATTATTCAATTCATAATTTTATACCTGAATATGTCGCATGCGTGCGACATAGGAATCCAGCCTGTCCTAACATCACCGCAACCATTGCAGGTATATCGTCACAATCTGGACCCCTTGTGACTTTACCACGTCGCGTCTTTAACACTCGACATCTGTCCTCGTTCCACACAGCCTGTGAAATGTGAGTTCTCTAGGTACGCCTCCGCAAAACTCCCCACTTATACGGGGTAGGCATAACATGGGTCGTTGGATCCCTTCCCTCACCCTCATTTTCGGATCCAGACCATGAAGATGCAGAAGATAATGAATCACCCATCTATGACTATCTTAATATAAATAAAACAATATAATAATTAATAATTTAATAACTTCAAATTAAATTACATTACAAATAAATAACCTAAATATTTTCAAATTATATTTAAAACTAAACCCTAAACCCTAAACAATAGACAACATTTAAATATAATTTCAAATTATATTTAAAACCTAAACCCAAAATAATTAATATGTAAGGAATTATTTAGGTTTTAGTCACTACTTCAACATTTCTTTCTCACTCAAATCATTCCCAGTTCCATAGCATAATAATATCATCTACATATGTAGGGAAATCACCTAAAATCCTAAACCCTAATCCCTAACCTTAACCCTAAACTAACAAATTAAATTTAGTAAAATAATTTTAATTTAACTACTACACCCTAAACCCTAAAACCCTAATCCCTAAACTAAACCCTCAAAACTAAACCCAAATCCCTAACCCTTAAACCCTAAACACTAAGTAAATTTAGTAAAATAATTTTAATTTAACAACTAAACCCTAAACCCTTAACTAAACCCTAAACACTAACCTTAACCCTAAACTGAACTAAGTAAATTTAGTAAAATAATTTTAATTTAACTACTACAACCTAAACCCTAAAATCCTAATCCCTAAACTAAACCCAAATTCCTAACCCTTAAACCCTAAACACTAAGTAAATTTAGTAAAATAAATTTAATTTAACAATTAAACCCTAAACCATTAACTAAACCCTAAACATTAACACCCTAATCCCTAACCTTAAACAATAAACTAAACTATGTAAATTTAGTAAAATAATTGTAATTAACAACTAAACTAAACTAAACCCTAGATCCTAATACCTAACAGTTTTCTACAAAACTAATTAAATAATATGGCTCTAACAATTTTATAATTCAATAATATAACATATTAAATAATATGCATAATTAATAAATTAACTTACTTGTTGGCAGAGCTTCGCTGCAGAGATAAATCACTCAAAACCTAACATAGGTGTGCTTCGAAAACTTTTAGACAAAAAGTGAAATAGTAAAAGTGGTGAAAAAGTAAAAAAATGCAGCTTATATAGGAGTGAAACACGCCCAAAATGGGCGTGACTGGTCACGCCCAGGTTAGGCGTGACACCCCCCTTAGTCATGCCTAATCTGGGCGTGACCAGTCACACCCATTTTGGACGTGCCTCTTTACCCCAAATTTGTAATATGTTTCAAAATAGTCCCAAATTCGTAATTTTTTATTAAAAAAGTATTATTTTGGTAAATTTGCCAAACAATACTGTAAACTTAACTAAAAACTTTAGTAAAATAATTATAATTTGACAAATAAACTAAACTCAACCATATACCCTAATACCTAATACCTATTACCTAACAATTTTCTACGAAAGTATACTAAACCCTAAAACCCTAAATTATTAAATAAATAAATTTGAGAATAAAAGATAAATTTGAAAAAATTGTGTTAGAATATGATATTAGAATTACTCATAAATAAATTCATAAAAGAACATAAACGACATTGTTACTAAACCCTAAACCTTAAACCCTCAAAACTAAACCATAATTCATAACTCTTAAACCCTAAATTGAACTAAGTAAAATTGGTAAAATAATTTTAATTTAACAACTAAACCCTAAACACTAAACCCTAAACTCTAAACCTTAAAATCCTAAACCATAAACTAAACCCTCAAAAAATAAACCCCAATCCATAACCCTTAAACCCTAAACTGAACTAAGTAAATTTGGTAAAATAATTTTAATTGAACAACTAAAGCCTAAACCTTAAAATACTAAACCCTAAAAAATAAACCCCAATCCATAACCCTAAATGCTTAATTAAACTAAGTTAAGTTGGTAAAATCATTTTAATTTACCAACTAAACCATAAATACTAAACCCTAAAATCCTAAATCCAAAACTAAACCCTAATCCATAACCATTAAACCCTAAACTGAACTAACTAAATTTGGTAAAATAATTTTAATTTAACAACTAAACCCTATAGACTAAACCCGAAACCCTAAACCCTAAAATCCTAAACCATAAACTAAACCCCAATCCATAACCCTTAAACCTTAAACTAAAATAAGTAAATTTGATAAAATAATTTTAATTTAACAACTAAACCCTAAACACTAAATCCTAAACCCTCAACTAAACTAAACCCTAGACCCTAATACCTAATAGTTTTCTACAAAACTAAACTAAACCATTAACCCTATACATTAAACCCTAAAATAGTTCTATGTAACAGTCTCTAACAATTTCATATGGTCCTAACAATTTTATCATTCAATAATATAACATATTAAATAATATGTATAATTAATAAAATCACTTACTTGTTGACAGAGTTTCGCTGCAGAGAAAACTCACTCACAAACCTAAGAGAGATAGACTTCAGAAACTTTTAGAGAGAATGTGAAATAGTAAAAGTGAGGGAAAAGTAAAAAAAAAAGCTTTTATACCAATCTGGGGAGGGGGACACACCCAAAATGGGTGTGACTGCCCCCTAGTCACGTCTAATCTGGGTGTGTTACCCCACTCCAGATTGCTAATATGTTTCAAAAATACCCCAAATTCGTAATTTTTTATTAAAAAAATAATATATACGTTTTTTTGCCTAACAGTGTGAGGTGTGAAACACTAGAAGATCAGATTGAATAGCATCTTAAAACTTAAAATTTGTTCTAAAGATGGAAACCTTGTCGAAAGCAATTTTGAATAAAAGCTTGAAAACAAGATTACCGAAAGATCGCCCAACAGGTTTATAAGACAACTTTCACAAAACAAATTTGAAAGAGAATTCCATCCACGTGCGTATGCAGGAAAAAAAACAAGTTAAAGCTTAACAACACAATATAAACACTTGATTTATATTGGTTACCTCGATCTTTCAAGTTACATTAAATTCTCCTTCAATTTTTTGAAAGGTTCCTCAAATTAAAACTGATTACAAAGAAAATATTTTATTCTTTCACTTTTGACTTTCACAAGTATTTTCTAAGTTACCTCTTGCACACCCATCAATCTCAGTTTTACACTAAAAAATCCCAAGCATTATTTTATCACTAAATCATTTTTGACTTTTTAAACAATTGTTTGAATGAATACAATTCAAATATAACTCGCAAGAGTAGGATTTACAATATAAAAAAAATAAAAATTTGCTAAATAAAGGATTGCACACTGAGCACTTGTGTGCATTTGTCGAGAGACCAAAACTGTATAAGAGCAAGACAAAGTTTTATGGTTTTTCTTGAATGCAAAAGTTGTTCTATATAGAGCTTGATTCTGGATTTATAAACTTCAAGAAGATGACCGTTGTAGGACTAGAGCCATTGCAAAAATATTCATGTTCTATTGCAATGTAGTAGATTGGAGTTGAGAGAGAAAGCGACTACAATACTGTCCATTTTTTAGCAGCTATCATGTTGTCTCTACTACTTGTATGAAAATGATTTTGGAGATAATATGCTCATTTTCTATCTTGTTTTATTACACAATTGAAATTCAAATGATTCGGTAAATTCAAAAGGACGAGGGAACAAAGGTACATAAAAACTTTTGAGCATAAATCATCTTTGTTTAGAGCACATGTGTACTATGTGATCATTGGACAAAAGAAAACTTAGATAGAAATTATTGTGTAAGTTTTCTTAGCAACAAATTCGACGTTCAAAGATGCTTAACATGTTGGAAGTTAGTTTTTAAAACTCTTGGACACAAGTCTATTATATCACATTGGATGCTAGATAGTCTTTTAAGAAAATGCATATCAAATTTGAATTGGACGCAAGATAAGAATTATTAGATCAATAGAAAAGTTAAGGATTTCAGTGCCAACATTATCTTGGACAATAATGTTATTGTAATACTCAATAAAATTTATTAGTCCATCAAAACTTAATACATTTGTTATTATCAAGATTTTTGAAGGGTTAGACATCATCCAATGTCTTTAATTCTAATAATCTTTCCATTTTTTATGATGATAAACCATATTAAAATTATCATCAAGAGCAAAACATGAAAGGATATCAAGACATTATGATCATGTAGAAGATAAAGATAGAGAGTTTTGGTATGTTTTGCATATGATAGAAAAGATGTATTAGAGCATAATAGATAATTTCTTGTCAGTTAAAAAAAATTAAATCAAGCTTTTAAAAATAATAACACCACTATTGGAAGAATGGAGAAACTGCTAGCAATTTCACTTTCTAGATTTTTCTCCACCCGCCTAGAAAGAAACGTGTAGAAACTTCTAGTAGCTAATTGGATTGCACAACCATTTGCTTGCCTATAAAAGGCCACTATCATGTAACATTTGGAGTATGAGTGAAATCAATTTTAGTTTGTGAAATTCAAGTCTCTTCCCCCCTTGTGTGAGTAAGTCTATGTAAAATTTATTTGCTCTCTCATTTTATCTTCTGCTGCATAAGTGAAAGTGTATTTGTGAGTTTAAATTTTGTGTCCAATTGTCAACATTTGGTATCAGAGCTAGAAAGCTCTGGTAGTAGTGTGAGAGAGAAAAATAGTGAATGTGTGAGGAACAAGAGTGTTCTCACTGTGTGTTAAAAAATAGAGTTGATATAGTTGAGAGAAAGATGAATACCAATTACAACATTGTTTGGTATGGTCCCAAACTAGATTTTTGCTACTGGGAGGCTTTGATGAGAACACATTTGAGAGCTCACAATCTTTGGAGTTTTGTTGAGACGAGACTAGCTGAAGGAGTTAATGATACTGCGAGACCAGTTGGCACTATCGCAAATTCAATAAGGGGTAGATTTTTCAATTTTCAAAAAAATTGTAAATTCCAAAATAGAAAAAGAAGCCTGGGATATATTGAAGTTGTCTTACAAAGGAGTAGAAAAGGCCCAAAAGTCAAAGTTGTAATCTCTACGAAGATAATATGAAAGGTACGAAATGTCTGACTCAGAATCTATAAAACAATATTTTCATGTATTATTACAAATATTGTCAATAAGATGAAGGTGTACGGAGAGGACATCGTAGACAACAAGGTGGTAGATAAAATTCTACGCACCATGCCAATGAAGTACGATCATGTGGTGACTATGATAATTGAGTCCCATGACACGGATACCATGACTGTAGCAAAGTTGCAGGGTAGTATCGAAAACCACTTGAGTAGAATTTTGGAGAAGATAGGAAAAGTAAGTGAAGAAGCATTGAAGAGTCAAGTAAATGTAGTTGAATCCACTCAAGGAGCAAAAGTCAGAAGTCGAGGAAATTTTGACAACAGAGGAAGAGGATATTTTAGAGGTAGAGGTTGAGGAAATTATAGAAGCAGAGGACGCGAAAATTTCAATCAAGGAAGAGACAATAATTTCAAAGTTTTTTAAAAAAGAAGAGGTGCGGGTAATTTTGGTGTTGCAAACTAAACTGAGGACGAGGTCAAGGTAACTATTACCAAGGTTTGGAAAATTTTAATTGCTTCAATTGCAAAAAGTTCAGGCATAGAGTTGCGAATTGTAGACTCAAACAACAAGAAAACGTTGCAGAAAGTCAAAATCCGGGTGAGAATTCTAATGCCCAACAAAGTCTATTTTTAGCCAGTAATAATTTTCAGGAGGATGAAAATATCTGGTATTTAGATACTTGCTATAGTAGTCATATGTAGTGTGGGAAGAAGGAGTTAGTGTCTTCTTTAGATGAAACAGAAAAATCTATTGTCAAATTTGGAAACAATGCAAATATTTCTATTTTGGGAAAGGCCAAATCACAATCCGGTTGGAGGATGGTTCACAAAATTTTATCTCTAATGTTTTCTATGCTTTGGACTTCATTACAAATTAATAAGCATGGGACAACTGTCAGAGAAAGGTTTTAACATGAAGATTCATTAGGGCTACTGTACGTTGATTAACAAAAATAGAAGATTCGTCACTAAGGTAAAGATGACTCCTAATTGCCTATTCCCTTTAAAAATTCATCATGAAAAACTTTATTGCTTAAGTTTAGTTATTCCAAATGATGTCTGGTTATGGCATATGCGCTTTGGCCATTTTCACTTTTCAAGATTAAATTATCTATCAAGAAAAAAACTTGTTTCTGGTTTGCCTATTGTGAATGTTCCTAATGGAGTATGCGAGACACGTAACATTGGAAAGAAGCACAGAGATTCATTTCCAATTGAAAAAACTTGGAAGGCAAGAAAGTTGCTCGAGATAGTTCACTCAGATTTGTGCTTAGTTGAGATTCCAACACCTGGAGGTAGCAGGTACTTTATCACTTTCATCAATGACTTTAGTAGGAAGACGTGGGTATATTTCTTAAAGCAGAAATCAGAAGCTTGTGATGCTTTCATGATGTTCAAGGTGTTCGTAGAAAAGCAAAGTGGGTGCAGAATCAAAGTACTTCAAACTGATAGAGGACAATAATATCTCGCCTACAAAACTTTCTTCAAGCAACATGGAATTCAACATCAATTAATAACAAGATACACGTCTCAGCAGAATGGGGTAGTTGAAAGGAAGAATAGAGCAATCATGGATATGGTGAGGTGCAAGTTGAAGGCCAAGAAAATGCCTAACATAGAAGATTTTACTGTTTCAATAGGTGCCTGACACAATAGTTCAGGTGCTTGACAAAACACTAGAAAAAGCCTGGAGTGCAAGGCGACCATCAATCAAACATCTTAAGGTTTTTGGGTTCATAGCATATGCACATGTTTCAGATAAGCTTAGGAAGAAATTGGACGATAAAGGAGAAAAGTGTATTGTCATTGGCTACAACACAGAGTCAAAAGCCTACAAGCTTTATAATCCAGAGACAAAAAAGGTGATTATTAGCAAAGACGTGACATTTGACGAGAAAGACATGTAGGATTGGTCTTCAAAGTCTCAACAGGAGTTGGTGGTGATCGCTGACAACCATGAAGAAAATGATGAAAGGCTACCAGATCCAACACATGATGAGCCAGAATCATCCAGGAGGCGACGAAGGAATCCTCATCTCCCAACTAGATTGCAAGATTGAGTCATGTTTAATGACAAAGATCCATATGATGAAGAGATTATCAATTTTGCTTTATTTGCAAATTGTGATCCAATTACTTTTGTAGAAGCCTTAAGTGACGAGAATTGGAGAAAGGCAATGGATGATGAGATTTGTTCTATTGAGAAGAATGACATGTAGGAGTTGGTGGACTTTCCAACAAACAAAAGGCCAATTGGAGTAAAATGGGTGTACAAGACTAAGTACAATCCTAGAGGAGAAATTGATCGCTTCAAAGCAAGGCTGGTTGCGAAAGGTTATAAACAAAAACCAGGTATCGATTACTTTGAAGTATTTGCTCATGTTGCAAGGTTAGACATTATTCGCATGATCATTTCTCTTTCGGCTCAAAATAGTTGGAAGATATATAAGATGGATGTAAAATTTGCATTTCTCAATGATGTTATAGAAGAAGAAGTATACATTGAGCAACCAACAGGATATTTTGTTGAAGGAAAGGAAGACAAAGTTTACAAGTTAAAGAAGGCTTTGTATGGGTTGAAGCAGGCATTAAGAGCATGGTGTAAGAAGATCAATTCCTAGTTTGTTCATAATGGCTTTTAAAGATGTCCTTATAAGCACTCATTTTATGTCAAATCTATTGATCCTGGAGATATTCTCATTGTGTGTCTTTATGTTGATGATCTAATCTTCACTGACAACAATTCAAAGTTGATTGGAAAATTCAGGGAGGCTATGATAAGTTGTTTTGAGATGACAAATTTAGGCCTAATAATGTCCTATTTTCTTTGCATTGAGGTCAATCAACGATATGATGGGATTTTCATCTCCTAGAGGAAGTATACACGTGATATTATGGAGAAATTCAAGATGGAAATTCAAGATCTATTTCCACACTAGTTGAAGAAAAGCTGAAGCTGACAAGAGATGTTGAAGGCAAAAAGGTGGATGCAACTGTATATAAGAGTTTGATTGGAAGTCTAAGATATTTGGCTGCAACAAGACTAGATATTGTCTTTGGAGTCAGTTTGCTTAGAATATTCACGGAGGAGTTAGGCATTAGTCATCTGTAAGGAGCTAAGAGAATTCTTAGATATATCAACGATACTCTGACTGATGGAATTTTTATGCTAAGAACAATTATGTAAAGCTTGTCGAATATACAGATAGTGATTGGGCAGGAGATGTGGAGACAAGAAAAAACATGTCAGGGTACGTATTTCATCTTGGTTCAGGTGCAATATCATGGTCCTCAAAGAAATAACCAATAGTTGCACTTCCAACTAGAAAAGTAGTAGTATATTGCAGTAATCAGTTGTGCCACACAAGCAGTAAGGCTTAGAAGAATTTTAGAAGAGATGCATCATCAGCAAAATGCTCCTACAAAAATATTTTGGGACAACAAGTCAGCGATTGCATTGAGCAAAAATCCGGTCTTCCACGAGAGATCTAAGCACATTGATATTCGATTTCACAAGATATGAGAGCTGATAGCAATAAAGAAGTTCAGATTAATTATTGTCAAGTAGCAGATATTTTTACAAAGCCATTGAAGACCAAGTTATGTTACAAGCTAAAGAAAATGCTCGGAATGATAAAAGCGAATTGATTTAAGGGAGACAATGTCAATTAAAAAATATATAAATTTAAATCAAGCTTTTAAAAATAATAGCATCACTATTGGAAGAGTGAAGAAGCTGCTAGCAATTTCACTTTCAAGATTTTTCTCCACCTGCCTAGAAAGAAACATGTAGAAATTTCTAGTAGCTAATTGCATTGCACCACCATTTTTTTTGTTGCTCTGCCATTTGCTGCCTGATGGAGTGCCTTTAGTTAAATATTTTTCTATCATTCTTAGCTTATTTGAGTTCTCTTGAATTTTTATTTTCCCATTCTAATTCAGTTTTTGTCTTAGGCAAGTTAGTGGGCTTAATTGCTAATTGTTGCGTATTTTTGGATTATATGCTTACTTGATGTATCTGCCTTGTACAGGACATACAAAGCTCTACAGAACTCCGAATTGAGCATTCTTGTAGTCCTTGGAAAGATAACAAAAAGATCTACAAGTTTTCCAAAAATAAGCCAAGGCCAATTCTGCCATTTCGAGGGTCATTTTAGGCTTTGAAGTCAGAACCACTGCACTTGTATTTTGGGCTGCGAGTTGGACTTTTATTGGTGTAAATAGCATAAATAATTAGAATTGATGGGTTGTTCATGACCCATTCTTTTCTTCAGACTTAGTCACTATATACTAGTGACATTAGGAGGAATTATGACTTACATTTCATTTTTGCAAAAACAATTTTACATTTCTCTTTTTAAGTTTTTAGAATCAAAACCCTTTCTCTTATTTTCTCTCAACTGTTCTTCCTTGTTCTTCATTTTCGTTTTCCATTCTTCCATTTTCGTGCAGTTATTTCATGGGGCTTTCATTGATGATGATCATGGAAGGCTAAATAATCAATCAATCTAAGGATCCAACCCAAGCAAGAGAAGAATTTGAGTTCTGGTTTAGT
The DNA here is from genome assembly GCA_013407115.1 of Glycine latifolia. Lineage (NCBI taxonomy): Eukaryota > Viridiplantae > Streptophyta > Magnoliopsida > Fabales > Fabaceae > Glycine > Glycine latifolia. The sequence goes on along the minus strand of CM023957.1, from coordinate 18,594,475 downwards.
ATTTTGAATTCTGTGTGAATGTTCACTTTCTTCTTCAATTGCTATTCTGTTTTCATGATTATGAATGCGTTTAGGATTGAAAGCGGATTAGGTTATGGATTCATTTCCTAATTTCGAATATAAATCACAAATTAATTGGATGATATTTCAATTAGGGTTGTGGTTTCATTTAATTTAGAGGTTCATTCGATTGAACTGCTTCTAATGAAATTGAATGAACTTTCACAATAGGATAAATTTCTGAGAACAATGATGATTCGAATAGCTTGGTTTGGTGAATTGGATTAATGCTCTTTAATCTGTTTTACATTACTTGTTATCAATTCTGTTAGTTTCTGCATTGATATTTAATCGTAGTTTGTGTTTTTGCAATTTTTACTTCGCGCCTGCAAACTGTTCGACAAAAATCCCCCTTTACTGTTAGTAGTGAATTGAAGATAGAACTATATTGATAATGTCTTTGAGTTGACCTAGATTAATGTGCTGCAGAATTAACGTAGTTTAATTGTTTTGAAGCAATACGACAAACGTTTATCACTGCAATTTGCTTGCAAAAGGCCACCATCATGTAACGTTTGGAGTATGAGTGAAATAAATTTTAGTTTGTGAAATTCAAGTCTCTTCCTCCCATGTATGTGAGTGAATTTGTCTAGAATTTATTTGCTCTCTCATTTTATCTTCCGCTACGTAAGTGAATGTGTATTTGTGAGTTTAAATTTTGTGTCCAATTGTCAACATTTCTTAAAGAAAAGAAAGTGTATGAACTCTCTCTGAGTCCAACATAAATGCATCTGTTGAAAGACATATTAGAGCAAAGCATCAAATCAAAAAGATAAATTAGAGTAAGATAAGGCATATAACTATATCAGAGTGAAACATGGAATATAAAGATGATAGTATCTTGTAAAATTGGATTAGGGATTCGAATAAGTGAAAATCAGTTACGGAGACAAAGGTAATAGTATCCCCATTTCGGTTTTTTTCTATTGGTGTAAAATAACCTTGATATATATTACTAAAACGTAAGTAAAAGAAAAGGAATTTTGTTTTAATGTTTCTTTCAAGGTTTTTTTATTGATTATTATAATTTTTTAATTTATTTTGTTTTGTTTAATGAATCATGATTTTTTGAATTGTGAAAGAAATTATAAGAAAATTAAGATTTGATATTTTTTTTCACATCCTTAAACATAGAATAAATAAATAAATGGTATTTTTTAATTATGAGTAAAAATACTTTAACTGCAAACTAAACAATCCAATACTAAATGGTTCAGTGCGTAGCATTCCTGTGGAGTCTTTATTAAAACAAATTAATAATAAGTGTATTATTAATATTAGATTTGCACATAAATTAATTTTATATTTATAATATTAGTAAAAAGTTGTATATGTTAATTGCAAACTAAAAATAACAATTATTTTTGGATTGTCTTCTCTTGCCATTTTGTTAAGCAATTCATTATCATTTTGGTTTCTAATGACTTATCATTTACTATGAATCAACGTGACATATGTGGCTGTTACTGTAGCATATAACATATCATATTATCATTTAACTTATAAGCATTAACATGTAAAGGAATTGTATCTCATATCATCATTTAACTTTCGTCATTAACGTGTGAATGCCAACAAAGATTAAAATAATAAACAAAATTAAAAGTGAATATTTTATTTTCTATCTTAAAATTTGAGTTTGAAACTTTGGATTAACTCAACCTTAATTAATAGATTGAGAATCATCTTTTATTTATATATTTTATTTTGACACTATATGTATTTAATTAATGTGAAACTTAAATTTTTTTTCAATACATCTCACATCGAACATTTTTTGATTTGGTATGTAAATAATATAATGAGTGATCAATTTAATCAATCTTGAAAAGACTTTGATACAATTTTAAAGCATGGATTATGCATATAACTTAAACCTACAAGAACTTAAACCTACAAATCTAGCTTGTATGTTGAGGTTTACATCTCACTTATGTATTATACTTTGGCTATATTGACATTAACACGAAAGTGAGAACCACTAAATCAGAAGCTAATTGACATTAACACGGTCCACAATTGAGGACCATATAGTATGCACTCCACACATTTAGTCAAATCAAATGACATAATTAGCGGTTATAGCTAGAATCTCTTAAAAGTGCATGGACATACACTCAACATCAACACTATAAATTCCTTAGAATCTCAGAATTTGAAATACCATCTTCCATCCAATTTGCCTCTCACCATCTCTAAAACATATCCTCTACTTTGAAAACAAAACTATTCACTATAGTATACCCTTTTGCTTCTCTATAGTGATCATGGGTAAATTTCAATATTTTTCTGTTTTTCTTGCACTAGTTGCATGCCATGATTTCCTTCAGCTGACTCATGCCAGGGAAATAAAGCCACTGACCCAACATTTCCCGCTAAACAAAGGCACCGTAGTGAAGGAAAATAATCTCAATGAAGTTCCTATACCTAAACCTTCATCAGAGAAGAAAGAAGACTCAATTGTGACACCGAAGAATGGTGTTGCGAGTTTTGGAAATTCAGGTACAGCCTACACAAATGCTTTACGACCCACAACACCAGGGAACAGTCCTGGTGTCGATCACCGAAAATTTGCACAAGAAGATAAAGATATGAAAGCAACAACAAAGGTGGTAGTTCAAAGTTCTGATGTTAAAGTTTATGTTAATGAGGGGACAACGACAAATGGTTTCAAACCTACAAACCCTGGTCACAGTCCTGGTGTTGGTCATGATCACCAAAACTAAATTGGGCAGCTGAATTAGCTAGTCACACAAACAAGATATTATTATTTATTCCTTAAATAAAATAATATTGTTGATGAGTTTCATTCTAAGCAGCAGAGACTTTGTAATATTTTTGCATGGCATGCGTTTGGCTTTAATTGATCAGTTAGGCCTTAGGGCCAGTAGGGATTTTATGTGGCAGTGACCAAGTTGTTTTAAGGTTTTGTCAGTGTGTACCATTCAAAATGTTAGCATTCGTGAATTTGTAATTGCTGGGTTTATGTAAAGCAAGTTGCAAAATAAAATAAAAGATATTATATATACAAATGATCTCGATCTCCTGTTTTCTTTATTCGGTGGTGGAAACAGATTTTTTGTTCTCGTACCAAATATAAAGCAAATTATACTTCTATTAATTAAAAAGAATTTTCTTTTTTACAAAATCATTTTTTCCAATTTTCATAATTTACGCTATTGTTTCTGTTAATTAGTACCTTGTATAAACTCATATATCTTTACTTTGCATGAATATTTTATCATAATTTGAACCTAACTACAGCTTCTGGCTCAGTGGTCGTATCATTCGCCTTAAATATCTGACACTTCCTTTTTCATTTAAATATTAATTATAACATTTCTCTACGCTATTAGGTGTGGTCATAGTTGTGAAAACTGGCCTAATCATTGACCCGGTCGAGGTAGTGGGTTATTGGGTCAGTTATTGGCCCGGTTTGACCCGATCTATATTAAAAAATTCAAAATAATATTATATATGCGTATATAACTAACTAACATTATTTGATTAAGAAAAATTCATTCATAATTTCATATTCAAAAATTCAAAATAATAATTGAAGTATTAAAGTTGATAACACAAGTAAAGTATATTAATAATAAAAAGGAGTATAAATAGCAACTATCGAAATCAAAACAGCAAAATAGAAATTGCATAAAGCAATTAAAGAGGTACGAAAAGTAAACTTGCAGATTTAGCCCATATCTAGCCCAAATTAGGAAAACCTACCACTATATATAATATTGTATGCCCTTCTTCCCTGCACCTTCTTCCTCTTCTTCCTTTGCACAGTTGCGCCTTCTTCCTCCCAAATAAGGAACTACTATATCATTAACAACAAATTATATTATTTTACTTATGCTCTATTGCGCTTTCTTCCTCTGTTGCACCTTCCTTCCTGCTGCAAGGTACTACAACGTGAAGGAGGCTCGACGACGACGGCGCGGCGACGAGCTTCTGCATCAAGCCTCGACGACGGCATGACGACGCCATTTTCAGCTTTTTTTTTTCACCCACAACCCGGTCCGAGTTCCAATAACCGGCCGGATTCCTTGATTCGGACAAAATCGACCAGGTTCCGTCGGACTAAACCGGGCCATATGCATGGCCAGTTCAATGTCCAACCCGGCCCGGATATAACTATGGTTCGCAGTCCAACCGGTCCGACCGGCCTGGCCAAACCGGGTTTAATAACAATGGGTGTGGCAATATTTCTCTATATATCTTATTCAGAGTAGATACCACCCTCTTCAATTTATACTGTTTCATACGTTCAAAACTTAGACAATTCATATACTATTCATCAAGACATTACACCTATATAGTTAATATATAATGTGAAGTATATAATAAGAAATTATGAAAAATGATCAAAAGAGAAATACTATTAGCACAATTTTTTTATACACTTTTTGAAACACGTTATAGTATTAATTGAAATTTATTGATAATCGCATAATTATGTAAGTATATATATCTTCTTATACAATGAGACATTATTTAATATTATGATTTTTTAATAAACTTTAATCAATATTAAAAAGTGTAGTAAAAAAAAAATATGTTAAAGAATATGTTGTTAATTCTCAAGGTGAAAATTGGAATACACAAGTCAGTTGACTTCTTAAAATAATCATACTTTAAAATCTTTCAATCTTTATCTTCCATATATAATTGTAATTGTACGATTAAGGTGTGTTTCTCTCTCTAACATAAAAATGAAATCCATTAGATATGTTTAAAAAATTGTATAACATATGCATAATATATTTTTTTGTTTGCATTTTATCAAAATATAAATAGTTTTTTTTATATGAAAAACAGCCTTTCAGCGTAACTAGGAAAACCGAACTTGATCATGGTTTAGCGTCAGACTTGCGTCCGACCGATTGTGGCCGTTAAATCCCTCCCGGCTAATTAGTTAGCGTCGTTTTCGAGATGGGCTTATTAGAGGCGGCTTAGCAGACACAGATACCGTCACAATGTCAATGAGCAGCCGACGCTACGTTTACATTTAAAACCTTATTTTTTCATTTGCGTCAGTTTTCATTTCCCAGATTTTTAAGCTTATTGTTGTTATTGCAAGAATAACAGCATTGTTTTTATTTTTAGAAAAGGAAAACTTTCTGTCAAACTTATTTTTGTTAAACCCATATTTCTTGAAGGATTTAGAGAAAGACTTACTAGAAATCTCAACAAGATAGGCCTTAGAATGAGAATCAGATTTTTACAAATATTTTATAGAAGCTAGGAACGATATTTATCCTCAATGCGAAGACAAACAAGCAAATAATCAAAGATGAAATCTTCATTTTTATGTTTCAAACTTCTAGCAAAATCACTCTATGAAAGAGACAATTTTGAAATCATGAAAACCACAAGCATAATGTCAGGCAAAACAATTCCTTTCAATTTCATGTCATAAACAATTTCAAATTCATGGATCTTATCTGAAATAGATCTTCCATCAACCATTTGAAACTCAATCATTTTTTCGCAATAGTATCAACTTAAACCTTTTTCAGCATATCCATATTTCAATTCAAGTGTTTCCCATAACTCAACAGAAGTTTTAGTATGACAAAAGATTTTATATATATATATATTATCAGCCAAAGCACTTAACACTACTAGAAAAATGGGTTTTAACATCGATTTTATCAAAAATCGATGTTAACCAAAACGCGATAGCAAATTTGTAAATAAGAGGATGTAGTTAACATTGGTTTTCTTAAAAATCTTCAAAACCGATGTTAACATAATACATTAACATCGGTATTTTAGGTTATTTTGGAAAACCGATGTTAACAGATAGACATTAACATTGATTTTTAAGGTTATTTTGGAAAATCGATGTTAATAGATAGACATTAACATTGGTTTTTAAGGTTTTATGGAAAACCGATGTTAACAGAACACGTTAACATCGATTTTCTTTGAAAACCGATGTTGTTCAGGAGATAGTCAATATCGGTTTTTCTTTGAAAACCAATGTTGTTATTGTTACTATAAAAGCCCTGGCCCCTAAAATTAAAACCCTTCACTCTCGCGCCTTCACTACTGTCACGTTCTCTCAACCTTCACTGCTCGCGTTCTTCACTGTTCGTGTTCTTCACTCCCATTGTCACTCAGACGGTGGTCTTGGCGCTTCCACTCTTGCTCTTGGTCTGCTCGTAACTTACATTTCACTTTCACTCTCACTCGCGCTCAGGTACTATCTCTTTTGCTCTATTCTCTCTCAGGTACTCTCGCAACTCACTAGTTGTTATTCACTGTTTATGTTACCGCTATGGATTTCCAAAGTAGGAGGCTTCATTTGCTCGAGACCGTGGTTGCCATCATTGGTGATATCTTCACAGGTACTTGACTTTATTTCATGCTTATTGGTGTTGCTTATTCATGTCTATGAGACAATGACTATCTGTTGATGTATTTTTGTTAAAAAAAATGTTGGATAGTTGTATGGTCATTTGCTGGAATTGGTTTTGTTGGGTGATCATTGTATGTGGTAGGGTACTATGTGGTTTTCAGATGAAATGTTGGATAGCTCAGATGTACATTTGTAGCATGACTAGATCTGTAACGCCCTGAAATTTAGATAAATTGAAATAGATGTTTGAAGTGATTGTTGTGTTATTTGATTGTTTTATAATTTAGGATTAGTTGAAATGTTATGTGAATTATCCATGTGCAATTTCTTGGTGTAGATGCAAGTCATGTGGAGTTTGGTTGAGATGCATTGTAATTGAGTGATTCCAAGTTTGACCCGAAACCTGTTGTAGTAAAATCACCATTCGGAATTGGTTAACCGTTAGATTGCCTTAAAATTTTACAAATAGGTTCCTAACACAAATATGTAACTTTTTACCGTTGAGATTATCAAAATAATGTCCGGAACATGAGAAATTAATTTTTCATTGAAGCCAAAATTCTGAAATTGGGTCAGCTCGCCCAGACGAATTTTTTAGGCATTTTTGGTCGCCTAGACGAGTGAAGTCAGTGTTAAATACGTCCAGTAGCATCCAAGCTAAAAAAAATGGCTTCTTTTCCCCCAAAATAGCCACAAACCTCCTCCCCCTCCTCCTCCACCAGCCATGGCCACCGGTGACCACCATGAGGCACCGTCGCTTGCCGTTGGACCACCTCACGGAGAGGAACACTTTAATCGGAGTGGAATCTTTGAAACTCTTCTCGAAGTTTCAGTAGAGAACGAAGCTTCCAAATCCTTATTTCTTGGTTTCCTTGAGGTAACCTTGGTTTCCTTTGTCTTCTTCTAGCTAGTTTAAGCTTCTCTTAGTGTCTCTTGTGTTTTGGGTACCGTTGTTGGGAATTTTACACTTCCTTTGAAAAATCCTTTGAAAATGAGATGTTGTAAAAGTCTTCTTTTTATGAAATTGATGTCATTTTTGTGATCCTTGTTGGACCCCGATCACATTGGTGTGATTGAAATTTCAAAATGACGTCTTTTGATGTGAACTCCTAAAGCACCCTTTTAGCCCTTTTTTGAATTTGAGTGGGTATTTGACCCCAAATGTTAATATTGATCTTACCTTGGAAATCTATATTAATTTGTCTTTGATTTGGTATATAGAGCTCTGCGTTTGGATGAAAACACACGTATTGAAGGATCTCCAAAACAACATTATGAGGTTTTAATAGGAGAACTCCTAGTTAGGTAAGGGGAATTTATTATTTAGTTATAGTTTTGATACTATAGTTGGGGGCCAGGGGGTCCAACTATGAGGATATCTGCCTGTCCCTGCTGTGTGCTGATTTTCAAGAAAAACTAAGTTTTTAACTAATGGGATGCAATGTATTTATGATTGATGTGTGTTTGTCCCTCTGTGTGTGTGTGTGTGCTTGTTTTCAAGACAAATGATGTTTTTAACTAATGGGATGCAGTGAAATTATTATTGATGGATAAAACTGTGAATGATGTTGTTGTTGTAATTGATTAGATTTTTGGGAAAATTCTTAATTACAGAGGAGACTCTGTCCAAAATTTTATAATATATTTTCCTATTTAATTCTTTATTAAATCTTTAAATGGGCATAAGAGTTGTTTTCTATATTGTAGTCCTCCTCTTTAATTTAGAATTTTCCTAAAATACTAGTCTCGTGGTAATATGGATTGTGGATGGATGAAGTGATATTGATGTCATTGATAATGTTAAAATGAGATGTTATTGATGTGTTAGTGATGATTGAATGAGATAATGATGATGTGTCTGATGATGTATAAATGATATAATGATTACGTGGTTTATGATGTTTAAATGAGATAATGATGAAATGGATGTTGATGTTGAAATGAGATGAAGTTGATGTTTATGAGGATAATCTTGAAATAAGATGAATTTGATATATATGATGATGATATTGAGATGATGTGATGTGTATGTACATTGATGCCCATGGAGGGTGCATGATTGGTCATCATTGCGGGGAAAGATTTGTTCCTGGCCATGATCATACATTGATGGTGCCCATGGTTGTCATTATGTGATGTGGATATACATGGATACCCATGGGGTGTATGACTGGTCATCCTTGCGAGGAAGGATTTGTTCCTGGCCATGGTCATACATCGATGGTGCCATGGTTGTATGCTATGTATATACACGTGGGGTGCAATGACTGGTTGGTTATCCTTGCGGGGAAGGATTTGTTCCTAGCCACGGTCAGTACATCGGTGAATCCACATTGGTGTGTTAGGTATGTACCTGGGGGGTGTATGACTGGTCATCCTTGCGGGGAAGAATTTGTTCCTGGCCTTGGTCATACATTGATGATACCCATGTTTCATACTTCATGTGCATGGATGGAAATAGAATGAAGAAACGCGCGTACTTGTGGGTTCCAGTGGGCTGAAAACACAGGTACTAAGGGGTCATCAGGTTTGGAATTCCCTAGCGACGCTGGCTGATCACCGGGTGGGGGAATGGCCAGTGCACGACAAGGTGGCCCTGATAGGCGGTGAATCATTTTTCCTGTGAGAGGTTATTTCCAGGATATAGTACCACATTACATGCTGATAGATGAGTTAGGTGCATGCATCATTTTGAACATGATTGTTTGAGTTATGGAATGCATTGGATGATTGTTTTTGTTGAATGTTAATGGAATGATGAGTTTGTGGTAATAATTGAGGTGATTTGTGTTGTCTTTTTCCCAACTGCTGTTATCTGATACTTGTTGGTTTTATATAATAAACTCACCATTGCATTTGTTGTACCGTGTGGTTGGTACCTGTGATGATCGCGAACTCTCGTTTGTGTGAGCAGATGAGTAGCAGTATGTGACCTTGGAGGGAGATCTTCTTTTTGTTGGAGCCACCAAGCCGACATGATGACGTTGGAATTCTTTTTGGAAAGAGTTGTGTTTTGTTAGTAAACTCTTTCATAGTTAGTCCCTTAATTCTTTTTGTGGACATGTATATTTTGAGTTGTAAATACCTGTAAAACTAAGTTAAGTTCTAAACATGTGCATGATGAGTACTGATTTAGTATATGTATACATATGTATTCAATTATTGTAATTGGATTGCCTGTACGATGATTGTATTATCGCGAATAATTTACTACCATTTTCATAATTAAATTAATGGGATTTTCATTAAAATCTGAATTTGCACGATTAAGAGTTAGTCATATTGTACCGATGAGGCGGGTCGTTACAGGATCTATATGCCTTTGTTGGATCGATGAGAACTAATAATGGTCAGCCAAGCAAATGAAACTATTCATTAGGTAATACTTGTCGCACTTTGTGGACATTTTGTTGTGGACATATTGTTGGACTACCAGCTGCTTTGGTATAAGATTAGGCTTTAGCTAGGGGGTGAGCGACTTGATTTGTTTGTCTTGTTACTAAAATCATAGTTGAGTTATGAATTAAACTAAGAGAGTGTTTACATTTTTCCACTAAAAGACCAAACTTGTTGGAGTGAATGCAATCATGAAGTTGTTTGCAGTCAACTCGAAAATAGTATTATGAAGATTCAATTCTTGTCATGAACCCAGTTACATTTGACAATTCCCAACGCGGGATTTTTCCAGCGATGGATAGAATCAACATGAAGGAGCTGATATCTCAGTGCATCATATTTAAAGCTCCTTAACCTAGTATTTCTCGATTAAACTATCTTAAGCACATCACCAATGTTCTTGTTTTTTATTTCTTTGCAGGAAGAACAACTAAGTGACCCTGCAACCCCAGTTACACTGTCACCATCAGTAGAACATAAGCCACAGCCAGCCTCTGCTCCTTCAGAAAAGGTAAGCCTTGTGTTAAACTTAAATGTAAATCAATTAAATATGTTCTCACTATTAGCAACCTTTGACCTCCAAAACTCGTGCATGATCATCAACGCCGACCATGATCATTGTATTACTATATTATACAGTAGTAGTCATTGATTGTGACTTATTCTATTATGAGAATGTTAGAGAGTATAAGAGTATGTAAAAGGCTACATGAGTTTGAAGGTTGATAGACTTTGATAGGCTATGGTGTGTGCTCTTTTGTTTGTGTTGATTCAAACTAGGTTTTCTTAAAAATAAGGTATATAGTCTAATGTTCTATGTTCATTGTAGGTTGTAGGAGAGCGAACCCTTTTCCTGTTTGCCTCGTTGTCACGACCTTTATTGTTGGACATTTCACACAGATCATCATCACAGGTACGAATATGTTTCATATTTTTGTTGTACAATTTGTCTTATGACTTGTTTTAAAATATTTTGTATGTCAAGTATGCATGTTGCCTTTTCTATACAATTAATGTTCATTATGAGTGAACCTTAGTTTTCTATTTGAGATTCATTATAGTGATTCTTCCGGACAGTTTGGATTAATCACTGTATTGATTCTTGAATTGTCTGTTTGGACTGTGGTGGAACTCATGTCACCGCTTTCAAGTCGTGTACTTGGAGACCAAAGTGAAATGCTGCCAAAATTTTGTCAAATTTAAGATAGGAAACTCAACCTATACATATGAATATACTATTAAAAAAAGTCTTCCTGAATGAGACAGGGCCACACTTTAATGAAAAAAGTGAGGTTTGCATGCATGGAATAACTTTGTGAGTATCACAGAGTTATTTGTTAGATGGATCAAAGTTGGATGAATGCAAGTCGCATCACGGTTGAGTATGAGGAAGGCGTTGAACATTTCTTACAATTTGCCTCCGAAAGAAGTTGACCGGATGGGGATGGAAAATATTTTTGTCCCTGTATCAATTGTTTGAATGGGAGACACCAAACACTAGACGACATACAAGAGCATCTTCTGTGTGATGGGATTAAGAAGAATTATACCACATGGATATGACATGGTGAATTGACAGACATGCGGAGGGGGTCACAAACTAAATCGATTGATGTTGACATCAGAGATCAATTAGAGGATATGATTCGTGATCTGGGACATGAGTATTTTCAGCAAGCACATGCCCCTGTTAGACTCTTGGCAAGTGTACCAATTATCGTTGCAGGTTACAGAATTTATAAAAGATCATCTCCACGGGGACTTGAGTTACTCAGTTAATCCAAACAAAACTTAACAGTTTAATAGTTATGTACAACGAGTATGAACGAAGTTTCATGTATTTGTGAAATAATAGAAATTACAAAATTTAAAGAAAAAGCGGAAATAATAGATTTAGTGCGTTGGAATTACCGAAAATTACGGAAACTAATAAAACGAGTTTAATTAATTCAAGAAAAGTGTAGGATTGAATTTCATCGTTCATACCCTTAGTATTCAATTAATATTACCATGCATAAATTATTTTCTTTTATTGTTGATACACACATAAAATCACCCCAAATCGATGCCTCGCATTTGAGAATCCTAAGAATATTTATCTAATATCGATCCCTCGCATATGAAATAAATACCCCAGCATTACAATCATAATCGTGTGTTATTTGCAATCTAAATGTTATGCTCTATTCCTAGCAACGTAACATAAAAAGTAAAATTATTCAGTTCAAGTTTTAAGAGTACTTTCCAGTTAAACTTAAAACCTTATTTCATGAAACTAGTGATCAATTAGAATCAAGCATTAAGAACAGAATGAAATTACCAATAATAAATAGAAAAGACTTATGCATAAATAAATATTAAAAGAGATACTTAAGGGTAAGAAGATTACATCCAATCCTTAGAGAAATTAGCTGATCATTGTGGAGAGCACAAGATCAACTAAATATATTATGAAGAGGCGATCTCCGAATCACTCTGGCAGAGTTTCCTCATCAATTTCTCACTTTCTCTCACTCTCTCTAAGCACCTAAGGCTAGCTAATTTGTGTTTCCACTCAAGGTGGCTTTCAAGGGATGCCTCTTCTTCACCCCTGCATGGCTATTTATAGATTTTGGGGTGCTGCTTGTGTTCACTCGCCCAGGCGACTAATTTTACCTTGTTAAACTCGCCTGGGCGAATTTAATGCTTCTTTCTATAACCTCCACTCGCCCAGGCGACCAAAATACACATGAGTCACTCGCCTGGGCGAGTTAAAGCATCAATAAGTTGGTCTGGGCGAGTTCTGGACTATTTTTGCTTCTGACACCTCCCAAATTTGATTCTTATGTCCCTTTCACTTGCTTTGTTTTCTTGGATGCTTTGGATACCATCGGAACCTATCAAAATACAAAATATGATTGGAATAATCTTCCTAAATGTGAAAAACAACATTTATATAAGTACTACATACAAATCAACTAGGTTTTAAGGCAAGTTTATAAACAATTTTACTGAAATAAAAAGATAAGTGCCATCATTGTAAGCCTTATTTTTACTAAAATATGACACTTATCAGCCCCTATGTATGATACATTGGAAATTGATTCGAAGAAGCCGTTGTATCCGGGGTGCAAAGAGTCATTGATACTATTGTCAGTAGTGTTAAATCTGGTTAATGTCAAGGCCAGATATGAGTGAAGTGACAAAAGCTTCAGTTCACTGCTTCAGGTACTTCATGAGATGCTTCCAGATGAAAACACGTTGCCAACAAGTTACTATCAGGCGAAGAAGATACTTTGTCGGATGGGTATGGAGTATAAGAAAATTCATGTCTGTCCTAATGACTACATATTGTATATAAATGAATTTGAAGAAATGCATAAATGCCCCAGGTGTTGGGTATCACGGTACAAAGTGAAGGACGATGACGATTGTAGTAGTGATGAGAGCACAAAGAAAGGCCTCCCTGTGAAGGTGTTGTGGTACCTTTCGATCATTCCAAGGTTTAAGCGTCTGTTTGCTAACGAAGATGACGCAAAAGACCTTACATGGCATGCAGATGGGAGAAACTGTGATGGAATGCTTCGCCATCCTACAGATTCCTCCCAGTGGAAGAAGATTGACCGTTTGTCTAGAATTCAGCGAAGACCCAAGAAATCTCAGGCTTGCACTTGCTAGTGATGGAATGAATTCCTAAGGCAGTTTAAGTACTTGGCACAGTTCGTGGCCTGTTTTACTAGTCATTTACAATCTGCCTCCTTGGTTGTGCATGAAGTAAAAATACACGATGTTGTCTATGATGATATCGGGCCCAAGACAACCAGGAAATGACATTGATGTTTATCTTAGTCCCTTGATTGAAGACTTGACAAACTTGTGGGACGAGGGGGTTGCCGTGTTTGATGGGTATCGAAAGGAGACATTCAAGTTGCGTGCAATGCTATTTTGTAACATTAATGATTTTCCAGCGTACAGGAATTTGAGTGGATACAATGTTAAGGGCCATCGTGCATGCCCTATCTGTGAGCAAGACACAAGCTACGTACAACTTAAACATGGCAGAAAAATAGTTTACACTTGCCATCGACATTTTCTGAAACCTTATCACCCTTATCGGCGATTGAAAAAAGCATTTAATGGAAGTCAAGAACATGAAACTGCACCGATTCCATTAACCGGTGAGCAGGTTCTTGAGTGGGTTGAGCACATCCATACTGTATTTGGGAAGACCCAAAAGAAGCTGAAAGGTAATACCTGTATGTGGAAGAAGAGGTCGATATTGTTTGATCTTCCATACTGGTCTGATCTAGATGTTAAACACTGTATCGATGTTATGCATGTGGAGAAAAATGTGTGTGACAGTGTCATCGACACGCTGCTTAACATTCAAGGCAAGACAAAGGATGGTTTGAACACTCATCAAGATCTTGCTAAAATGGGTATACGTGAGCAGTTACATCCTAGGTCTGATGGTAAGAAAATATACTTGCCTCTAGCATGTCACACTTTGTCAAGAAATGAGAAGATAAGTTTTTGTCAGTGTCTGTATCGAGTGAAAGTGCCACAGGGATACTCTTCAAATATTAAGAGCCTTGTACAAATCAAAGATCTGAAACTAGTTGGCTTAAACTCTCATGATTGCCACGTGTTGATGCAACAACTATTAGTCGGGCGATTTGAGACATTTTGCCTAACGAAGTGAGGCATGCTATAACTCGGCTGTGCTTTTTCTTCAATGCCATTTGTACCAAAGTCGTCGACCCTGTAAAGTTAGATGACTTCGAAGAAGAGGCGGCAATTATCTTGTGTCAGTTGGAGATGTATTTTCCTCCTTCATTTTTCGACATAATGGTTCACTTACTTGTTCATTTGGTCAGGGAAATTAAAATGTGTGGTCCCATTTATTTATGGTGGATGTACTCGATCGAGCGATACATGAAGATCTTGAAAGAGTACATGAAGAATCTTCATCATCCTGAAACATCCATAGTTGAAAGATACATTGCAGAATAAGCTGTAGAATTTTGTTCAAAGTACCTTGAAAAGGCAAAACCTGTTGGGCTTCCCGAGGGCTGCATGTTATAACGCCTGGTTTACATGAATTGCAACAAGATCATTTGTATGTCCTGAATAACAGTAATGAAGTCCTGCCATACATAGTTCATCATGAAGCCTTAGTCAAGGAAAGTAATCCAAGAATGATGAAGAATAGGTTGTTGAAAGAACATAACAAGACTTTCCTGAATGGTTTAAAGATACAATATTTAGTGATGAATCTTCATCGAAAATGTAACACCTCGTTTTACTCTCTCGTGCTTGATTATTTTAAATGAGATTCCGTGTCCACCTTGTATTAGAATGATTTTAGTTATAAATTTTTTTTCGTAAAATTCTTTTCTTCTTTGCTTCAAGTTTGTGATTGATTTGTAACATAAACGATTCGTCCTCACCACGGTACAATTATAATAATAAATAAATAAATAAATATAGTCCATGATACAGTCCCAAATACAGTATCCACAATAATATACATACTATCTAACACAAATACATGCCACAGAAAATCACAAATCACAGCATGCAGTCCATCAAAACTTCTTCATCATCCTTCTTCAATAACACCTATAGTTTATGCTTTCCTGTTTCACTGCTCGCCCAAATAGATTGGGGTCATCACAGGTGTCACCCACAGACACAAAAATAGGGTAAGTTCATGACACACATAGTTTGAACGAATCATACATAAAGAAATATATATTCACATGGTTGTAATATTATTTAAAAATAAGAAACAAGCATGATCCATCTCTTAATCAAATCACCTCATCACGGTACACAGTTTAGATCAGCCATACACCACACAGATATATAACACCACAGTCTTATGCCTCTGCCAGGCAAAATATAAAATAACACGGTCTTATGTCCCCGCCAGACAGAATAACATAACGCGGTCTTATGTCCCCGCCAGACAAAATAACATAACATACATTCAGCCACAGTCCACTTCATATGTTTCTTAGAATAAATTTTAGTTCCTCACAGCTCAACTAATTCCACATACTAATCATAATTCTAATGTCATAACCAACAAACTCAAGGGATTTAGTTTAACAGACTATATCACTTTACTACTCAGAAT
>CM023957.1:18557334-18568528 GCA_013407115.1 Glycine latifolia | reverse complement strand
TTTGGTAATTTTACCCTTCACCCTAGGGGTAAAATCGTCATTTCTAGAAATACTCAAGATATCTCTGAATGTATCACCCTAAAGGTGTTCTGATCATTTTTCAAGCCTCCCAGGTTATTTATAAAATTCTCTCATTAATATTTTTCCTAAGAATTGGCTGAAATTTTCAAAATTTTGGGATGTTACAGAAAACAATGAGGAAGTTAGCATATGGGCCTAAAAGAAATGTTAGAAGTTGGTAGGGGTACGATATCAACAAGTACTCGTTCTACACCAAACAACAAGATGACAAGAGCACAATGAAAAATAATGGGTTTAGCCTTAGGGTTGAGTCGCAGTACTTCGCTACTGTGCATGACCACAATCCACGTTTGGCGTGCATGCCTTACTTTGGAGTCATTCATGACATCTGGGAGCTTAATTATATTACATTCACTGTGTGTGTTTTCAAGTGTAAGTGGGTTGATATCAATAGCGATGTGCAGACTGAAGACTTGGGATTTACTTTGGTAGATCTTAATAAGCTAGCTTATCAAGATGAACCTTTCATCATGGCAGAACAAACTAAACAAGTTTTTTATGTTCAAGATTCATGTGATGAAAGGTGGTCAGTGGTAGTACATGGAAAAACCATTGGTATTAATCTTGACGATGATGATTCAACCATTGATACTGGTGTCACTCAATTCTCGACACAAATGCCTGACATCAACAGAGAAGATGAAGTTGATGACGTTCATGCAAATCGTAATGATCATGATGAAGGAGAATTAATTAACATCACTTAATGTACTTTTTTTTGCCTTATTAACTTGATTGCATTTTTACAATTTCATAAGTAACCTAACATGTCACTTAACTTTACTTATCTTTGTTTTTGATTTTAACAGGATCATGACTACATCACCGAGATCCCCTCCTCATCCTGAGTTAGCACTTCCTCTTCCTAAGTCAGCATCTCCATGTCCTAAGTCGGCACCTTCGCCGTCTACGACGAAGAAGACTAGGAAAGTGACACGGCTGAGGTCACTGGCTATCAGACCTGCTGGTGCTGACAGACCAGTGGTTCATGTGGATCCTACCACTGGGAAGACTGATGGTCCTCAGGCAAAGAAATTGAGGATATATCTAGGGATCATGGCTAGAGACAAGGTGGATGTGACCATTGCTAACTGGAAGGAAGTTCTTGCAGCGCAGAAAAAGTTGATTTGGGAGGACATTCAGGTATTACAATTAAATGTCCAATGTGATTGCTTGTAGTAATACAATTTAAATGTTATTGTAACTGTTAAACTCTCTTGATTGTAACGCAGGTAGACTGAATTTGATATACCTGAAGCATCCGACCAATGAACCAAGAAGAAAATTATGTAGACAGTAGGAGAACGATAGAGGCAGTTTAAGTCAGACCTGACCTCTAAATGGGCTCTGACACAAGGCAAGGACGACGATGCCGACATTGTCTATGAGAAATATGGCATTAGTAAGGAAAAGTGGCACCAATTTTGTGAGACACGTAGAGCTGCTTCCTGGGAGGTTAGCTGAGTTACATTGTTTTACAATTTCACAATTATGAAGTCAAACAAGCGCATTTTTTTAACCCTATATGTGTAATTCTTACAGGATGTTAGAAAGAAGGCCCAGGCCATCCAGAAGTTGAACATTGCCACTCACGTGTTGTCTCATGGGGGTTTATCGATGACAATCCTCCCCGCTTGGTTGCCCTTGGAAGAGTTTATGAGGGGTTGACAATCCTGCACAACATCCCTCTTGCCCATGATTAGATCAAGGTGGGTGTTGAGGAAGTTCGATATGCTGAGGCTCGTGTCCCTGTACTCATTGAAGAGGTTCAGTTAGTGGGGTAGGCCCTTAACACCTTCCTTGCTTGGCTGACACATCTTGTACATGCTATTTTGAACAAGGTATTTCATTTTTGGCTTGTTTCTTCTCATTTATGAATGATTTGTCTCATATAAAGTCAAGATGGTTGTTCACTTATGTTTCTTAACTGTGTAAAATAAACAAGTACTTGAGGGACCAGCGAAACTTGTACATAAGCCGAAGTATATTGCCGTTCCCCTATACCAGATCGCATTGACCATGCCCGATCTTTTCCTCAGACCCATGCAGGTGCAATGGAACCCTACTATGTTCGGGCTGCAGGTTGAGGACTTCCCATTGTACATAAAGCATGAGGATATTTCTGAGATCATCCACGATGGTCAGTGTCTGAGCATCTCCGTTATACAACTGTGGATTCTGTAAGTCACTTTCAATTGGCTATCATTACATAACTAATTGTTTTATATTCTTTCATAATTGACTTTATTTTCAAAACAATAGGCATATGACTGAGCTATGTCTGCAATCGGATCATGCTGATGTGTATGGATTCATAGAGCCACAATCCATACAGAGATCTGGGCAATCTCAATTTCAATACGAGGACTATATCAAGAAATGGATGCAGAGTTCACAGAAAGATGTCTACCTTGCAGCGTACTTGAATGGGTAAGTAAAAATGTACAAAAGAATTTAATTAATGTATGAAGTATAATAACTTCTTTTTCTTTAATGCAGTGCACATTGGCAACTGGTCGTTATATGTCCTAAGGCCAATGTTGTCGTGTGGCTCTGTTCGTTGCACCACAAGCCTAATAACTACCTCAAAGGAATTATTAACAGGTAGGTTGTAATTTGTCAGACATTTCTGTTTTTATTTCTAACACATGAATATGTTAATTGTACAATATGCATGCATGTTTCTCTTAAGCAGTGCTTTGAAGGGACTCCATGACACTCAAGGAAATAAATCAAAGACTACTACTAAATGGATTGCACTTAAAGTAAGTCTTTTAATAAATCATGGTTTATGTATTCAAAATAACTTTTATTACCATTTACACTAATTTCGTTTAACTTTGACCATGTTATTGAATTTAGTCTGATAAGCAAAAAGGAAGCACTGAATGTGGCTATTATGTCATGCATTGGATGTCCACAATAGTCCAAGGAGGCTTCAGGGATTACTGGGACATGGTAATTGTCTAATTCAAAACTAATTTTAATTTTTTTACTTGTTTTTATTTATACTTATTAAATTATGTTTTATTATGTCATGCAGTATTTCACCGATGAAAGACCACTGCAAGCTGAGAGATTGAAGCCTATTAGGGTTCAGTGGGCTACATTTTATTTAAAGTTAGAGATGAAATATTAGATTAGGTGGTTAAGGGATTTTTAAACAATTGTATATAAACATTTGGTTAGGAAATCATTTTTATGTGCATTGACACTATTGAATTTTATTTGTTATTGAAATATTATTTTAATGTATTGTATTCTGAAATTGGCTGGATGTCTGGTATTTCATTTACCGATTGAAGAACTGGTAAAATAAAAAAAAAATAGACAAAATATTAAAAAAAATAAAAAAACAACATCGATTTTCATAAGAAAACCGATGTTAACTTACACTACAACATCAATTTTCAGCCAAAATCGATGTTGAAGTTCCAGCTTTTACATTTTTTTACATTTTATTTATTATATAGTGACATTGGTTTTTACGAAAACTGATGTTGTATACTTTTCGTTAACATCGGTTTTAAAAACCGATGTTAGCTTCCACACTTTCAACATCGCCTAATTCAACATCAGTTCAAAACTGATGTGGAATGTAAAAAATAATCGATGTTGAATGCTGTTTTTTTAGTAGTGTAAAATGCATTCATGACATAAAATATCTTTATCAGAAACATCATGCTTACTAGTGGAAGATTTGGTAACATCAGTTTCAACTATATCAGTCGAGGAAGTTTAAATCTTTATTTTTCTTTTAGAAACTACAAAGTATAAATCAATTCAATAAGCCAAAATTTCATTTGTTGTTGCCAACAGAAAACGTTTTCACTCGTAAAATTTTCAGGCTTACTAGAAAAGGACTTAATCATATCCATGGCAGACATTTTGATAAAAAAAATGGCTACGGTAGAAAAGACTATGCAAGAAGAAAGTAGGTTTTTTTTCTCTAAGACTGTTAAAAAATTAAATAAAAGAAATAAATGAGAAGAAAATGCAAAGCCTCAAACTAAATAAAAGAACAGTAGCAATACAACTTCAGAATATGACAGAACATAAGTTAACAATGCAATATAACATACAATAAGTATAAAGAAAATAATTTTAAAAGAGAAGTTTTAAATAGCTTGGGTTGAAGCACGTAAACGCTATCCTTAGAGAGAAAATGTCCCCACTGCACTGGTAGGAGAATCTGATTGCGCTCCTCTCCAAAGATACGATAACTCGTTGGTTCCGATCGTGTGCAGGGAAAGGATCCTCGAACCTTCTGAATACCAATGTTCTTTCTCTAAAAATTATTTTTTTATAAGAACAAGAAGAGAAGAAATTTAGAGCAAAATGCAAAAATATTTTTCTACTTGTGTTTGTTGGCTAAAGAATGAGAGAGAGATATATAGGCACAAACCCCCCTTATGTAAAAAAAAATTACGTATCCCATTGTCCAAAGGTTCCTTACTATGCGAAGGTAAGGGAAAATGATATTGTATACAGTCTTACCTTTGCATATGCAAAGAGACTGTTTCCGGATTCGAACACATGACCAACAAGTCATAATGATAAACCCCCTTATGTAGCAGCACAAAAAACTCAAAGTACAACTATCACACCTAGAGAACATTAGAAACCAACATGCAAAAATAAAAAACATAACAAACCAAAGTTACTTGTAACGTTACCAAAAAAAATAACTATCCTTGATTTGCACGTAAAAAAAATTGACTTAGTAAAAGCAAAATCCTCAAAGATAGGAATTTTAGTTTTATGTAATAGATTCTAAAACAAATATTTTATTTTATAAAAACAAAATTATTTTATAAATTTTAAATTATAAAACAAATATTTACTAATAGTTTTTTGCTTTGTTTGTGGTCGAGCTAATCATTTAGCCAATAATTGTTTTCAACGCCATCACCAACCTACATCTTTCCCTAAACCTCAGGCTAATGTTGTTACCATTGGTGCTGCCTTTAATTCCCCATTTGACAGGTACCATATCACTAGCCCTGAGTTAAATTGTGTAATTAACTCAAATGATTGGTTTATGGACTCCAGGGCTAATGTTCAGGTGTGTGTTGATAAAAAATTATTTTCTTTATATCAGGAATCAAACACACATACTGTGAGCATGAAGAATGGGAGTATGGCACATGTGTTAGGAGAAGGTCAAGTGAAGCTAGAGCTATCTTCAGGAAAAAAAATTGTTTTAGATGGAGTTTATCACATATTTTATATTAGGAAAATTTTGATAAGTACTTCTTTGTTAGTCCAACAAGGATACATAGTTGTTTTTGAGTCTAATAGAGCTGTCACTACTAGACATGATGTTTTTATTGGGAAAGATTACATTTGTGATGGTCTGTTTAAGTCAGAAAACAATATTGTGAATCACCTTACAAAAGGGTTGACGCGCCAACAAGTACTTGAGTCATCGAGGGGAATGGGACTAAAGCTCATTATTTAGTCACAACAATGGACAACCGTCTCCGTGTGATTGGTGATCCCATGAGTGGAGTTCAATGGGTAACAACGAAATTATTTGTTGACTAAAGTACACCAAAATAAAATTTTGTGGAGTTGTTTTGTTTCTCATTCCTATGACGAGATGTATTGTAAAATTGTGGTAATATTAGGGTTGAGGTATTTACATATGTGCATTTTTTTTTCTCTAAAAAAATACCTCTTAATGGATCCGATGACAATTATTGTAGGGGGAGCACAAACCACTCTTTGAGGATTAACCTAGTGAGTGTGGTGGTGGGGCCACCACTATGAGATATGGGCTAATCTCTAAGTGACACTCATGAGACAAGATACACGCGCAAAGCCATGTAGCGTGCAACCACTTATTATAACCTAAATGAACACCAATATTGTAGGGGTTGTGTACTAAAGCCCGGTTGAAAAAGGTGTAGTTCAAGACAATTAATTAAGTCTCTACATTTTTCTCGGATGGATGTTCGTAAACACTAGATATAAAGCTCAAACCCAGAAGATTCCTTATACTGAAATACAATATCACATGCTCTTTCTTTTATGTTTCTATAAAAATTGTGTTTTTTTAAATGTTTTAAAATTCCAAATTATGTGGGGGAATGTTAGTAAATATTTATTTTATAATTTAAAATTTATAAAATAATTTTCTTTTTATATAATAAAATATATTTTTTAGAATATGTTGCATAAAACTAGAATTCCTATATTTTAGGATTTTGCTTTTAGTGGGTCAATTTTTTTTAAATGCAATTAAAGGATAATTTGTTATTTTGGTAACGTTACATGTAACTTTGATTTGTTATGTGTTTGTTACATTTTTTTTTGCATGTTGGTTTCCAACGTTCACTAGGTATGATAGTTTTACTTTGAGTTTTTTTGTGCTATTACATAAGGAGGTTTGTGCCTATATATATCTCTCTCCTTTAGCCAATAGACACTAGTAGAAAAATATTTTTGCATTTTCCTCTAAATTCTGCCTCTTCTTGTTCTTATAAAAAAAATACTTTCTGAGAGAAAGAACATTGGTGTTCAAAAGGTTTGGGGATCCTTTCACTGCACACGATCGGAACCAACGAGTTGTCGTATCTTGGGAGAGGAGCGCAATCAAATTCTCCTACCAGTGCAGTGGGGGCATTTTCTCTCTAAAGATAGTGGTTGCGCGCTTCAACCCAAACTATTTAAAACTACTTCTTTAAAATTATTTTCCTTTATGCTTATTGTATGTTGTATTGTATTGTTAACCCATATTCTGTCATATTTTGAAGTTGTATTGCTTCTCTTGTTCTTTTATTTAGTTTGAGGCATTGCATCTTCTTCTCATTTATTTTATTTTATTTTCTAACTCAATTTTTGTTTTCAAATTAACTTTATCGGTTGAACCAATTTAGTTTGAGGCTTCACAATTTTTGTTTTCAAATTAACTCAATGGTTGAGCCAACCCTAACTTATCTTTTTTTTTTGGAGCAAATAAAAATATAAGCATTTGCAAGGTTATTTCTAGACTTGTATTATTACACACACACACACAGATATATATATATATATATATATATATATATATATATATATATATCTTAGTAACATCATAAACATTGTTTTTGAAGAAACACTATTAATTATTGACATATACAAGACTAATTAAATCAAATTCTTATCTTAGCAACCCACAAGGATTTGTAGAAAACTAGAAATTGTTTTTATGAATTGATAATCTAATCTAAGGTTCGTTTGTTTCCTAAAAGTGGAAAGCAACACTACTGGGATCATGCAACTCTAATTTAAAGTCCCAGTGATATACAGATCAATATCATAAAACTATTTAGATTTACACTGAATGATATGAAAGTCAACTAGACTTAATTATAGGTTTTGCTCTAAGCTGCTTCATGCATATAATCCTTAGGATAAACAGAAAGTGAAGTATAAAAAAGTAGAGTATTTAAAAATTAGCTCATAATCCTTAGGATTTTTATAGGCCTTATGGTATAGTCTTCAAACTTGTCTTAAGAGACGAAGGCCACCAGCAACTTCATATTCTACATCAGGAATGAGAGTGAACCCTTCTCTTGTTGAATGTTAACCTCTTTTATTGCTATCTGCATAGGTTTCAAGAAAAATCTAAGACTAAAATACAAGACTTGTAAAATAATTAATTTTTCTTCAATAGAAAATGATCAAATGTGTCCAGATGGAAGAAAAGATGGAGGATATGGCCTGTGAGTATGAATTACTTCAATATAATATTCTAATCTGCATGTTAAAGTTATAAGGTTGAGTCTTTAAAGCATAGCTTATCAAGGAAACATACAACAACCAACCCGAGCCAAGAAACAGATAGACCCAAATATGAACAAAAACTAAGAGACCATGAAACAGAAAAAACAGCAATTACAAAGAAACAATACTCAAGCAAATTTCAGATTATTCCAAATTATTCCAAGACACACTTTTTTTTAAAGGCAAACTTGTATTATAAAATAAAGGAAAAAGGCCACGAAATATGACCTTAAAAAGTACATAAGACAACTCTCTTCTTAACCAAATACAGAAACAAAAAGAAACAGAAAGAAAAAAAACAAGAAGCTATATATAGTTGCATACAAGCCAAAGGATTTAAACTCCAGTTTACATAAGAAAGACCATGCAGATAATGAGCATTCTGGCAAACGACACAGTTAGCATCTGCATTCTGGAAAATGATTTTATTTCTATGACGCCAAAGACTCCAACACAAAGCATGCCACAACTTTTACTTGTGGCAAAACTTTCTTCCATCTCGAGGTCAACAACTTTGAAATCAGCTTGTGAATGCTACCTATTAAGGAAATAGGCATATACTCTGACATAGATTGGAGGTTTGACTTCTTTAGGATCATTGGAATGAGAGAAGATGTTACAGCCTGAGGAAGTTTGCTGGAGTTATAAAATTCCTGCACCATATCACAAATGTCCACCTTTAACACATCCTAACACACCTTTAAGAAATTGAAGTTAAACCCATAAGGACCCGGGCTCTTATCCCCATCACAACTCCACAAAGCATCATTGACTTCTACATCTGTGAAAGGGGAAATCAGAGATGAACTATCCCCAGGACATAATTGTTTAAAAGCAATACTTAGGAGTAAAGGATGGAACGCATATGGCTCAGCAATGGCTTGTTTAAAGTGGTGCATTGATTGATTGAGCACTTTTAGTTTAATATTTTTCTATTCTTCTTGGCTTATTTGACTTCTCTTGGACTTTTATTTTCTTACTCTAAGTTAGTTTTTGTCTTAGGCAAACAATTGGACTTAATTGATAATTGTTGCCTATTTCCATATTCTTTTGCTTACTTGACCTATATTCTTTGTGCAGGATCTAGACGATTCTACAGAACTCCAAATAGAACATATTAATAGTCCCTGGAAAGATAAGGAGAAGAGTTATAATTTTGTCAAAAATAAGCCAAGGCCAATTTTGTCATTTTGAGGGTTATTTTAGGCTTGGAAGTTAGAACCTCTGCATTTGAGTTTGGGTTATGAGTTGGGCTTTGATTGGTGTAATTAGCATAATTAGTTAGATTAGATGGGTCTAATAAGGGCCTATGCTTTCCTACTTACTCAGTCACTATATATTAGTGTAATTAGTTGTTAGGGGTGTATGACTTCATTTGGTGCAAACAAATTTTTTAGTTTTTTACAAGTTTTCAGAATTAAAATCTTTTCTCTCTTTTTCACTCAATTTTTATTCATTGTTCTTCAATTTTCTTCTTCATTTCATTTATGTTCTTCTATTTTCTTACACAAATCTCATGGCTCTTCCACTAATGATGATCATGGAAGATTTCACAATCAATCAATCCAAAGGATCTAGTCCAAGCTAGGAGAATTTGAGTTCTAGTTTGGTATTTCAATTTCTGTGTGAATGTTCATTTTCTTTTTCAATCCTTTCTTCAATTTTCATGATTATGAATGTATTTAGGATTAGAAATGAATTAGGTTATGGATTCATTTCCTAATCTCGAATTTTAATCTCAGATTGCTAAATTGTGTGGTTTCAATTAATTTAGGAATTAATTTGATTGAACTGCTTCTAATGATATTGAATGAACATTCATAATAAGATCATTATCTGAGAACTATGATAATTTGCATTGTTTTGTTTGGTGAATTGGATTGATATTCTTTAATCTATTTTACAATATATATATATATATATATATATATATATATATCTTTTATCAATTCTGTCAATTTCTACATTTTTCTTCACTTTTAGTTTGTGTTTTCGTAATTTTTGTTCATTGTTTACAAACTATTCGACGAAAATCCCCCTTGTTGTTTATCAGTGAATTGAAATTGGAACCAAATTGAATGTATCTCTGAGTCGCCCTAAGTTAATCCTATGCTACAAAATTAGCGTAGTTTTATTTGTTTTGAAGCGATGCGACGTTAGTCATCATGCGTCACCTCCCTCTTTACACCAGCTAGGTCTTCTAACCAACTATCACCAACCTTTAAAGCCGCAATCTAATTTCTCCATTGATAGCTGCGAAGGGAAGAGTAGAAGAATCTAGAGTTTTCATCACCCTCCCTCACCCACCTAGATCTGGTATTTTTGGGCTAGAATGCTCTCCTTGATTCGCATGCACCTCCAAAACTTAGCTTTTAGCACCCTTCTCTCCCCAAAGTCCACCACCAAACCATCACATAACTTCAGGTCCAAAGCATTCATTTGATCCACCCTTAAAGAAACCTCACCCACCAGCTTGTTAGAATGCACCATATGCCATTCTTTTATCTTTCCTTTTAGCATCTTTATTTTTTCTTTAAAAGCAAAAATCTTCCTTCCTTCTATGGTGAAATCTGCCCACCACCCATCCACCTTCTTAACAAAACCCGGATCCTGTAGCCAACAATTGAAAAACTTGAAAGGTTTTGAGCCCCAATTCAACACATTACCTTTCAAGAGAATCAGACAGTGATCTGAATATCTATGTTGCCTACCCATTAAGAATTAATGCCCCATTCCTGTACCAAATCTTCTGACAAGAGGAATCTGTCAATACTACTCATGACTTACAAAATAAACGATATACTCAAGGGTGAAAATGGAAAAGCAGTCAAGTCACCTGGAGCCATAAGGTTGTGGCTTTGGTGTGTTAATGACTACTCAACATAAGATAAGATTGAAAAGTGTTGGTGGTGGCTTCTTTGATCTAGTTGTTCACAACAAACACAAATGGATGGTCAATTTCTTTTGTTTTGCTTCCCATAAAGCTCCAAAAAACTTCTCTTGTGATGGTTGTGATTCTTTTCTTTGTTCTCTCTTTTTCTAGAAATTGATTGTGAAATGAAGATGGTTCATGCATTGCATGGTGCATAGTGAGTGGTGCATGTGCAGTACACTACTAATAGTTTCAACTCAATGCTTATCATGCTAATATTAATCTGCTATTCTTATTCGTGTGGTCCCTCACTATTAAAGAATTCTATTTTTGAAAGTCTAACCACCACAAGCATCTTTCAGATGCTATCTCATTTCTTTTATAAATCACGTATGGCTACGGAATGACTAAATTTCTCTCTTAGGAGCCACAAGTATATATATATATATATATATATATATATATATATAT
>CM023957.1:18401559-18557234 GCA_013407115.1 Glycine latifolia | reverse complement strand
AAAGCCACAAGTATATATATATATATATATATATATATATATATATATATATATATATATATATATATATATATACATACTTGTAGCCTTGTATGGGTTTGATGAATATCATTTGTTTTACTTGATATTGAAGCTTGAGAAATTCAAGGAATTGCAATGGAAACTAACTCTCCAAAATGCCATAGAACCCCCAACAAGGAACTACAAACACCACACATATAAGAGCCAACAACCTCAAGAATAGATATGCAGAGATAAAGACAGAGAAAAGTTGAGAAAGACGAACCAAACAGTGAGAAGGTCAAGCGAGATTTCGTACGAACAAGAGAGTGGTGTGAGCAGAGTGCGTGCGTGATAGGCTCGAGTGAGACGCTGGTTTCGCACTAACGTCAAAGACAATGGTTACACATTATCAAACTATGGAGAACGCACAGTACTATGGAGGACGAAGAAGATTACATTGAATGTGAAAGTAGGCGTTCTTTCCATGTTTGCCTGAATGAAAAGTGAGGAGAGATTTAGGTTTTAATCTTTCCAAATTTTTGAAAGAGGGGTTTAGGCCTTTAGGCAGTGTTTTAAAAATCGACTCGGTGACTGACCCAGTCAAGTCACTGGGTCACTAGGTCAGTGGTTGAACCGGTGGGTCACTAATTGACCCGCATGACCCGGTTAGTGGTTGAATCGGTGGGTCACTGATTGACCCGCATGACCTGGTCAGCGGTCGAACCGGTGGGTTATTGATTGACCCGCATGACAATGTCTTAAAATATTTTAAAAAAATCACAAATTAATATTATTTCATAACATAGAGTCATAATATTTAATACCATGATAGATAAAGAACTAGTATCTTTAATCCATCATTACAGGGCAATCAATATTTATGTAACATACATGCTCAAATCATGATGGCATCAGTGTGGAAACTTGGAAACAAAAAAAATTAAAGCCTAATCTCCCCTTATTCTTTGACTGAAATATGTACTGCTCCCTTTGGATCAAGGGAGGGAGCTATATACTTGTTGATAAAATTGGATCAACATATAGCTTCTTTTGGGCATGTTTGATTTACTTGTCATGTTTTTGGATTTAAAAATTGTTCTAAAAAAATTTGTAACTTGTAACTAACTACTAATGGGGTTAAGTGGTTATGTTATAAGTAAGTATGACTTTTACTAATGGGGTTAACTGGATCAGCAGGGAGTTTTGTAACTACTTGTCATGTTTGATAAGACTTCTAATATAATCTTATCATTCTTATGTTATAAGTAAGTATAAATAAGTAACCTATTGTAATTTGTAACTAACTACTAATGTCTAATGGGGTTAAGTGGTTAACTAACACAACACATGGTTGCTGGAATCAAAACCATACCCACAGAGGCTCCAATTAGCTGGCTAGAACAACAACCTCTGTTCTCAGTTGATAAGGTAACAAAGCATTATCAGTTAAACTTTTTGTGCTTCCTTTTCTCTTAATTTCATATTATAATTTCCTCCTTCTAACTACCATCGTGCATTTTCTTTTGAATTTGTTTGGCCTTGCTAGATTGTTCCCAATCTGAAGAGCTTGACACTCAATGTGGAAAACATTATGTTGTTGAGCGATGCACAGTTCCCAATCCCAAACATTAACAAGCACTTATGTAGTGCATTTCTCAATTCAAATGACTTGATACCAACAATATCTAACTCTAGATTATCTTCATATTAAATTAATTCAGTAGTAATAATCTTACCAAATTCAAATTCTGAAAATCATCAAGGCACCATAATAGCTTTTTTTCTTCTTCCTAAGAAGCCCAGTCAATCTTACGCATCAAACACAATTGCAAAATTCAATATTCTAAAATACAAAACATAGTAATTTTCCAATAGCTCAACCAAACATAAACACATGAACTAAAAAATAGAGCAACCCAAAATCACATATCATTTAGCCATTCATCAACCCATTACCATCCATCAAAATCATAAAAATCACAAACCATCAACACAGAAAGCTTGAAGCGAGAATGAAAAATCAACACAGAAAGCGAGAACAGAAATGTCGCTAGAAAATTAACATTTATACCTTGTAGGCTTGCGAGAACAAGAGAACTTGAAGGCTTGAAGTGAGAATGGTGCCGGACTGGCACTGTACGAAGCACAATGGCACCAGACTGACACTTTGCAAAGCACGATGGCACCAGACTGGAACTGCGTTGCGCTGCAACGAGACGGGTTGAAGCTGCGCTACGATGCAGCCTGAGTTTTTAAGGTTTCTAAAAATCCTAAATCAAAACGACATCGTTTCGCTTAAGAGGGAGAGAAAAAGTTGACCCGGTCCGGGTTGACGGATCGCAGGTTCGACCGCAACCCGGTCGAGTCGCACTGGGTGGATCCGGGCTGAAAGCACAGCCTATCCAACGAGGAACCCGACCCGGTCCAGTCACCGGTTCACGGTCTGACTGGTCGAACCGGCCAATTCGATCCGGGTTTTAAAATAGTGCCTCTAGGGTTGGAAAACGTAGGGCTTCAAAATTTGGGGACAGTTTTTTTAAGAGGGATTAGGTTCAGAACACGTTGGGAATTGGGAATTAAAATATTAAGACATAAAAGCATGCCAACGCTAAAGTGGACGCTACGTAAAAATAATATTATTAATTGAAGCTGTTGAAAATTATTTTAAAAAAATAAATTAACAAGACATCACACGATTATTAAGTGTCGGATTCATCTAAAGCAAACATAACATTTAAGATATAGAGTCTATTTGAATGTACTATTGTAAAAGATTTTATTGAAAAGAATTTATTCAAAAAGTTTTTATTAGAAAATTTATTTTTATATAAAATAATTTGATATTTAGATGATAAATTCTTAAGTATTTGTTTAAAATAATGTGATGTTTGGATAAAACTGTAAAAGATATTTTACATAATTAAAATTATCAAAAAATATATTACATGCTTTGACATTATTTTCTAGAAATTTTGATAAAAAATAATTATTTTATAAAAATATAATTATATATCTTAACATAATTAATTTTTATATTTCAAATGTAATTAATATATTATGTTTTAGTAATGTAATCACTTACATTCAAATTTATAATTTATAACATATAACATATAAAATATCATTAACCTCATAATAATATCATTGATAATGTTATCCAATATAAAATTGTTCAAATGTATTCATACCATAAACATACAACCTTCTACTTTTAAAAAACAATAAATTAAATATGTGTTGGAAACATATTTTTTAGAGATTCTTTATATCATTCCATTTGTAAAGTACTTTGAGTTTCCGGTTCTTTCCATGTTATAGTACTAGAGCCAACTTCATTTTTCTCATCACCATCTATATATTCATTATCTTCATCTAGTGAATCAAATCTTTCATCACTCTTGTCATTTTTTTGAATGAAGTTATGTAAAGTCATGCAAGCAACAATGATTTGGTTTTGTCTCTTCAAAGCAAAAGGTGGCATATTACCCAATATCTTCCATTTCGCTTTACACAACCAAATGCATGTTCAATTGTACTTCAAAGACTAGAATGATATTAATTAAAAACCTTAACTCTCCCCTTGATTCTAGGCCCAAATTCTAAATTCGGGAAATGGTACTGATACAGAATCTCGGCAAGTGCACCGATTTTTGTTGTTGTAAGTTACAAAATTTATAAGGAGCCACCTGGGCAAGACCCTTCTCTCCTTTTTTATTTCCATCCATATATCCAAATAGAATTAAACAGTTCAATAGTTATGTACAAGTAGGTTGAGCGGAATTTCATTTGTTTGAGAAAGTAACATAAAATTACTAAACTTAGTAAAATGAAATATATTTATGAGAAAGTGGGATTGGGTTTCATCATTCTTATCCTTTTATATCCAATTAATATTACCATGCATAAATCATTATCTATCCTTATTGATGCATACTATTTTACCCCAAATCGATCCCTCGCATTCGAGTTCTAAGGATATTTACCGAATATCGATCCCTCGCATATGAAGTAAATAACCCCAGCATTAATTTCATAATCACATGCTTTATGCAATCAAAACGGTATGTCCTATTCCTAGCAACGTAACGTAATGAGTAAATTCATTCAGTTCAAATCCTAAGATTACTTTCCAGTCTCACTTAGGATTTTAATTCATGAAACTAGTGATCAAGTAGAATCAAGCATTAAGCACAGAATGAAATTACCAACAAAGAATAGAAGAGATTAATGCATAAATAAATATTAAAAGTCATACATAGGGATAAGAAGATTACATCCAATCCTTAGAGAAGCTAGCCAAGCATGGAGAGAACCTCCTCAAGAGAAGAGTTGATGAAGGGTCCCATCACCGTTTCTTTTCGGCAGAGTCTCCACACTAAATCTCACTTCTCTCACTTCCCTAACCTACTTACTACTAATATTTAAGCTACTTAACCTAAGAAACAAGCTAAGAAGCAAAGGAAATGAAGAATGGCATGAGTTTGCTCTCAAATTCATCCCCTATTTATACGAATCCTTCACCAGCCAGCTTCACTCGCCCAGGCGAGTGATTCCTTCACATTTTGGTCGCCTAGGTATAATAACCTAGGTTTAATAAATAAGAGAAAAAGAAAGAAAAGTTTAAATTTGCTATATTCCGTCAGAAAAAGTGTTAGTGACGAAATTAGCGACAGATTTAGCGACAAAATTAGAGTTGAAGGAACCACGCCAGTAGCGTGGGAGCCACGCTGGTAGCGTGGGAAGTGCTCCAGAAAGCCATTTTCCACTGGAATGCCATGCTTGTAGCGTGGGAGCCACGCTGGTAGCATGGGAGCTCGCGCTGGGGGCCTATAAAAGGCCATTTTTACGAAATTTGGGCCAAAAATCAGTCTTCTTCCTCCTCTGAACGCCCTTCCTCCATTATTGAGCACCCAAGCTTATTAAACCCTTGTTTATTCATCAAAACACTCCCTTTAAACACCAAACTTGTTGGAAAACAGTTGGTGATCTTGAATCCTTCGTCAATCTCCCTTAGAAACCCCAAATCAGAGAAATCCCTTTCTCAAGGGAAGTTCTTAGAACTCGAGTTCGGCGAGGAACGACGGCGATTCACGGACACCCGGGCTAGGGGAAGTGGTCCAGAGGTCTTCCTTGCCATCTTTGAGATAAGAAACTCGAGATTCACCGTTTAATTTGTGAATTGGGGTTTTGGGTGAATAGTGACCCACTTGTGATAGAGCTAGTATTAGCCTTGGGTCCTTTAGAGATGTGTGTTTAGAATGTTGTGAGGATGAAGGATTAGCTCTCAAATGTTAGTTTGGTGAAGTTTGATTCTTGGCTCTATGTAATGCATGTATAGTTAGTATGCTGAGTTACTTGACTATGTTGTGACATGCAAGAGCCTTGGTATATGGTTTTGATGTGCTTGAGAGGCTGTTGGAACTGTGCCTTATGTGTGAAAAGAACCGTTCAAGCCATATGTGAATTCTGAGCTTTTGGGTCTATAAAGAGCTTTGAGCTCATTGCGTTTGGTTTGCATCGAGTCTGTGGTGACTCTAATGCCTTGATTAAGCTAAGATAGACCGCTGAGGGTCTATGAGATGGCTTGTGGGTGATGTGCCTTGGTAAACCTTAAGTTAGATGACTTAGAGGTTTTGGAAAGGAATGAAGTTTCTTTCATTGTGACGGTTGAGAACCGTGTGATATGTTTATGCCTCGTGTAGTTGAATTGGCTGTGATATGTGCTTATGTGCCTTGTATAGGGCGTAACATCGAGGGTGTCAGTGGCGTAGACCACAGAGCAGGGAGAGAACTGTAGAGCTCGGCTTTGCCAGGTAAGTTCTTGGTCCCTTGGGGATGTTTCCCACTGCTTATGTTCCACCATACTCCGAAGGAGTGATGGTTGCATTCATGATGCATGCATTGATGGTTGTTGCATACTCATAATGATATATATGCATGCTCTATGCTTTGTATGTATGGGTACCTGAGATAGATCTTCTGGCCAGTTAGATAGATATGGACCTCCCTAGGAGAAGAGCGCACCTCCTAGCTTGGTTTGCTCGCGGGTGATGATGATCCCAGGGTGATGATGATCCCTTAAACCAAGAGATAGGTGGTCCCGTCGCGGTTGAAGCCTATTCTCAGAGGTACCATATACGTGCGTCCATGCGTAAGGGGTAGCTCCCGATGGGATGGCACGGGTGTGAGTTCCGGTCTCACACTGAGGTTTGATGCTGATGATGATGCATCGAGGTGTTGATGATGATACATCGTGGCGACGTAGTTCCGCAGTATACATTAGAGCTAGATGACTTGGCTATGTATTGTTATGATGGTCGGGAGGCCAAATTAATTGTGATGCCTGGATGACGTGTGTCATGGAAAGTGAGCCAGGGTGGAGGAGATGCCTCCAAGGACCCTGAGCTTATTGAGATGTATATCTCACCCCGTGTGGGGTTTATGTTGTTTTAGGTGACTCTTCTGGCAAAGAGGAGCGGTCTCAGGGCGGGAGGCCCTAGTAGAGACAGGGTCTGCTTGGCCGTGTGGCAGCAGGGAGAGCTGGGAGGCTCGGTTTTGGTTCATGATGGTTTTGTACCCCTGTAGAGGGAAGGTGTGTGTGTGCACACATGTGTGCCTTGTATGTATCTTGTATGCCCTCGTGTGAGGAAGGATCTTTGAGATCAAAGCACTCGGATGCTTATTCTTTTGTATAGACACTGCGAGTGTCAGATGATGTATAGGTACATAACCAGTTAGTTATGTAATTGATGTTTCCTCCTGACTTTATCTGTTGTGACATTTGTGTTTATCTGCCTATGGTCTTGTTTATGTGATTCTGGATCAGCAGGGGCTAGTGTTGCTGTGATGTTAAGTTTTATGAGTTCCATACATAATGAATCAAGAAACATGGTTTTGAAAACGCTTTCGGGGTTGTAATTAATTGGTTTTAAATTAATTACTGCGCTTATCTGATAAAATAATTGTTAATACACCGGATGCATACGGGGTGTTACACTAGGCGAGTTAATCCTTATCATCTTGGAACTTGTGGTCGCCCAGGCGAGCTAAATACACATGGTTTGGTCGCCTGGGCGAGTTAATGCCTTAACCATGAAGAATTCCTTGGGCTTTGATGGATTTTGGGCCTGGATTGCTTGTAACACCTCCCATGTTTGCTATGTAAGCTCTTCTTGCTTGCTTTGCTTATTTGGAAGCCTCAGAAATCCACGGAATCTTTCAAAATACAAAGCATGATTGGATTAATCTTCCAAAATATGAACAACAACTTTATACAATCATTAGGTGTTATTTGACTAGATTTAGGGTAAATTTATAATCAAATCTTCTGAAATCAAAAGATAAGTGTCTGCATTTGAAACATGAATTTAACTGAATTAGAGCACTTATCAGGTACCTAGTTTTCCTGTACGGCCTTCGAAAACCTGTAAAAGTATGGTAACCAGAATCAACAAGATAATATTTACCTAAAGAATAAAATAATAGTGGATGTTAGAACAGAAACTTATAATGATATATATATATTTATAATATATAAATGTTAAGTACCTTGAGGAGGATGTGG
Source organism: Glycine latifolia (assembly GCA_013407115.1). Lineage (NCBI taxonomy): Eukaryota > Viridiplantae > Streptophyta > Magnoliopsida > Fabales > Fabaceae > Glycine > Glycine latifolia. The sequence goes on along the minus strand of CM023957.1, from coordinate 18,549,667 downwards.
AAAATGCAATGCATGCTTACGTAAAGCCTCCATAAATATCTTAGTATCATGTGCAGAACCTTTCCAACCTGCCCAAACAAATGTGAAACACATGCTAAAGTCACAAACAACCATGACATTAGTGGTAGTGTAGGCTTTTCGACCAATACAAACTCCTTGTAGATGAGAGGGAACACAAACCCTTATATGTGTACCATCTATTACACCAATACAATCCCTAAAATAAGGGCGATATCTGACATATTTCAAAATCTCATCAGGAGTTTCTCTAAATGATGGATCAACATGCTTAATTATGTCCTTTGCAAACAAGCACACAGCTTCTAAGACATTATGGAAATCTCTAGATATTGTTTCACTTGAATGTTTTCCTTACAATTACTAACATAACCTGGTTGACTCAACATGTATAAAAACAAGCCAACTTGCTCATAAATTCTGATATTTTGAGTTTTCTTTAAGTTGTACTTGGTTTCCAAGATATTACATAATTCAAGAAAGACAAGTTTCTTCATTCTAAACATTTGATAACAATGTATTGGATGACCATTTAGAATTTCAAATACCCAACAATGGGATGTCATGCTTGAATCTCTACATGGATTTTTCACAACACTTTGTTCTTCGTACTGTGATCGTCATCATTAGATGAAGAGTCATTTGATGATAATGATGAAGACATCCTGCAGAATGAAAAAAAAAAGTCATAACACAATTGAAAATAAAAATCAAGAGCCAAACCATAACCAAGATCCATAGCATAACCAAAATTAAAAACAAAGATCCATGACATAACCAAGCAAAACTAATAAGTGACAATGATATCAGATAGATGAGAAACTTGTGCTCAAGTGTCAAACTTGATCCATCCAACTTGTAGTTCAAGATATTCTAAAGCAACAAAGGTAATCATGTTTGCCCTTTTTTCATAAGTCTAATGGCTTTGTAAAATAGTTCACTCCTACACTCTAAGTCCTGGTAGATCTTTCAACTTTGCTACACATGTAGTAATCCTAGTTGGGTCTTAAGTAGTTACACTAGATTCAAATGTTTGAATAACACGATCTAATTGTAAGGAAAGCTTGGCAGCAACCCCAATTATTTTGTCACCCTCTCTTCCTCTCTTCCTTTGTCCACTTTCCTTTGCCGAAGACATTGTTTGAGTTATCGTGTCTATCTCAAGCTCATTACTTCAATCTCAGTGTTATCATCAATGTTATCATTTCTCTCTTATGTTCTTATGTTGAATCTTTCCCGTCCTCATCACCTGCAATAACATGTAATCCCCAACAGAGGTGAGACAATAATCTCAGTAAAGTCCAGGTTTTGGAGGGCTTCTCTTTCCCGGGTTCACTTCCACGACACAAAGCATCAAAATGACATTACATAAGCTAGCCATCCCGACTTACAAAAGAACACATCACATGTATATAATCACACGGATATAACAAGAGAGATCATCCAACTTAATGGGCACATTCCCTGAGTTCTGTGCGGACATCTATGGCTCTAAGTCCATATTTGTCCATTCTACTGGCCAGAGAATCTCATACATCACAACATAGCATCACAGTTCAAATCATATACATGTTCTCAATCAGAAAGTAGTAACACCCAATTTCAATACATGCATCATGACATACAATAACCATCACTCCCTCAGAATATGTGGAACGCGGTCTAGAGAAGGACTCTCAAGAATAGAGAGCTTACATGTCCGGCGTTCCTCACTAGTTCGTCCACCCTCGTGATTTCGAACACCATGATCTTCAGCGTCGCACCCTACATATATGCATGCAAGAAATCAATAATGGTTTTCACCTGTTGCATGTAGAGGAACTCGATATATTACCATGTTACCATCATGAGTCACCCACAGGCGACATGCAGAACCCCAAAAGGGTTCATCATAACTAACCCAAAATCAATACCAGTTATATTCTAAGGTTGGACCGGCTCTTCTTACCTCTAAGGTTGTTAATGAGGCTAGAGAACCGCTTCTCAACCTCTAATGTCCTAAAAGTTACCTTCTCTTTCCTAAACCAGAAGATTTCTTTGTTTGCCAATGACGGAAATGGAGAAGGAACACCTTTTTGGTGAAGGGACAGAGGAAGAAATGAGTCGTGCACAAAATAACCCACACGCACGCTATATATATACTCTTAGAGTTAATGCACGTCGCATACGTCACTAAGTCAACACGTGTTACTCTAGTGACTTGACAGTCAGTGCGGATCACGTACATAGGTTAAGCTTGTGAAATCACCAACTACCGGGTTGGCGAGTCAAGCGCATATGACTTCCCATAGGTAAGTGTAGTCCAGATAACCTTGTCTGGGTTCGCACCCTACCCATCACTACCCGACCTCGTTCGGGTTCTTGCCTTGGTACTTCACGAGTCCAAGGTTCTGTCCTCCCCGATCTTGTCCAACCCAAACCATGATTACTTACCCGGTACTCGTAGGGAAAGGATACACGAGCTAGTTCGAGGTCGCTATTCGGTAGCTCGAAGGAAAAGAAGACACGAGCCATCCGGGATCACTACCCGGTCACTTTTTCCTTCCTTGTTCGGGTTCCTTTCTTTTCAGCGCTTTTTCCCAGGATACATACGCGATAACCCGGTCACACTCTAACCCGATTTCCTTGTAAATAATAACACACTCAGTATGAACCCGACTTCAAAAGGTTCTATTTACACCCCTCCTTTATCCAAGTTTCAATTTGCACCCCCTTTGTATGACATCCCGGTCACACGAATCCGGATTAGTCACAAGGTCATTACCATAATTATTATTACTACTACATAATTACAACATTGAAACGTTAAAGTTCCACGTGGACACCTGAGACCTTACAAACTATGAAGCTATATGCATGTCCCTGCTGTGTGTTGTTTTTTCCAGAAAAACTATGCCTTGTGACGAATGGATGTGATATGTTTATGTTTGTGATGTTCTTGTGTGAAGAATTTGATGGTGTTTTCATGGGAGAGTTGATGTTGTAAGAAATCCCTGTGCATGCGTGTGAAGTCGGTATTTTGATGTTGTAAACTCCCAAAACACCTTTTAGTAATGTTTGTGGAGGTGCCGGATACCGGGTTAGATATACTGGACTGAGCTCATTACATAGTATATACAAATATACAGGACATGGCTCTTAGTCCTTGCCAGTGGATGTCAATATTCTGGGTTCCTTACCCTAGGTTTGTTCTTTAGAGCGGATGAGTTCGTTTCCTTAAGAGAGAGCTTCCGGGTTTCCTTACTCAAATTAGCTCATTTCCTTTTCTTGAGAGAGCGCTACCGGGTTTCCTTACTCGAATGAGCTCGTTTCCTTTCTTTGAGAGAGAGCTACTGGGTTTTCCTTACTCAGATGAGCTCGTTTCCTTTCTTTGAGAGAAAGCTACCAGGTTTCCTTCTCAGTTGAACTTATGTCCTTTCTTTGAGAAAACCTACCTTGTCCGCCCTTGTCCACCCTTGTCCGATCCGGTTCGGGTTCGTACCCCATAATCATGTAGTATCTGGGTGCCAACCCGGATACCCAATACTTCACACCGGCTTCCTAGTCTATGTTGTGTACTATTGATGTGTGATGAATATGTATGATAATATTGGAATAGTAACGGTTGGTTTATGAGATGATGACTTGTGCATTGATACCATGGGAGGGTGCCCATGGTTATCGAATGCGGGTGGATATACATAGATACCCACGATGGTGTATGAAGAGTTTCCCCAGTCGGGAAGGATTTGTTCCTGGACCGGGTCATACATTGATGGTGCCATGGTGATATGCTATGTATAGAAACGTGAGATGCCGGGACCAGGTGGTTAACCTTGCAAGGACCACGGTCAGTGCATCGGTGAGCCCATGTTTGGGTGACCCGTGATTGGAGCGGTATGTATGTACATGGGGGGTGCATGACAGGTCACCCTTGTGAGGAAGGATTTGACCGGGTCATGCATTGATGGTGCCCATGTGACATACTACATTTGCATGACGAAAATAGGATGATTGATTGTAGGGTACCGGGATACTGGGGGTCCATGTCTGTTTGAAACTCCTTCTGACACCCATGGCTGATCACTACTGGGGGGAGCGGCCTGTGCATGACAGAGTGACTCTGACAAGCTACTGCATCATCTGACCACAGGGACAGACTATTTCCAGGATGGTACCACATTGCATACTGAGAGTCGAGTCAGGAGCATGCATCATGCTAGGCATTATAAGCTGACTTGTAGAATGTTTGTAGATGATTGTTCATGTGAGTTACGTGATGAAATGCTTGGATATGGTGGTGATATTGTGATGTTTTGGATTACCTTCCTTAACTAATGATATTTGTTGCTGTTGTTTTATATGATAAACAAACCTTTGCTTGTTGTACCGTGTGGTTTGGTACCTGTGATAATCACGAACCGTGTTTGTGTAAGCAGACGGGCAACATTAGGTGACTTGAAGGGAGGTATCATTTTGGTTGGAGTCGCCGAGTTGTCGGGATGACGATGGATCAGACCTCGGACAATAGTTGTGTTTTGATGGTTTTTCGTTATTTGATCTCTTGTTTTCTGTTGAAAACTTATATATTCAGACATGGATAATTGTAATTACAACTAAATTATGCTTTCATATGTACTTGTATTACAATGTATTATATACTCGTGTATTCATGCTTTACTTCGTGGTAATGACTATGTGCTCGCAGAGAAAATTTTATTGCCATTTTTATAATCAAATTAAGAGATCTTCAATTAAAACAAGTTTTGTCGTGTTTAAGAGTAGTGATATAGTAGTGATGAGGCGGGTCGTTACAGTCATGGTCTTGGTGCCTTTCAGGGCCCATTTCTTATGTTCAATCTTTTAATTTTTCTAAAGGAACTACTATATAGATACTCATACTTTGAAAAGCTTGTGAAAGATATTAAAGATGAGGAAAGATATTTGTTAAAAGATAGATGTCTCATGAATATTTAATCAATCATTTTTACACGATATTTGTATTTTTAGCTCTATGGTGTATGGCCATAATTCCTTAGTGTCACTTGAGTTTTTCCTCGAACCATCCCATCAGAGAATTTTGAAACTCTTTGCAATTGCCTTGCCATTGAAGCAACAATTTAATATAATTACACTGTTAGATGAAATAATTTAAATTATTTTAGAAAAAAAGGTGTGCAGAAATACTACTACATTAGTATAACAATATTTGTGATTGATACTAATATAGTCCCATAAAGCTTCTCTGACCAAAAAATCGCAGGCCTCAGTTCCTTGGTGTCCTTTCAATGGTACCCTTATGACACGTGTCATGTATACGTTAACTGAGTCTTGAACTTGTCTTTTTCTGTTTTATATTAAATGGAAGGTCTTAATATTATTATTATTATTATAACTATTATAACTATATTCACTAACCACAAATCATCCTTCAGTTAGGCTACTATATCAACAAAGGAAAGAAGCCCCAAAGTCACTGACCCCAGATCATTCAGAAGCTTAGTTATTGAAGTAACAATTGTCTTACAAATACTATATTCATTACAAATGTTTAACACCAAGTGTTGGAACCATTATTATCTATTAAATAACAATGATTGTTGCAAATACTCACTGCAAATACTATATTCCCTTCAATGTGTTACAAGTTTGAAATTAGTTGATACAAGTAAAACTATGGTATAATTATTTTAATGTATTTGTCTGTTTTATTAATGAATGTTGTTTTGTATACAAGTTATGTTCATTATAAGTGAACCTTAGTTTCTTGTTTGATATTCAATACAATGATTAATACAGAGTCATTTTTTATACTAGATTCATACATTTATGTTAAGTATCTTTTCTTAAATTTGATCAAATTTTGGTATAATGCATTTCGCTTTGTTTTTTGGGTGCTTACTTGATTGTGGTGGAATAGATGTAACCACTTTCATGTCATGTACTTGTATATCAATGCGAAATGCTGCCAAAATTTTGTTAAATCTATGAAAAGGTACTTAACCTATGCATATGAATCAAGTATAAAAAAATGTCTTCCTGAATGGGATAAGGCCACACCTTTAATAAAAAATTGAGGTTTTGATGCATCGAATAACTTTGTGAGTATCACAGTGTTATTAGATGGATCAAAGTTGGATGAATGCAAGTTGCATGAGCCCTGTGTGTGAGAATGGGGTTGAACAGTTCTTGGAATTTGCCTTGGAAAGAACTCAACCAAATAGGGATAAGAAATATTTATGTCCTTGTATTAACTATTTGAATGGGAGACCACAAGTAGTAGACAACATACAAGAACATCTTCTTTGTGATGGGATTAAGAAGAATTATACAATATGAATATGGCATAAGAATTGACAAACATGCAAAGGGGGTCCAAAACTAAGCAAGTTGATGTAGAAATGAGAGATCGATTAGAGGATATGATTCATGATCTTGGACAAAAGTATTTTCATCAAGCACATGCCCTTTGTATGATACACTGGAAAGTGATTCAAAGAAGCCTTTGCATCCAGGGTGCAAGAAGTCATTGTGTTTAGTTTGGTTAATGTGAAGACCAAATATGAGTGGAGTAACAAAATCTTCACATCATTGCTTATGGTAGTGCAGGGTATGATTCTAGAAGAAAACAAGTTGTCAAAAAGTTACTATGAGGTGAAGAAGATATTGTGTCCAAAGGGTATGGAGTATTTGAAAATTCATGCATCTCCTAATGATTACAATTGTACAGAGATGAGTTTGAAGAAATGCATAAATTTCCCAAGTGTGGGGTATCACAATACAAATGAAGGATGATGACGAGTGTATTAGTGATGAAAGCACAAAGAAAGTCCCCCCCAACAAAGGTGTTATGGTATCTTCCTATCATTCCAAGGTTTAAGTGACTGTTTGTTGATAAAGATTATGCAAAATACCTTACATGACATGTAGATAGGATAAATTGCAATGAAATGTTCTGCCATCCGGCTGATTCTTTCTAATGGGAGAAAATTAATTGTTTGTATCTAGATTTCAAGAAAGAGGCAAGAAATCTTAGGCTTGGACTTGTCACTAATGGAATGAATCCTTTTTGCAGTTTAAGCACTAACCACAGTTCATGGCTTGTTTTGCTAGTAATTTACAACTTGTCTCATTGGTTGTGCATGAAGCGAAAATATATGATGTTGTCTTTGATGATATCAGGACCAAGACAACTAGGAAATCATATCGATGTTTATCTAAGTCCCTTGATTGAAGACTTGAGAAAGATGTGGGATGAAAGGGTTGACATGTTTGATGGGAATCAAAATGAGACCTTCAAGTTGAGTGCAATGATATTTTGTACCATTAATGACTTTCCAGCATATGGAATTTTTGTGGATATTGTGTTAAGAGGCATCGTGCATGCCCTATCTGTGAAGAATACACAAGCTACTTACAACTGAAACATGGAAGAAAAACAATGTATGACATTTTCTCGAACCTTATCTCCCTTATTGGCGATTGAAAAAAAAAATTAATGGAAGTCAGGAGAATGAAATTGCGCTGATACCCTTAACTGGCCAGCAAATTTTGGAGTAGGTTGAGGACATCAATACTAATTTGGAAAGACCCAAAATAAGCTGACAAGTAAAACTTGCATAGGGAAGAAGAGGTCGATATTCTTTGATCTTCAATACTAGTCTAATCTAGATGTTAGACATTGTATTAATGTTATGAATGGGGAGAAAAATGTGTGTCATAGTGTAATAGGCACATTTCTTAACATTAAAGGCAAGACAATCGATGGTTTGTGTAACGACTTAATATATTTCAAACAACCTAATATATTTCTATATAGTTTTTATTACTATTTATTTTTAAAGAACATATATTAGTAAAAAATTGAATACGTATAAATTTTATAAGTGGATATTTCTTACATTAAAGAGAATTGATTGCTTGATTTAATTACTTCTTGTTACAAAAGTATGAGATTTTCCATACACCAGCCTAGTGCCTAGTTATCATATAAGAGTTACAGATGATACATCACCATAATTTCTAATATACTAAACACGAATAATCGGGTGCACGGTAAAAGTATAACAATTTCTATCTTCATCCCTATGCCACCACCAATCCAAGGCAGCAAGGAAAATGATCACTGTTGTCATCTATAGAAAAAAAAATAAAACAAATCTAGTGAGAAATAAAATTTCTTAGTAAGAAAAAACTAAACCATCAAATACATTAGTACGTAGTAAATCATCAAAAATTCATATAAAATTCACACAATAAATAATCATTCAAATAATATGTATGCATGAAATTCCAAGGTGCACATGATCTCTACATATCGTATTGAATGTAGGTACATCCCGTACTAGATGTCTAGTTGTGGCCATCTTATGCAAACAATGCATGATTATTCCATGTTTTTGCACTTAGTCTCTACATCTCGTATTGGATGTAGTATCAGATTCTGTTTCACAAATCTCGTACTGGACTCAGAAACATGAATCAATATATATCATCACATCAATACATCATACAATCCATGAGCAAACTCGTACAACCTCATGGAAACATTTAATCACAAACATCATACGTACCAAATATATGGTTAGGCTACCATACCTTATTCAATCAATGTCATGCCAACTTGTGCATGACAACAAAATATTCTCAAGCTACAGACAACATGTTAGTAATCTAACTAGTAATCCTTAATATACCATCCAAATAATTTTCTAATTCCTTTAGACATTCTCAAGAATAGATTAGAACTTAGTCTAGACCTTATGTTCTCCTCAACTTAACACTCTACTATTTAATTATCAAACTGAACCACTTGAGTAAATAGACCTTTCATTCCCACACCATTCAGCCTCTACTTCATATAATAAATTTAAAACAACTCCAATCATAAACATATAAGCAAACAGTCCAAAATTCCATCAAAATCAAGTCTAAAAGGTCATCAAAACCAAGTCCAATCCTTACTAAAATTTCAGCATTTAAATCATAACCTATCCTATTGTTAAATCAACATTATCACATCATAAAATATTCTTCAATGATATTCAAATTCAGCCTAAATAATCAACCATAAATCTGCATCATTAAACATATAAGTTAGTCCAAATAAACTCTTGATTAAAGATTGAAGCCTAGCCTACCTCAAGTGAATTGGATTTGTAAATGACTGAGTAGGTGGCTACCCTTCTTGAAAATCTTCAAGGAAAAAGGTCTTTAAAAGAAGAAAATAGAAATTTAGGACACTAGGAGGGAAGCTACAGTTATGAATAAGTGAGAAATGTAAGCAAGAAAGCAAGTGGGCGAGGAAATTTTGAGGTAGAAGTTTATGTGCAAAAATTTGGTGGCACTCCAATCTATTTATATTAATCAAATTAGTTAGGATGGAAAGGGTTTTTTTAGATTTAAATCTTGGTTAGTAGTTAGTTTGGTTAAAATACAACTAACTAATAATTACTTTTAAGAGATATTGTCCTAAAATCTTATCTTATGCACTAGATTTTTCTTTGGTCAAGATTTGCAAATATTCCTTGATCCTTGGTCTAATTGCACGTGGAATCCTTGCTGGATATCTTGATGTGCTTTGCTCAATTCTTCTAGCTACACAAACACGACCATTATTCAGTTTCTCCTATTTTGCCTTCACAAAATTCACAACAACATACAAATATCATGGTTGCACCAATATTTTAAGGTTTAAGGAAAGATTCCTTTCATTAATGATCATACATGCACATGGAAAGCTTCTACAAGTGACCAATTTTGATTGGTTCTTAAGTGCTTGGCTGAAATCACTCTTTGCTCTTAAGTTAATTAGCTGCCACCTAGATAGCTTTTAGAAGATTATTCAAGAATCTTGTCTTATTCACTTTATTGACTTCTCATTGACTTTTGTTTACCAATTTTCTTTCACATACCCATGCATATTGTTGTAGCACGTGAATTTTGGGAGTATTCATGAATCAACTTTTGATTGGTCCAAGCTTAGCTGAATCTTTTAGCCTTTGTGCCAAAGTTCTAAGTACTACACTTTTGCTGAAACAAGATTGTTACTTCCAAATAGCTAGAAAAATTCTATCATATATGGTTCGTTCTTTTTATATTCTGTATGAATATAACAGTCCATAAATTCCCATCTTTTAGTATGTTAAACTAGACTTCCTAAGCTTTCTAACAAGGTACCACATGCATTATTTGGAGTTCTAAAACTCTAGATATGGTATTTTAAAAACTAAACTCCAAAGCTGCCAGCGGGTTCAAATTAGGACAATAACATCTCTTAGTATTTTCAATACTGCAAGCAGTAAACAATCCAGTTTTTGCTCAATTTTTTATATGTTATAGTTAGCATCTCGATATTTAATTCCATATTTCATAAGCCTAATTTGAATAAGAAATGAGAGAGATATGAATTTTTAAAAACGGGTGGCAGTATCTATTTTTGAGTGTGGGCAATTTTGAACAGCTTATGTTCAAATAAATTCTATCCTATTCTTCTTGTATCAAACTATCATCACATATCCATAATTAATTTAAACATAACTATAAGCTCAAAATAAAAAGTTGAGGATGCTACAGTTTGAATACTCATCAAGATCTAGCTAAGATGGGTATATGCGACCAGTTACATCCAAGGTTGGATGATAAGAAAATATACTTGCCTCTGGCATGTCATACTTTGTCAAGAAATGAGAAGACAAGTTTTTTTCAGTGTCTGCGGTGTGTAAAAGTGTCATAGGGATACTTTTCAAATATTAAAAGTCTTGTGCAGGTGAAAGATCTGAAATTAGTTGACTTAAAGTCTCATGATTGCCACATCTTGATGCAACAACTCTTGGTCGTGGCGATACAAAGACATCTTGCCTAACAAAGTAAGGCATGCCATCACTCGCCTGTGCTTATTCTTCAATGCTATTTGTAGAAAATTCATTGACTTTTTAAAGTTAAATGACTTCAAAAATAAGGCTGTTATTATCTTGCATCAGTTGGAGATATATTTTCCTCCTTCATTTTTTGACATCATGGTTCACTTAATTGTTCATCTAGTGATGTAAATTAAAGTGTGTGGACACGTTTATTTATGATGGATGTACCCGATTGAGCGATACATGAAGATCTTAAAAGGATATACGAAGAATCTACACCATCCTAAAACATCTATTGTTGAAAGGTACATTGCAAAATAAACTATTGAGTTTTGTTCAGAGTACATTGAAAAGGAAAAACATGTTGGGCTTTCCGAGTGTTGGTATGAAGAAAGAATGGAAGGTAAGGGTTCATGAGGACTGAATGTTGTAACTCTAGGTCTAGAGGAATTGAATCAAGTACACTTGTATAAATTGAATAACATTAATGAAGTTGTGCCATATGTAGTTTGTCACGAAGCCTTAGTGAAGGAAAGTAACCCGAAAATGACCAAAAATAGGGTGTTGAAAGAGCATAACAAGACATTCCTAAATTGATTTATAGATACAATCTTTGGTGACGATAATGCTTTCGAAATGTTGAGGAAGTTAGCAAATGGGCCTAAACGAAATGTTAGAACTTGGTGGGGATACGATATCAATAAGTATTCATTTTACACCAAATCACAAGATGATAAGAGCACAATCCAAAACAATGGGGTTAGTCTTAAGGCTGAATCTCAACACTTTCTACTATAAATGATGACAATCCCCGTCTGGCGTTCATGCCTTACTTTGGAGTCATTGAAGAAATCTGAGAGCTTAATTATGTTAAATTCACTGTGTGTGTTCTTAAGTGTAAGTAGGTTGATAACAATATCGATGTGCGGATCGATGATTTCATATTTACTTTGGTAGATCTTAATAAGGTAGCTAATAAGAATAAGCCTTTCATCATGGCAAAACAAGCTAAACATGTGTTTTATGTCCAAGATCCTTGTGATGAAAGGTGGTCAATGGTTCTACATGGAAAAACCATTGGTGTTAATCTTGAAAATGATGAATCAACAATTGATACTTGTCACACTCCTTTCTTTACACACGTGCCTACCATCAATGGAAAAGATAAAGATGACAACTTACATGCAAATCAAAATGATCATGATGAAGGATAGTTAATTAACATCGTATAATGTAATCATTTTTTATATATATTTGTTTCCATATTTACAATTACATAACTTAGTATACTTTTGAGTTAACTTTAATTAATGTTGTACTTTAACAGGCACATGACTACACCACCAGGCTCCCCTCCTCCCGAGTAAGCACCTTCATCATCTACGTCCAAGAGGGCTAGAAAAGTCATACGACTCAAATCATTGAGTGACGAGATAGAATAGTCTATCACTAAAAAAGTGATGGGATAACTAATGTTGTCCTTCAGCTAGATGCAGTCTCAGGGAATTATACATCCAGTTGAGTCAGAGGTAGCTCCTTCTGATGCTCGTTTCAGCATAAAGAGAAACTACATTGATCCCTTAGGGTAGGACCCAGACTCGAATGCATCAGATAGGAGTGGGTTGTATGTCGGTGACAATCCTCCCCGCATGGTTGCCTTTGGGAGAGTTTATGAGGGGTCGACAATCGTGCATTGTGTGCCTTTGAGCAATGATATGGTGAAGATGGGTGTAGGAGAAATTTGAGATGTTGATGATCGTGTCCCTGTACCCATTGAAAAGATTCAGTTGGTGGGGCAGGGCTTGAACACCTTCATTGCTTGGCCAAAACATCTTGCACGACCTTTTTAAGAAAATATATTTCCTTTTTGTTGTGTTTATTATTATTCAAAAATAATTTGTTACAAAAAAAAGTGTTGACTATCATTAACTTATGTTTCTTAACTATGTAGGATAAACATGTACTGAAGGGACCGGCGAAGCCTGTTGATAGGCCGGAACCTGATGATGATCCCATATACCATATGACTTAGATGATCCCGCAACTTTTCTCAAGCCTATGCGGGTGTTGTGGGATGCAACTATGTTTGGGGTGTACAATGATAATGTTCCCTTGTACATATAACATGAAGATCTTGCGGAAATAGCACACGGTGGTCAATGTCTAAACATTGTTGTTATGCAATTGTGGATTATGTAAGTAAAATTTAATTACAGTCTATTACCTAATTGATTGTATCAAATTGGTGCATAATTTACTTTATTTCAAAAAAAAAAATAGGTATATAAATGAGTTAAGTATGTGATTGAGGAAGGATTCCTTGAGCCACAACCCAAATAGAGATTAGGACAATCGGAGTTTGAATTTGAAGATTATATTAAAAAAATGGATGCAAAATATTTTAATCGTACAATATACATACATGTTTCTCTTAACCAGTAGTGCTTTGAAGGGATTCAACGATAAACATAGAAGTAAATCCAAGGCAAATGCTAAATGGATTCTAGTTAAAATAAGTAATTTAAACAATGTTTGATCTCTTCAAAATGACATTTTATTACTTTGTACACTAATTTTGGGATAACTTTGAATTTGTTATTGAATTTAGTGTAATAAGCAAAGAGAAAGTTGTCAACCATAGTCCTAGGAGGTTTCAAGGATAATTGAGAAATGGTAATTGTTTACTTCATAACTAATTTCATTTGTTATAGTTGTTATTATTTACACTGATTAAGTTATGTTTTATTATATGATGTCGAATTTTACTAATCCAAGACCATTAGAACCAGATGGAATAATGACAATTCGCGTTTATTGGAAAAAATGTTTACTAAGAGTTAGAAATAAAGCACTAAGTGTTTAGGGGGAATTTTAGAATTGTTAAAGTTATGTTTAGCTTAAGTTATAAATGATATTTATGTATTTAGATTATTGTTTCATGTACTTTCAGTGTTTCTTTATTTAATAGTATTTATTCAATAATAATTTAAATATAATATATACTGCTTGGATTGGTTCTAGCTTGGATTGGTTCTGCTTTTAATTTGCAAGTTTTGGTTCATTTAACAAATAGAAAAAATAAAAAAAATGCAAAAACAACATTGGTTATGTTAAAACCAATATTGTATTGTGCTATACAAGATCGATTTTGACCAAAACTGATGTTGTCTAACATAATACAACATCGATTTTTGGAAGAACCGTTGTTGTTTTTTGCATTTCTTTTATATTTTGTCTTTTTGCTACTATACCACATTGGTTTTGGGGAGAATCGATAGTGTATAGTGAATTTCAACATTGATTTTTATAACTGATGTAAAAAATTACTTACTATTAATGTCGTGAGTTTTAACATTTGTTCAAAATCGATGTTAAATGTGCTCTAGAACCAAAGTTAATGACCTATTTTTTAGTAGTGACTTGAGTTTTTAACATTGTATTCACCTTGTTATTTGAATATTTGGTGCATGTTTTATAAAATTTTAAAGATCACAAACACACAATTCAACCTTATCCTTGTGTGTTATTTTGTTTATTACAATTTCTTTATCCCACATGATTTATTGGTGTTAAAGATAGAGGAAGATGCTAACATCCCAATTATCCTAGGTAGACCCTTCAAAGATATTGTTAATGCTAATATAAGTGTAAAAAAGGATAAAATTTCCTTGGTCATAAGTGAGAATACCATTGAGTATAATTTGCTTAAGGCTAATAATCTCTTTGTTGTTGAGGATGCTATAAGTATGAATTACTCAAAGGATCATGGTGAGGCAAGAGGCAATCAAGTGTTAAGGAATCACTAGAGACAAGTTTAATTGAAGATCAACCTATTTAATGTCCTACAAATGAAAGTCCCAAGGAAGCATGCACACAAAAAAGGGAACCTTACATCCCCCTTCACTAACATAAGTTTGGGATCCTTAGGAGTTGAGGCAAGGGAGGTAAAAGGAAGAAGCAACAGTTGAAGTATGTTAGCATGGAAACCAATCGAGAAAAAGGAAAAACTTTCCTTTCCTTAACTAACATTAAGAGAGAGATTTTAATAAGGCTCGAGCTTATGACCTTAATAAGAATTTCTTAAGTGACCCAAGCTCATTTTATTTCCTTAACTACATTTTCTACATAGTTAGATGGGTAACTTTTTCTTTATTAATTTGATTATTGAGATTGATTTTGTAGGTGTTGGGATATTAAGCATGAGTTCTACCAAAAAAAAGGTGCATGTTGAGAAGATCGTAATGGAATGTGATTGTAGTCGCACCCCCATGATGAGCTTTACATGGGGATGTGATCATGGCCACACTCATGACGTGCACTAATAATCTAAGCAATATACTCGTTAAGAGCTTCAGGAAGGAGAGGTAACCACAACCATACCTAGGATGTGACAAAAAACAAACCTAAAACCTAATATTCTTCCTAACCCATTCCTTCACCCTTCAAACTTTCTTTTCTCATCTTCATCTAGCCTTTATTTTCCTTATTAACCATTACTTACATAGCCTCACACCCAAGCTTTCTCCTTCACCTTCACCAATTTTCTCCTCCACTCCATGGTCCTTCTATGGTTTCCAACAAGCTAGTAGGTGACCATGGTTCTTCCTTTATCGGTTTCCACCTTTGGTTATTTGATGAGATCTTTCCTTCTTCCTTTTTATTTAATTTATTAGATTAGGAACAATGTAATTTTGTGACTGTTTAAGGTCTTGCATTTTAATGTTTTTCATTGTGTTTTTAGGATCTTAATTTGTTTAGGACTCATTTACATATTGTGTTATTGTTGCCTTGCATATCATTTAGGCTTGAAGTTTTCATAGCATTTGCATTTTGACATCAAACCACTCTAAAAATTTACTACATCTTCATATGCTTAATGATACGCTTTCTATGTCCATTGAATGGGGTCCTTAACCTGTTGAGTTTTACAATATAAATATGACACAATATGATCTTTAGACAAGTTAATAATTAACATAAGTTCACTTTGAATGTTTGCATTGATTTAACCTATAAATGTGGCATTTGAACCTAAAATGGAGAACTATATATTCATGGCATAGTTTTCCTTATTCTATTGTTTGAGTACAAATTTCTCATTATTGTACCCTTTAGAACTTACTATGGAAACCATTTGATGCTACACGATGTTCCAACCCTGACCCTATTACAACCCAATGAAAATCTTATGATTCATTTGTGTTGTCAAGAAACTTTAGTGGAGATAAGGTATGGTAAGGTACTTTAACTGGTAAAGTTTGAGTGAAATTATCGAGTCTTAATGAAACACTTTGAGTGTGCAAAGGTGAGTGACCTAGTCAGTATTGACACATATTCTAAAGAGCTAAGCTCTAGTAAGGCTTATTTGAGCTTATTTATATGCTTAATTAATTTTCACTTGCACTTCTATTTCTTTGGACTTTTATTGGATTCCATAGTTTTTTGTGTCATGGTTATCGCTTATGAACAAGCAAATCTTTAAGTTTGGGATTAAATTGATGCATTTGCATCTCATGTCATATTTGCATAGTTTCTTAGTTAGTTTGCATACTTGTTTTTCTTATGTTTTTTAGTTTATTTTCATAATGTTTATTTGATTTTTTCTTTCTAGGGTTTGTTTTGGAGTTTACCTTTTCTTGTTTTAGGTATAATGTTTTTATAAGAATGAGAGCACTAGGAAAATGGAGAGTGAAAACAAAATATCTTTATTTCACCCTACAAGAAGCTCACACCCCATGATTCATTAAGAGTTGAAAAATAAGCAAAAAAATGTCATATGAGAAGATTAGCGGGTGTGATCACTCATTCACTCTCATAGGGGGGGGTGTGAGCGCAATTATAGGACTTTTAGTTTTATGATTTTTTTACTTTATCATTCAATTGGGATTGAGCTCGATCTTATTGAATTGGCTTAGATCTTTAAATACCTCTTTTGGGTTAGGTTTGGGGGTGTAGAACTTCATACCTTGTGACGACTTAGGATCGAAAATGGATCTTTTTCTCCAATGATTCTTTACTAATTCAAATATTGTTTGTTTTCTTGAGTTCTATTCATGAACATGTCAATATATAGTTCTCTCTTTTCTAAGACTATGGCATAACACTTAATTGAGTAATGGTTTTAGTTGTTTTATCCATGTCTCTTGATTCTTTATTTATTTATTTATTTTCTTTATTGAAATGTTTAATCACTGTTTTTCATAACCTTAGAGGTATAAGAAAGAATTGAAAGATCAACATGAACAATTGAAGGTGTGTTTTGGATTTCTAGTGGGAGGACCAAAAAGTTTGTTTCAAAGAAAAATGAGTTTGGAATTATGTTTAATCACTCTTCAAAAGTGTATTTGAGACTAAAATTTAGTTTGAAAATTCAGTTTCAAGAAAGAAAGATAACTATTGAGATACTTTTACAAATTTGAATTTGACCCAAACTTAAATTTGCAAACTTCTATCTAAATATGTGTTGAATCAACAAGGAACATATATAAATAATTTAATTTAACATAACTACTACCAGGAAGTTTAATCTTTGTAAGGGTGGAGCAAAAAACGATTTGCTTTCTACATTATTAAGTTTTTACTTTTTTTTCATGACAAATTGAAAATAACTTTAGAAAAATACCTAAAAAGTAAAGTAAAAGTATAAGCTGTATTTCTCAAATCCGTGATCCATTGAAAAGGTTGATGTGGTAATTTCGCACAGCCGCAAATCTGAGAGTGTATCATCGATATCCTAAGTAGTAGTAGTCAAGTCTAAGGCATAAGCTAGATTCCCTATTCTTTGCATCATGTTCAAAGACAAGAGGAATCAAAAGACCGACAATATGTGCAGTGATCGTAAGAGTCAAATCCGTCACCATGTGCAATCCTGGTTTCTAGTCAGCGTTAATTTGCATAGTTGCGGTTGAGACACTCTGCAAGTTGCACAACAGAGCTTCCTCTAAGTTTTGTATTTAAAAATGCGAATATGCTACACTGATTCTTTAATTTCCATTGTAATTGTTTTCTTTTCTTTCACTGAACAAAGAACAAGAGACCCTTTATGCACTGACACGAAGTGGGCTATAACCTCATGCACGTGCATGCAAAATTTGCTTTTTCATTTTTGTAAATTATCAAGGACTATACTCAAATTTTAAGCGTGGGATACACACTCATCATACGACCATTAGCTAGACTCCCTCTCTTGCAAAAAATTAAAGCTTTGTTTTAAGGTTTCAAGTGTCGAAGAAACAAGTTGATGTACTTTGGTTTGGTGTTGGAAAATGAACTTGTATGTTTTTAATGAAAAGTACATGTTTAAATTTATAATTAAAATTAATTTGGACACATTTGAATTATGTTTAAACGTTTAAAATTAATTATATCAAAATTAGTGTTACTTAATTTAGAACAATGAAGAAAATTTAACATAAAATATGCATATGCCTTCTTTAATTTACTAATTAAACTAATTTTGCTATATAATTATTTTGAAACTTACAGTCGTGAATATGAAATCCTATATCTATATTTATCTATTTATGTACTCCCTAATACATCGATAACGTACATATGTACAAACGTGATATCAAATTCTCATGTAGTTGGTTGCTATACGATCATTTTGAAACTTAAAGCTCTGAAGCTATATAAAATCATATATATACATACATACATACATATATATATATATATATATATATATATATATATTATGTATCCTCTAATACATCTATAACGTGTAAACAGCGTGATCTCACTGTAGTTTCTTGGTAATGAGGTAAATAAGATGTATGTAATGACCTAGCTAGGCAGTCACTCTATTAGAGTCGTTATATATTTCTTTGTGATATTATTCAAATAAATCAACCCCAAGATCGAATTGCATACGTAAACGCTAACATTGAATAATGTTGATCATATATCTATTGTCTGTTTTTTTATTGATATATTGTGTTAAGGGAAAAAATTAGCGGGTTTAACTTTTTTTTTTTGAAAGTTTTTCAAGCTTTATATATTTGAAAATTTTACTCTTTTAAAAAATAAATCAAATCAACCACACCTTAATACAACTATTCATGGTTGCAAGCTACGCTTTTTTAGTGTGCATGTGTACTTCCAGTCGTACACTTATTAGCATAGAAAGAAAGTATAAATGAGAAAATATTTGAACTATACCCTCCGAATATTTGCTAGTAGTTTATGTTTTTCTAGAAACAATTATTGGCAGCACATTCTTAATTTTGAATTATTTAATTCTTATAATATATTTTATTTTTCGTTCTTTTATCTTTCTTTATCATATTAATATCTTATTGTATATTTTTTTCTCCCTTTCTATCTTTTTTTTTTGTTACATTCTCCCTTTCTATTTTTTTTCCATTAGTAAGATATTCTATCTCTCAGAAATATTAAAAATAAATAGGACTGAAATTTCCTTTTAGTTTTTACTCTCAACTATTCATGATTACCTCTACTGTTGGAATTAATAGAATTGTTTATTCTCTCGTATCAGCGATAATAGGTAATATGCATGCATTGAGGTCTATGATGTTATGTTAGCCAGGTGAGTTATTTAGTTGTAAGGGAGTTGGCAGTCTGAAACTTTACTGCTTATAATAAGATCTATGATGACTACTACGGCACCCAAGCTGCCAATGAATAAAATTTGATTTTGTCGATTAAAAAAATTATTCACGACTTTAAATTTGTAAAAAGGTGCATGTATGGACAAATTAACCACTGGCCCATAAATCACTTTTGCTTCTCCCAAACAAAGTGAAGATTTTTACATTTTTTAATTTAGTTTCCACATTAATGATCAATGGACACCTCTTCTATCTAAACATTTTATTAATACTTACAATAGTTTCTTATATTTCTTTTCATCACATCTTATTTTTTATTATATCTAAACTTCTTTCTTTTCTCATTAAGTATCATTTAAGAAATTGAGGTGTCCACCAATTTTTTTTTTAACTTTTAAACTTTTCATTATGATTTATAGACACTTCTATATATTAAATATTTCGTAGATATATGCTTTTTAAATTTTTTTCAGATTATTCACCTATCATATTTATATATGTTTCTCTTTTTTCTTTCTTTTTCTCATTAAATATTAAATTGAATAGAGTTTAATGTCCATTAAACTCTTTCCTTTAACTTTTTATAATGCTTTTCCCATTAACATATATATCAATACCCTTATTTAATTATAAATATCTCATCAACACAATCACACCTATCATTTTTCTTATATCTTGCTTATCACATCATAACACCTATGATACCTAATAGTTTTCCCCCTACTATTTCTTTATCACTTGGTAACACCTATGATACCTAATAGTTTTCCCCCTACTATTTCTTTATCACTTGGTATAAAATAGCATATAAGTTTTCCATAACTCATTTATATATATTCACGCGCGTATTTGCAGTTTAAATTTAAGTCCTTTTTTGGAATCTCGCATACTGCTTTACTAGCCCTCAATTCTTTTCTATTTTTTTCCACCCTAGAGTTTGGAGAACATACATGCTTACCCCTTTTCGGCTCTATAAATACCCTTTGAGTAGTTACCTTTCAAGCATCAATCTCCCTTCGATTCCTTACTCAAACACCCATCTTTTCAACCCCCGTGCCACCTTTAACCCTTGAACTCAGTTTTTTTTAGCTGAGTTCTTTTCTTTCTTATTCTCCCACATGGCTCGTCTCACTCATATTGTCTTGCTCTTTGCACTCAACATTTTGTCCCATGAACTACTCGGTAGTTAGGGAAGAAATTTGAGACAACATTCAATCACCAGATGCTACCAAAGCAATGAACATTGCAACAAAAAGTGCTAATGCCATCCCAATAGCTACCGTAGGTAGCATTAGAAGCTTATCGGGAGATATTTAAGCTTTTAGGTCCACAACTCCTGGTCACAATCCTGGAGTTGGCCATTAACATGCAAATAATTAATTAGTAATATTCATAGTTTTAAATTGCGGTTGTGATGAGGCAAAAAAATCTTTGCGTTGTGGAAAAATGCAGCGGATGCGATCGTAATTGCAGTTGTGATACAATTGCGAAGTTAGTAATATCCTGGAGTTGACGTTATGGTCATAATTGCAATTGCGGAAATATGCATCGTCCAAAAAAAAATGTCATGTACCCGTATTAGTTATAGTATGTGTGTGTGTTCCATTCTAGGCTATGTTATTTTGCAATTAGCTAGGTCATCTTTTCTCTGTAACCAGCTATCTATATATTATCTATGTTCATTAGGTTATGTATTACTATGCATGCATATTCCATTAATGCATTTTGTGATAAGCTTTTTATGGTGTGTTTGTTTTAATCACATTGAACGTTATTTTTTCAGTTTGTGACGAGATTGGATTCACCTTCAGCCGTAACTGAGAAACAACACACATTATGATGTATTATATTTGATTGAATAGCACATGTTAGTTGTTCTTACCAAAATCTGGAAATTCCACGTGTGAGGTAGGCGTGACCAATGTGGACTCCAAATTCTGCACGTCGGATTATGAGTAGGTTTTGCTTAGAGGAGGAACCTGCAAAACAAAGGAAAAACACTCCGACGCTCAAGTAAGTACATCAATTATATGAGAATAACTGAGTGTGGAAACTCAGTATAAGATCTAGAAAATGAGTAACTTGAGTGATGCGTTCAAGTACTGTGTGAAGGTGTGAGAATTGAGTGAGTTAGAGAGAACCTGTAAGGTTATATTTATAGTGTGGAGTGTGGGCTTTAGGCCTTTGTTTATTGATAATCTGTTGATAAGATAATAATAATAATAGATAATAGTAGGTCGTTATCTAATTTAAATATAAGATAATGTGTACTTTATTGATATACTGTTATTTATAGATAAATAACAGCTTGTAGATAACTTTGTTGAGATATGATAAGATAAGGTGCTTGTACCTATTTGAATATCCAAGTATATTTGATAAGCTGTTAATATAAAGATATGCATAGCATATATTATTGTTACTATAGCAGTCCGTGTCCGCATTCCTATAGCAGGGTTGACAAGGAACCCAGACAAGTGCGTCCGGGTTGCCACTTGGTGAGCACTATTTAATGTGGCAGTGCTGATGTGGAAGGTGTCCACCTGTACAGTAACTCCATGACAAAGGTCACGTGTCATTTTACTATTTTGGACTGTACATTAGTTGTATTATTCTACAAAAATTATCACTCCTCTAGCTCACTATCTTTTTGCCCCGAACATATATATGATTGAATGGCATACATGTTTTCAGTTTTATCGTTGTTGATATAAATAAATTTAAAATTTTCAATCTTCGTAAAATAATAATAATAATAATAATAATAATAATAAGCACATTATGTTCACTCTCATCTGTGTGTAAATATGTCTATGGTTAGAGACGGACGCAGGCACAAGAGAAGGGGGCAAGTGCCCCCCTAAATTTTTAGATGAAAATACAAAAATGCCCTTATTTTTAATTTTTTTTTTACAAAATTCCCGTAGCCCACTGCCCCACAGTCGGCTACCCTTTTGCCCCTTCTCAAAAAGGGTTTATTTGCTTCTCCTTCAATTGTCATAAAAATGCGTTCTTTTTGCATTTGCTTTTACACCTAGAAATTAGGGCTTCTGGTTAGTGGGATTGTTGTTTTTGATGGTTGTGGATGGGAATGAATGTGTTTAGGTAGTGAAGATGCTGGTGTCTTGTGATGCATCTGCTAGTGTGGTGAACTGTGCTAATGAGGAAGGGTTGGCACTTCACTCTGCAGCCAGCATTGGGAATGTGGAGATAGTGGAGACTCTATTGAGCAAAGGTAGGTCAAGGCACTTTTTTATATTACTATTATTGTTATTTATGATCTCAGTCAGCATCTTCTTTTTTATTTCCCTTCAAATTTGATTGAAGTGTAAACTGGGTGGATAGGTAATTGGTGTCTGATTCCTAAGACTGGTATGTTTGATTGATTTTAACTTAATTTCAAGACTTAGTATTAAGAATTATGTTATACAATGGTTTTGAAAAATGGTCTACAACAGCAATTGTTGGGACCGCAGTGTCAAGGTTGTTGAGGTCTCTGCAAACACACCACGATTGCAAATTTGCAATTGCAGTTGCATCAGCCGCATTTGTTTGCAGTCATTCGCTTGATATTGCAACGAAACCATTACTGTGACCATGACTACGATTTAAAACCTTAGGAACTAGTATTATTTATGTGTTTATAAATTATAATTAGTTATTTATATTAATTTTTTTCATGGAGTATGTAATGCTGATGCCTGATTTCAAATTCTTATTAAACTTAAATAGAGTTGAGGTATATCTTTCCCATTTTTTAGCTGCAATCAGATTAAGGATTAGTGTTGGGAAGCTTTTAACTTGGTGTAACTTGTGATTTAAAAAGGTGATAACCTATATATAGTTGAGTGCTTTCAAGTGTCAATTGTGGTTTTTTATCAATTTTCATTTTATACACATGTTGATTGAATATGTATGCTGCTATTGTGTGTTGTCTGTATTTTGTAAATTGTGGAATTGCTCTTGAAGATTCACAAGTCTAGTAATAAAATGCAGCTCCAATAATGACCTATACTTTTCATGACTATGTTTCTTTTACAATGTAGAAAGATTCATCATCAATTATCTCAAAATGTTCTTATTCTTCATGTTTGGTAGGAGCTGATGTTAATCTAAAAAATAATGGGGGTCGTGCTGCTCTACACTATGCAGCCAGCAAAGGTTGGGTGAAGATCGCTGAAATGCTTATCTCCCATGATGCCAAGATTAATATAAAGGATAAGGTTGTAGCATGGAAACATTTAATATGTTTGTAACCCTGCAGTTTCAATGTACCCCTTTTTTTTCAGATCACATTGTTGAAGATAAATTGATGTGCAAGGAGGTTTACACTTACACTGTAAATTCTTGCACAGAATCTGCAAATGAATGATTTGGGGTTGGTTTCACTATTTATTGTATTTAATATCTGTATAGAATAAACTGATGTCAATGATGAGGAGTACAGTGAATTTGGAGTTTGCTTCATTAGTTTCTTTTGGCTTCCCTAAGTATCATCTCACTTGATAGTTTCTTCTACATATGTATTTGAACTTGTTGAGTGCCCTCCTTGATTTATTTTCTAGATCCGCCAGTGTCTATGGTAATTAATCAAAGTTTTTGTGTAAGAATATCTCGCTATCCCGAAAAGTAAGTTATGTGGGTTCATCATTTTAGCAATGTGAATATATTAATTAACTACAAATTATGTACTGTGTCGTTTTACTTTATAATATTAAAATTAGTCTTCCAGTAATAGAGATTAATTTATGAAAAAATGAATGGTCCGAAACAATTGAAAAAAGAAAAAGTAGTTGGAACCTTGCTAATATGAACCTTTAACCGAACAATCCGTTGGAAATGTTGTTAAAAAGTAAAAACCGAAACACACATATGATACATAATTATCATCAACTTAACCATCGTTACTCCTTAATTTTCATCCATTTTCAATAGCAAGCAAATTAAATAAACATCTAATATCTAATATAGTTAGATCATGGTCCTGAGTCAGCATCTTCTTTCTCTATTTTGGATTGATGCATTAGTGCAGTCGATTTACTTGTGTGTAAAGTTTGTATTTTTTTTTTTGCACAACAAAAGCATTAAGTTATATTAATGAGAAAGGAAATTGTGACAATTAACTACACATTGTGTGCAGTAATATATTTTTCTTTTGATATATTTTGTATAGTGTATTGTGCAATATCTGGAAAATGCATGTGGCCACTTATGTGGAACTATTGTATACGTGTTCACCCTCCATGTCAGCTCTGTTACAAGAGTCCAGACGCACTCCCCTCAGCAGCCGACCAGTTACGCTCAACAGGTTATCTCTAACGCATATTTATTCAAATATTGTAATCACCTTATCTTAACAGGTACGTAATTATCCTTAAGCACAGGATTATCTATATAATACACCCGATTATCCATAAAGGATTATCTATAAGCCTCGACTTATCTACTAGCTATTATCTATAAGTTGATCCTTATCTATAAGCCTCAGCTTATCTACTAACTATTTTCTACAAGCTATCAGATTATGTACAAGGTACACATTATCTGTAACCTTACTTATCTATAATCTACAATTATCTTTTAGCCTTTATCTACAAGTTAATCATCTACAAAGGCCCAAGGCCCACACTCCACGCTATAAGTATAGGTTCCATATCTAACTCATTCACACACCTTTTACACGAGTTACACACTTGCCATACACATCATACTCATTCTCATACTCTCTTTATATGTTTTATTGTCATATAATTGATGTACTTACTTGAGCGTTAGAGTCCTCTCTTTTGTTTTGCAGGTCCCCCTCTTAACAAGGCCGACTCATCATCCGACGTGCAGAGTCTAGAACCTACTTAGACCACGTCCATCCTTATGTGTGGCTCTTCCAGATTTTGGTAAGAATATTTGGTGCTCATCGTGGGACTGTAGTAAAAATTACCTGCAACCTCACATTCTCCATCAATCTACCAAATCACACTCTTCATCAATCCATCAATGGTCAATACGCGCTCTAGCCTTAAGCGTCACACTCCCGTTGATACTTCCAACCCTCCCCAGACAACCATTACCAACGCAGACACTATTCAACAACTTTAAAATCGCATTGCGAAGATGGAATGACGCCATGAAGAAGAGTTTTGAAAGTTGAAGGTTGATCACAATCAGCTGGAAGCTAGAAGGAGACACACCCAAGGTGACGAGCACTCGCCTCTCATATGGAACGAGCATACTCAAAGGGAGTCACACCCCCGATGTAAGGGCTCGGGTGGCCACGTGGCATTTAAGGTTATGATAATAGTGA
Source organism: Glycine latifolia (assembly GCA_013407115.1). Classification (NCBI taxonomy): domain Eukaryota; kingdom Viridiplantae; phylum Streptophyta; class Magnoliopsida; order Fabales; family Fabaceae; genus Glycine; species Glycine latifolia. Next base: position 18,523,937 of record CM023957.1, on the reverse strand, counting down.
TCATCGACCTGTGAGGACGGTAATCATGATAATGAGGGTTGCGAGATGAGCCCGGATGAGAGGAGAGCGTTGATTGCGATCCCTAGGACCGAGTTCGTATGACCGGGGTGTCATACAGTGAGAGTAATTGGAACTCAGAAGAGACAAGGGGTGTGAATGGCTCCTTAGACTGAGGTGTGAAACCGAGGTCAAACCTTGTTTATACAACTCGGCAGTGGGTGCCTCCACAGGCTTGTGCTGTGCACGCGACCCATTAAAACTGCCAAGATATTTTAGTGACATTTGATTGATGACAGTATCGTACACTAGCACAGAGGGTACATATAATTAAAGTAAGGGTCACTTCTCACCTAACCCATCAGTCTCTCTTCTTTACACTTTCTCCACTAAACGAGAGAAAAGAGTTGTGAGTCTTGAGAAGAGAAAACCATTGAAGGACTTGTAGCTTGGAACGAAAGCACAGGTAAGAGTCTAAAAACCTCTGAGTGTTAGGGGTTGTGGGTTAGGGTGAAATTGTGATTCCTCTGAGGATGCAGGTCACCGGTTGGGTGATTGTTTCCTGTAGCTGGAAAAGAAGTTGAACTTCTTTACATGCAAGAATAGAGAACTGTGAGTAATCTCTTGCATGCGTGAATGTAGGTGAGCACGCTGAGAATCGTGGTGCCTGGAACCGCGAAAGCAAAGAAGACAGTGCAGAGCTTCAAGCAGGTAAGCTCCCTGTCCTGGAAGCCGTTCCTCGACGGTGTTCCACCATGCTCCGAGGGAGTAGTGGTTATTGTATGACTTGATGCATGTATTAAAATTGTGTTTTACTGCCTTAAGAACATGTATATGATTTGCACTTGTTGATTATTGTGATTGTGTGAGATTCTCTGGCCAGTAGAATAGACCAAATATGGACTTTCCATAGAGCCAAAGTGATGTGGAACAACTCTATGTGGTCAATTAGAAACCCTGAGAGAGAATGCCCAAGACGTTGGAGGAGTCTCTCTTGGAAGTGCCATATACGTCCTTAGAACCCGAGGGAGTATGCCCATTCAGTTGGAGAGCTTCTTCCGGGGTGTCTATCCGAAGTCATGAGTGTTGTGCCCATTAAGTTGGATGATCTTCCTCAGGCATTGGATGTACAGGAGTTGTGCCCATTAAGTTGGATGATCTCTCTCGTATGATCCGTGTGATTATGTACATGTTCGTTGTTAGGGCCGGAATGGTCAGAGCCGGGAGGGCTAGAGCCGAGATGGCTAGGGCCGGAAGGACCAAGGCCGGAATGGCTAGTTGTATGTATACAAATTTTATTATATGTATCTTGGAAGTGAACCCGGGGAAGGAAAGGCCTTCCAGAACCCGGAGTTTACTGAGATGTTTATCTCACCCCGGTTGGGGACTTTCTATGTGATGCAGGTGAAGCGCACAGAGAAGATGGATGCCGGGGCAAGAGGCCCGAGTAGCAAGGCTGTCCGAGGGATTCTGGATCAGAAGCCGAGCCGGGATGGGTTCCGTGTTGGCCACTATTTTGGGGCACGCCGGCTCTGCCGTTATACGTGGTTGTATAACCCGGCAATTGTAATGTGTATATGCCCGGCCTTGTTGATGAGCTCGGCCTTAAGGGCGTTTTATTGATTGTTATACGCACAATGTACAAGAACTGTATTATTTATATATATAATACCGATGTGTGTGGACGTCGTTCTTTTGGGCTTCCAGATTAACTATATTTAATTACTGCACAAAATGATTAAATTTGAATGATAATACGCCGGATGCATACGGGGTGTTACACCCGACACATCGCCAACCCTCATGACAATCCCAGCTTATCACAAGTATATCGTCCAGGAGGGCGGACAACACATCTACATCCCTTTGTCGAACACATCATGGAGATCGATCTACCTTCAGGTTGGAAATCTCTACACCTAGAGCAGTATGACAGCACCACTGATCCTAACAAACACCTAGATGTGTTCCTCACCAAGGTTAATCTATACACCAGTGAAGATGCAATATTGTGTCGGGTGTTCCCTACATCTTTTAAGGGAGAAGACTTGACATGGTACGGTGGACTTCCTTCGAGGTCCATCGATAGTTTTGACACCTTTGTCGAAAGATTTAGTGCAGAGTATGTGACTAGTTGGTCTCATAGAATGACCTCTACTGCACTAACCAGTGTGCAGCAGGCAAATGATGAGTCTCTTCGGAGATTCATGGACTGATTTGGGCAAATAGACGTCCAAATCCGGAACCTCAATCCTGAAGTTGCGCTACATTCATGATGTTAGCCTTGCGTCCAAGCAAGTTTGTGGACGTTTATGCAAGAAACAACCTTCTAGCATGGATGAACTATGCGAACGAGCCAAGGGCTATTTTCAAATGGAAGAAATGTCCAATTTCATAAACGAGGTCCGACAAGCCGAACAGAAACGAGATCAGCCGGAATGAGCAACTAAGACCGACCCACATAGGTTGAACAAAAAACACAAGCCGAGCGAGAGCCAACATCACTAAAGAAAACCCAAGTATGAGCATTATACTCCCCTGACGGTCAACTGTGCCACTATCATGGAAGAAGCCTTCAACATAGAGGTACAGGTAAGACTGCCTCAACCGCTCGCTCCTAAGTCAGGGACATACATGACCAAATACTATTGATATCATCGCAGTAACGGTCACAACACAAAGGACTACCAGCCCCTAAAAGATAAAATCAAGGATCTTATACAGGCGAGATATTTGTCTTAATTTGTAAAAAGACCCGATAATCACCCAGCTGGAACCAGACTCGAGGGACACCCCGAAGACCAACCCAGAAACCAAGATTCTAACAGAAAAAGAGTTAGAGTGGAAGACAAAAGGCGGTAGAGGCATCATCAGCCCAGACATGAATGCCATCCTCTTCAAGAATAGGAGAATAAGCTCGTCCAACAAATTTGAGGTGTGATCAACACCATTACAAGAGGATTCTCTCACAGAGGACTCTCCAGCTGGTGCCTGAAGAGACACCTTCATGCTATCTAGGACATTGACATTAATAGCGTTGATGCTCCACCACCATGGAGACTCCCTCCTATCACTTTCACAGATAAAGATTTTAAGGGAATCAACCCTGTCAAACAGGACGATCCCATGGTATTCTTCCTTGTGATCACCAACTTTATGGTGTCCAAGGTCCTCATAGACCAAGGTAGCTCCACAAACATCCTTCACTAGAAAACCTTCCATAGGCTTGAAGTTTCACCAAACATAGTCTACCCTCACTCTGAACCCCTCCTCGACTTTGCAAGGAAAAAGGTAAAGATCAGAGGCTACGTGGACCTCATGACTGCTTTTGGTCAAGACCTGCTCTCAAGGAGCCTCACCATCAAGTACTTAATTGTCAATGCCGACACCTTTTACCTTAATTTAATTGGCGGGAAAACACTAAACAAGCTCGGAGCCATCGTCTCCATGCCTCACTTGAAGATGAAGTTCCCTACCTTGATGGGAGAAATAGTTACTTTCAAGGAAAACCAGAAGCAAGCTCGACAATACTATGCAAAAAGCCTAAAAGTGGCAATGGATCCTCCCACTAAGGAGCCTGGCTGACATTGCCCCACAGCGGGTGGTACAAACCAAGTCATGAGTATGGACAAAGGGTCTCCAATCTGAGCCCTGACCGTCTATGAAACAAGTCAAGATGGCATATTTAGTATGAACTCGCATGACAACACCATTGAAAAAGGTCCAAAAAACACAAGAACTCATCAAACTACAGCCTGAACCTAAACCCTGGCAATTTACGTAGCTCAGTAGGAACCATACCTACCACGAGCGCAGACGCTTAGTTGATGTCCTACACAAGAATGCTGGCATATTCACTTGGCAATCATCTGACATGTCGGGTATCCATCCCAACATCATACGCCACAAGCTGGCAGTCTCATACCTCATCTGCAGGTATGACCTAGCTTATGCCAGTCATCGATAATGGCACGCAGTCTGAAGCTCAGACTCATGAAGACTTTTTCACGGGGCCAGGTGCCAAGTTTGGACCCAATTGGGAAGGCCCATTCTGGATCCTCACGAGCCTAGACAATGGCGCTTACAGACTATAGGAACTAAATGGCAAAGCAATCCCAAGAACATGGAATGCTACCCATATGAAGTTCCACTTCAGTTGACCTATTGCAGACCTGATAATGTACTTTTTTCCCTACTCAAGTCTTTTGTCCCAAGAAAAGGTCAGGGTTTTGGCTTGAGAGGTTTTAATGAGGCATATTCGAAGAATAGAAAGGGAATGTGTACTCAAATGATATATTGAATAAAATGTATTTCCCTTTAAATTTTATGTCAACTACACAAAGGCTTGACAAAACCCAAGATTCATCCTTAGTAAGTCTCACCAAAAACCCAGGACGAATGAGTTTCTAGTCGTATCTCCAGAGGCTTGTGAAACCCAAGGTCCACCCTTGGTGAGCCTAGACAAACCCAGGATGGACGAGTTTTCAATCACATCTTCGTAGGCTTGTGAAACCCAAGGTCCACCCTTGGTGAGTCTCAACAAAAATGTAGGACAGACGAGTTCCTGGTCACATCTCCAGAGGCTTGCGAAACCCAAGGTCCACCCTTGGTGAGCCTAGACGAAACCCAGGATGGATGAGTTCCCAATCGCATCTTCATAGGCTTGTGAAAGCCAAGGTCCACCCTTGGTGAGTCTCAACAAAAACCCAGGACAGACGAGTTCTTGGTCGCATCTCTAGAGGCTTGTGAAACCCAAGGTCCACCATTGGTGAGCCTAGACAAAACCTAAGACAGACAAGTTCCTAGTCGCATCTCCGTAGGCTTATGAAACCCATGGTCCACCATTGGTAAGCCTAGACAAAACCCAGGATGGATGAGTTCCTGGTCACATCTCTGTAGGCTTGTGAAATCCAAGGTCACCCTTCATAAGCCCAAACAAAATCCAAGATGAGCAAGTTCCTGGTTGCATCTTCAGGAGGCTCATTAAACCCTAGGTCTGCCCTTGGTAAGCCCCTCTAAACTAAGTCTCGCCTTGCCAAAAATATGAGGTATGAAAACTTTAGTTTTGCAGGGATACAAGTCCACAAGAACCTTGTCAACATCCAAGACGGTTGCATTTTGGTCACTCTTCAAAGGTTAATAAACCCAAGGTCCACCCTTGGTAGACCTCCTCCTTCTAAGGTTCATAAACCTGAGCTTTGGTAGACCACAAGGGTTCATAAACCTGAGTCTTGGTAAACCTCTGCCTCCAAAGGTTCATCAACCCAAGGTCCACCCTTGGTACCCTCCGCCTCAAGCTTTGGTAGACTAATAAGTGTCATATTTTAGTTATTTTCAGGATTATAATGTTAGCACATATCTTTGGATTTCAATAGTTTTCTTATAAACTTCTCTTAATTCTAGCTATTTTATATTTTGTACATTTATAAATCTTGTTGTTTAAATTTGGAAGATTCATCCATGCAATTCTGATGTTTCGATAGGTATTTGTTGGTCATTTTATAGAATTCCAGAGTGCAATTCGCCTAGGCTAGCAATCATCTCGCCTGGGCTAATGAGTGATCTTACTTCAATCGAAAGTAACTAACTCGCCTGGGCGAGTTGGTTTGGCACCTCTTGCATTGTTTGCTTTAAAAAGCCATGAAAATCTTGTGGCATTCCAACAGAGGAGAAGCAGAGGAGAACGAAGACACTAGTGGAAGAAGCAAAGCAAGGTGAGAGAAGAAAGAAAAAAGATGGAGTTGATCTGCAAAGAAGTAATCGTCGATCGCATCCTTCATCATTTCTTCTGTTGATCTTGTGCTCTACAGAATGATCGACTAGTTTCTCTAGAGGATTAGATGTAATATTCGTACTCTTATGTATCTCTTTTGATATTTGATATATATATATATATATATATATATATATATGAATCTTTTATACTTATTACTAGTGATTTCATTCTTTTCGTAATACTTTATTCTACTTGATAACTAGTTTCATGAAATTGGATTCTAAGTTTGACTGGAAAGTGCCCTTAGAACTTTAACTGAATGATTTTACTCTTTATGTTACGTTGCTAGGAATATAGCATAATGTATTGAGTGCAAATAGCACGAGATTATGATTGTAATGCTGGATTGTTTACTTCATATGCGAGGAATCAATATTTGATAAATATCTTTAGGATTCTCAAGTGCGAGGGATCAATTCGGGGTGACTTAATATGTGCATCAGTAATGTTAGAAAATGATTCATATGTATTAATGTTAATTGGTTACTGATGGTATGAACGATGAAATCTAATCCTGCATTTCTCCTAAATTAATTAAAGTCATCTTAATTTTTGGTATTTTCGACGCACTAATTCCGTTATTTCTGCATTTCTGTCATTTCCATGTTTTTGTTATTTCAATTAAACCATGAACTTTTGACTAAATTTGTTGTACATAACTATTAAACTGTTTACTTTTATCTGGGAAAATTGAGTAGCTCAAGTCCCTGTGGAGACAATCTCTTTATAAATTATGTAACCTGCGACGACATTGATACGCTTGCCAATGGTCAAACATAGACCATAAAGGTTCATAAACCTGAGTCTTGGTAGATCTCTGCCTTCAAAGGTTCCTAAACCCAAGGTCCACCCTTTGTAGACCTCCGCCTTCTAAGTTTCATAAACCCAAGCTTTGGTAGATCGCAAAGGTTCATAAACCCGAGTCTTTGTAGCCCTCCGCCTTCATATGTTCATAAACCCAAGGTCCACCTTTGGTAGACCTCCACCTTCAAACGTTCATAAACCCAAGGTCTACTCTTGGTAGACCTCCGCCTTTAAAGGTTCATAAACCCAAGGTCCACCCTTGGTAAGCCTCGACAAAACCTAGGATGGACAACTCCCCTGGTACAAGGCTGGATAAACCCAAGATCCACTCTTGGTGAGTCTCCTCATGGATAAGTTTTCCCTACGTGGAAAATCAAGGTATGCAAGGTCTGCCCTTGACAAAATTTATTATTCCTAAACTTTATTCTTGCAGGAGTACAACTTTGCAGGAACACAACAAAACCCAAGACCAGTTCCTTGTCGCTCTCTAAAGGCTCACAAAATCTAAGGTCCACCCTTGGTGAACCTCACAAAAACTTAGGACAACGTCCTTGGTCGATTCTCCAAAGGTTCATAAATCCAAGGTCCACCCTTGGTAGAACTCCGTCTACAAAGGTTCATAAACCCAAGGTCCACCCTTGGTAAGCTTTGACAAAACCCAGGATGGACAACTCCCCTAGTACAAGGCTCGACAAACTCAAGGTCCACCCTTGGTGAGCCTCCTCATTGCTAAGTTTTCCCCAAGCAGAAATTCAAGGTACACAAGGTGTACCTTTGACACATTTTATTATTCCTAAACTTTGTTCTTGCAGGAGTATAAGTTTGCAGAAACATAAAATCCAAGGTCCAACATTGGTTCATAAACAGGGTCATAGGATCAGCTACTTGCAGGAACATGCGTCCAAGGATCACCCTTGACGCTCAAATCCCAAGAAACACTCTTGGTAACTTCACTCCCTCGAAAACTCAACAAGCAAGGTCCGAAGATCAGCTACTCACCCTCGAACAAGAGGAGGAATGAGACACACTATCAGACTGCAAGGTCTCACTCCTACGTTGTAAGGACGCCATTTAAATGGCCTACTTCCATTGTCACAAGAAACTTATAAATAGCAACAACAACATACAAGAATGAGTAAAGGAGAAAGAAAGACGATGAAAAAAAGAACATTTGTATCAAAGAAGAACAATTGTTAGAGCTTTACATGGCCTCCATGGCCCAAAGTTAAAACAAAAAGAAAAAGGGAAGCCTACATATTGGTCCCATCATTTTGCTCTTCACTAGCACCCTCCTCGATGGAAGCAATCTCCTATTCATCAAGTAGGACACCGCCTTCACATCCTTGAATGGGTCATAGAGACCTAAGTCAAGGCCTTTAGCAAAGAAACCAGCCTACTTGACGGCTTGAAGAAAGCCCTTTTCATTTTGCTCCACCGTCATCCGCTTGTAGATGGATAACTCCTCTTCAAGCTCCTTGCGGGTAGCCTTCTCCTCATCCAATAGGGCCTCGAGAGCAGCTACCTTCTTGGCAAGCTCATGCCTCTCGGTAGAAGCCCTGTCAACCTTGGCAGTCAGCTACTTCCTCTCGTCCCACTTCCTTTTAGCTAAAGTAAAAGAGGCGATGCTGAGGGAAGTGGCAACAACATCAATAAGGCCGACCCTAGTAGTGGGCTGACCCTCACCTCTAGCTAGAAGGTTGACGGAAGTGGGTGGCACAGTCTCATCCCTGGACCCAACAGGCTTCACTAATGGCCTCCATGGGAAGTCGCCCATTATACCTGTAAAGCAAACCAAAAAATGACAGGCGTCAAGTCATGTCAAAAAGTAAATATAGAAGAAGATCAAGAAAGCAAAAAAAGGTTTTGGAGGAAAGAAGATCAAGGATGCAAGAATGGCGGTGACAAAAACGTCAAATGTCCACTCCATTTAAATGGAGATGTGACCTTTCAGTTATTGGCGGGATTTGAAATGGCTCCTTTGAAATCCGTGACACTATTAAACTCCGCTCACACACTAACGCACGATTCTAGTACGTTCCACTCCATGAGTGACACGTATACATGAGTATTGTGTCTGCGCTGCACACGCCTATGGCCAAAGACAAGCGTAACAATTGCTTTCAATACATTCTTCCACGATCAGACAAGGGCAAAAATGTCCAAGCTGGACACTTCACTTGCCTGGCATGTCCGACCTCGTTTGCAAAACAAAGTATGTCCTTCCTAGACTATTCAACAGTGGCAACCTGGACAACACATGTCCTGGCTAAGGGGCTTGACAAGCTCGACACACTTACATTTCTAGCATATGTCGAGGTTATCACCATCGACACCGGACAACACTTGTCCACACTCAGGGGTTATAGTAGCTCACGACTCTCTTCCTTGTCAAGTCTACCACCCTTGACACCAAACATCAACACAAAATGCTCTTACAACCTCTTTTGCTCGCTCGCAAGCTAGCTCAAAGACTAAGGAGCTTATCTACTATCCAAAATCTAAAAATACATGTGGCCACTTATGTGGGACCACTGTACACGTGTCCACCCTCCACATCAGTCCTGCTACAAGAGCCCGAACGCACTCCCCTTAGAAACCGGGCAATTACACCCAACAGGTTATCTCTAACGCATATTTATTCAAATATTGTAACCATCTTATCTTTTAACAGGTTCCTAATTATCCATAAGCACTAGATTATCTATAATACACCAGATTATTGATAGAGGATTATTTATAAGGCTCAGCTTATCTACTAGTTGTTATCTACAAGCTGATACTTATCTATAAGCCTCAACTTATCTACTAACTATTATAGATAATAGCTAGTACTTATCTATAAGCCATCAGATTATCTACAACATACACATTATTTGTTACTTATCTATAATCTGCCATTATCTTTTAGCCTTTATTTATAGGTTAATTATCTACAAAGACCCAAGGCTCACACTCAACGCTATAAGTACAGGTTTCATCTAACTTATTCACACACCTTCTACACGAGTTACACACCTATCATACACGACATACTCATTCTCATACTCTCTTTATATGCCTTATTGTCATATAATTGATGTATTTAAGCATCAGAGCCATCTCCTTTATTTTGCAGGTCCCCTCTCTTAACAAGATCGATTCATCGTCCGACGTGTAGAGTCTAGAATCCAGCAGGACCATGTTCATCCTTATGCATGGCTCTTCTAGATTTTGGTAAGAATACATAGTAAAGGAAAAGGGTTTCTGAATTAACATACTTATATATTGAAAAAATAGGAAAATAAAAGCGTCCATGAAAAGATGCCAACCCTAACAATATCACATGTAACCTATGTCCCTGCATGGCAAGGCTTAATTTCTATTTTTTGTTTGACAACATTAACGTCTGAAAATTACTACGTTACTATTAACTTCATTAATGACTGGCTAGCTACCTCTGTGACACTGTATGCAATGCACGTTTTGTTTGCATTATAATTGGACGCTCAATTTCTAAGAGCTGTACACAAAAAAACGAAATTTCAAAATGATGCAATGAGAAAATTAAATAGAAGCATGTATTAATTACATGTTCATTTTCTGATTGTTACATTTAATACTGCAGCGATCAGAAAATTAATCTGCTCAAAATAAGATAGCTCTAGAATATATAACACACACCACCATATAGTTAACTATATAGAGTATATGATATTTTTTTGTTAGTAATTAATAACATTTTCAATTTTTTCAAAATAAAACAAAAGGAAGATGATTATAGTTTGGTGAATGCATAGGTAATTGCTTTGAAATTAAATTTATATTCTTAATAGAAGAGATACAACTTCACAGTCTTGAAAATTAAAGTGAAAAGTAATTAATTTCATTTTGAAGAAAGTCATGTCAGCACTATATATAAAGAAATCACACAGATAAATGTGAAAGGATTACTTAAAAGTAGTGATGACCTATATATGTAGTACTATTTATCATTTTTTTTATAACTATTAAATGTGCGAAAATACCTAGATTTATAAGTAATACATATTGAGAGGGGAGGGGGGGGGGGTTAAATTTCCAAAAAGTATTTTGTTGGAGCAATTCTATAGACAAAAAATCTTGTATTTTCTATAATTTCTTTAGCGTGTTCTCTTCATCAAACCTGTTGTCTGTCCAGAACTTTTCAACATTTTTGGATGGCAAAGCTCATGTAGTTTTCTGCAAGGCTTAATTATATCCCTTAATTATAATTAAATATTTAATTAGTTTCTTAATTATTAGATAGTTCAATTGAATCTTTTAATTATTTAAAAATGTTGTAATCATATAATTGTTTGTCAATTCCATTAGTTTGATCGTAGTATTTATGATTATAGTATTTTTAAATAATTATTGGAAAATTTGATTGAAATTTTTAATAATTAAATACCCTAATTGAAGTGTTTTAAAATAATTAGAGAATTTGATTGAATTTTTTAATAATTTTAAATTTTAATTTAATTTTTAATTATAATTAAGGGAATAATTGTCTAATTAATTAAGCATTTTAACAATTGGTAATTGTACTCTCCTGTTAAGGACCTAGCACCTGCACACATCTTCGATCAAGTTTTGAACCAACCCACGATATGCGAAAACCACCCCAAAGAAATAAGGAAACAAATTAGACACGAATATTCCGACAATCATTTTTTTTTTTAAATGGTATCTTATATTAAGCATCGTGAGAGTAATATTTTTCCAAAGTCATGTTTTACTTTCATGACAACTAATATTAGTGTTTTGTAACATAGGTGAAAATTATAATTAATAAGTTGGATAATAACGGTAACTAAAGTTGGTTCAGTTAGAGGATAAAAGTTCCAATACTGATTATCGCACAAGCTTATTTTCATTTTAATATACAGATTTAGATTCTCCGCAACTATTTTTGGAACTGCATGGATCTTGCCCTTAAAATGTTAAGTTTGTATTATAAAAGAATTGTAAATAACTGTGGGTTATCGGCACAAGCCATTGGATCCAAACTGCAAATATTTGAAACCTAGAGCCTCCATATTCGTGAATATACATTATATTTTATACCAAACAACCAAAACCCACACATATTATATGGGTTAGAGAAACATCATGAATCACGAATATTGTTTTTTTGGTAGGCAATGTATCACGAATATATTAGATTGAAATTGAGATTTAAAATATAGAAAATGACCCAAAGATCAAACTAAGATTTCAATCGTTTTCCGACTTCTAAAGTTTAATCGCAAATATGCATGATTGCGTCTATAGTAAATACATTAGGTATATGGAGTATGAATAATTATATTTGTACACTTGAGCACTTCAATGGTGTAAACTAAACACTTCATATATTTATCATTTCTTTTTTCTTGTCACGACATGTCATCACCTATATGATATATGTACACTTTATTCAATCTCTTTTTTTTCTTCTCTAAAATATCTACTAGCATTAGGTGCCATGCATCATTTTCAATAGAGCATTGATTTTATATGTGGAGATGCATTGTTGAAGACTTCCACAAGCTAAAAGGAACATGGAAAAGCGTAGCATATTGTTTCTAGTTTAAACAGATTCATGCATTTAAAAATGTTAACAAGTACAAGCTGCAGGTGGCTGCTGAAGTACAACAACAGAGGAGCAATCTGATTAATATAATTTTATTATTCCAAAGCATTTCCATAGAACTAATAACTAATGCATGCGGATAGTTGAGACCCAATGATCACCCAAAGTGTGAGGATTCACTTTCTTTGTTTGTTTAATTATTTATTGAACAGAAGGGAATCTTTGTGTTTTCTCTTGTTTCTTCTTGTTATATTCTTTCTCTCTAGGTACTATTACTTTATTTGTCTTCTCTTGTGGCAATGCAAGGTTAGGTTAATTTGTCAGCGCAGTTAGGGCACGGTCTTCACTAGTCAACCAAAAGAAATGGTAGGTCATCATCACTCATGACACAAATCTTAGTTTATGTGTTCATTAATTCCAAAAAGGGTTTATATTATATATTAACCTTTGGGCATATATACTGCGAATCCCACATGAAACGGCCTAAAAAGGCTTTGCAAGTGGAATCCTTAGTGGGAAGGTACATGTGGACGGAACAATGACAAAAGTACACTTAATCTTTCAAATTTTAGAGTTCAGGAGTAGCTTGCCCTTGAGTTGTATGAAGGGCAAATGACGCTTTTGAAGCCCATAACTAACACCTTTGATGGTGAATTTTAATATGAAGTATAAAATTCTTTCCCCTCACTCGTGTACAATAACATGTTGATAATCGGATGAAAAAATATAATAAATAAAATAAAATCATTTTGAAATTATTATATTTTATTTCTGTTTTTTTTTTAATCTTCTTTCCTTCGTTGTGCTTTTTTCTTCCCTTTTGACCTTGCTGACAACTCCCACCACCACCACTTATAACCTTCTTTTTCCATCGTTAATGTTCGGCATGAGAAGCAACAATATCACCGTGGAGACCAACTGATCGTAATCAATTTCTTTCTCCCCTCCTTTATTTTCTATTTTTTTTCCTCATATCTAAGATTTGGTCCTTCCTCCACGCCTCCTCTCTCGACTCAACCTTGTTTGCAACCCCCACCACACCCACAACCCTGCATTTGAAGAACCACACAGTGCTCAATCTTTTGGATTCAGATTTGGATCTTGCGATATTTTCCAGCTAGCAGAAGAGAGGTGAATCTCGTAATGGTAGGAAGGGGTTGAAGAAATTAAAAAAATAAGGAAATATGTAATGGATTAAGATTTAGAATTTGAATGAAATTGAAAAAACATAACATAACTTCTCTCAAATTTGAAATGATGATGAGTTGGTTCAATTCGTTATTGAAAGAAAGTAACGAGAGAGTTGCAGAAGAGTGGTGAGGTGGTGAGGTGGTAAGAAAGTTGACAAAAAAAGAAAAAAAAATTGGTATAAAAAAATTTAAATGTATTTTAAAAAATACTGGCGAAGTCAGTTTCCTTTCTTAAACCTTAACCTTTAAATATTTAATAAATTTCCCTAATGGTAAAAATTAGTACTTCTAAGGACAAAATTATAGGACTCCTTATTAAAATTCACCCACCTTTAATACTTATAGTTCAATAGATATTAATTTCAAACTTGGTACTTGACATGTTATTTAGCACTAACCCTTAGGAGAAAGTTAACATAAAAAACAAACTTTTTTTCCGTCTTTCGAGCTAGTAGCATTCCACCAAACAAGGGATTATTTATTTTCGTAATATAATCAGGCTTTAAAGGTTAAAGTAAAAATCTATATCTAACAGTTGTTTTTTCCATCATACACATGAACCATGAATCTAAAGATTGTGTGTGCTTAAAGAATCCAAATTCCCTTCTTTCGTATCAATATCTAGATATTAGTAAAATAGTACGAGTTTATGTGTGTAAGGGAAAGAGTGACTGAGAAAAAGATAAAGAAGTAGCAGATTATTAGTAAAATGATTTTTTAACACTTCATATCAATATTTATTATTTTTTAAAATTTTTAATCACATCGTATCATCTATTATATTAATAAAAAAATATACTTAGACATACATCTCAAATTTTATTCAATAACTAATGAAAGAAAAAAAAATATAATAAATAATATAATGTAATAGGAAAATAAAGAAAAAAAAGATAGATGTTAATAAAATTTTAAAATAATAAATATTCAAATATCATTGCTTCATATATATATATATATATATATATATATATATATATATATATATAATATTACTTTTCTCTCTTTCTCATTAAGATCATATCATTGTGAAGAAATCGAAAAAAAAAGTGAAATAAATGCCACATATTTTTACATTCTATTTTAATTCAAAAAAATTATCTTAATTTGTTTTCATTAAATTTATTTTCCCTCTACAAAACTGACTCCAAGTGTCAAGTAGTATATTTTGGGTGTCTTAAATATTATTTTGTTGTTTTGCGTGAAGAGAGGGAGAGAAAAAAAAAAGAAGAAGAGAGATCGAGACAAGAAGAACAATACAACTAGACAAAGCAAACAAGATACGAGTTCTTTAACTTGAGAGGTTGGGCTTAAACAGTTAATGTAGTTCACAGGATGTCTCCACAAGGAATATTTTCCCAGCGATGAGGAGTGAAAGACATCACATGCTGTGGTCGCCCAAACCTTAAAACTTTATTTAGATTCCATTTTCTGTTTCCCAACCCTCGCATATAAATACCAACCTTCATGAACCAACATTTTCAGAATCAAACATCGACACCTTACCTCTTCCAAGTTCCAAAAACACTCTTCACTCTTCTCCATTTTTCTCTCCAAACACATATATATCATATCCTAGTTCACATAATTACCTACCCATTAATCAACATGGAAAACTCTAGGTTCCGAAACATTGCCTTCGTTCTCTTCTTGTTTTTGATTTTATACCACCAAGTTCTCTTTGTCCAAGGTAGGAACTTGAAGTCTTCCTTGTGCAAAGAATGCTCCAAATCTCAAAAAAACACCATGAGTGTAGCTTCTTATGAGGTGCACCGAGAAGGGACGTCAAAACGTGTAGAGTATGAAGTGGATGATTTTAGGCCAACAACGCCAGGCCATAGCCCTGGTGTTGGTCACTCCATCAACAATTAATTACTAGAAACAACGTTGCCTAAGCGCATGGAATAAACACACTCTATCTTTCATTTTCTATCAAGGACTAACATGCATTTTGTTTATTTGAAGCTAATTATTTGATAGTTGATGGACTTACCAGCTCAGTTGACGAAGAAAAACATTGAAAAAAAAAAAAAAGAAGACGAAAGAAAGTGTTCGACTATGCATGCTTATGCTTGGGCTTGGGATTAACTGCGATATTTAGCTGAAGTTGTACTTGTATTTTAGTCAATTAATGTTAGGGTAGCTTGCTGCGTTTTTTTCCCCCTTGCATTAATTGTAGCTAGTTAGCCACTAATTGAAAAGAAAGATAAAAAAAATGAGAGAAGCAATAGTTGTACTTGTATCTCGTCTTGCACTTGATATTTTATTCAATGTATGCAGTTAATTAATTAGATGAGATATTTTTCCTATGTTAATTTGGACTCTAAAGAGGAGGGGAGGAGGGAGGGGAAGGATCTTTTATGATACAAATTCAATCAACGCCGGTTTGGTTTACTCATGTTTGGTTACGATAATGACGATGCTATTGTCTTTTATTTATGATGATTATAATTATTATTATTATTATTAAATTTAGAGATCAAATATATCTGGAATTTTGTATAAGAAGTTATTTAATAGTTACATGTATCATCATATTCGATGCTGGTTTGAAGTTCTATAATATTGTAAGATTTGTATAAAGTTATAATATTGTGTCACTTATGCCTAATCTGATTCTTATATTTTTCATTGTGTCGTAACTCTAAATTATAACTGTAGAAAACGGCAATGATTAAATTAAATGTTTACAAAAGAATTTAAATAATAAAAATACAAAACTAAAAATATATTTTATCCTTATTTCAAAAAGAGAAGTCATTGTTTCCGTTTGTATCAATTTTAAAATAAAAATATTAATTTAATAATAAAATAATGTACAATTTTATATAGATTGATTTAAAAATAATATTAAATATTATTTAATTCAATCTTTTATGACTTGAACTTTTTTTCAGTAAATGAAATTTTAATTTTTTTTCTCAAGAAACAAGAAGCTACTGATCTATTCCAAATACATAATAGAGATTTCTTCGGACAAGGCAGAAACATTACAAACATTAATTGTAAGAGGTTTACACACCACTAAAAATAAGGAATTTATCTATTCAACTTTTTTTCCTTTTTAGGATTAGACAAAATTTATCCAATTTTGATGAAAGGTAACTATAACCTTTAATAAGTGAATGAGAAATAGAAACTTACCAAGGGGTTACAGTTTTTCATTTATTTCTCTTATCCCAAAGTAAAGGATCCACAATATTTGGGATAATTTAGATCAATAATTTTGGTTGGATATGTTTAAGATATTAGCTAAAATTCTTACTAATACATTAAAAAAAGTGTTATGTAGAGTTATTAATTCTAGGCAAAGTTGGTGAACCAAAAGAGTGTGCGGGGGGTGTTAAAAATATATGGGGGTTGGGATCGAAAATCTAGTGCAGGGTTGATTATGCTATTTGGTATTGTATAAATGATTAATCACTTGCCCAGGATTGTATTTATTATCGTGGTTAGAGATCGAAAAATGAAATTTTGATACTCTTATCAGATGGAGAATCTTACCTCTCATAGGTTAGGTCCTCATTCATCTCATTTCTTCACACATATTACATTCATCAAGGTTATCATAGCATATTGTCACATTCATAGTCAACTCGAAAATTGAAATGACATTTCAAGAATAATCCATTTACAAAAGACTCGTTGGACTCTAGCGTTTTTAGACACCCTTCTACTAAGTCATAAATTAATCTATATATATCGTAATTATACCTTATTTTTCTATTATAACAATTATCTGCTTGATGTTTATGTATGTTCATCATATCATCTCCGTAAGGAGAAAGAAAGCATTTTAGAATTATTTTTTTCTTTTCTGGATTTATTGTACTTCTATTATATATTTTTTGTGAAGATGTTTTATGTTGTTTATTAGACTAGGCACTTTCTAAGGAAAGAAAGGTAAACTTAAAATAGGCTTAGATAAGTTTTTAATACCTGTAATGTACAATTTCGTTCGTAAATATAAAACTTTTTTAATTAATTCAGGCTCTTTAAGAAAATTGGCTAATATAGTTAGTAACATTAAATTTATTAACAATTTGTATAATTTTGTCAAAATTATCCCTAAAGTAATTGGGACTCATAATGTCTCTCTTTCCCATTAATCACTTTATCACCTAATTAATTGATGTGTATTAATCTTTTATCCAATTCTTATAAGAGAGATAATGTATTTATCATTTTAATATATAGCATTTATTATAAAATAACCAAGGGTATTTGGATCAAAAAATGATTAATGCAAAAGACAACTTGAAAAAAGTCTTATAAAAAGGACAAACAAATTTTTTTTTTTTAAAGTCTTATATTTATGGACAGAGGTAATACCTCTTTTTTAGTTTACCACCTTTTATTATTTTTTTATTTTGGTACTTCACATTTGAAATTTTTTGCTTTTGGTACTCACTGTTAGTTTGAGTTCATTAAGTAATGACATAACATATATAGTGTCACATCATCGGTGACATATTGTGATGAGTTATCATCATGATTTGAATCTGGCTTATGTGTTCGTGTACAAGAGAGACAGTGAATGAGGCCAAATCTTCCATTGCTAACAACAACTCGTGTCCACATTGGTGAGGGAGAGGGAAGCTTCATGGTGAGTCAGTTTTGATTCTGGCTACTACAATTATGTAATTTTTTTATTCGGGTTTCAACATACCCATACGTAGTTTTTTTATTTGAGTTTTAAAATACCCATACAAATTAAGATGTAATTTTGCAATTTTTATTTGGGTTTCAAGATACCTAGATGTGATTTTTGAAGTCGAAAATCACTTGGTCTAGTCGAAGAGTTGAACAGGTAAATAATGAAAGATGAAGAATTCTTGATCACAGTGGCGATGTAGTGTGGAAGATGAACAGATAATGCATGTTCATATCTACCACCAATGGTTCCCTTTCTCTTTTCCTTATTTTTAATTTTTAATTTAAAATAATTTTTGAAATTAAAAAAGGTTAAATGAAGTGGAAAAATAGAGGATGACAACTCAACAAGATTTGGCACTTTGTTTACCTCATCATCGCTTAATGGTCTTAGACTAATGGCTAGCACCAAAAGCAAAAATTTAGAAATGTCAAATACCAAAAGCAAAAAAAAAAAAAAAAGGGTAGTAAACTTAAAAAGAGATATATAACATGCAATGTTTTAAAAATCGAAACGACCCACTTGGTCGGATCAGTATAGCATCTCGGTCGGTCCAGACATTATAGATTGTATATGTAATCCACCCGATGCAACTTGGTCGTGTTCCTTGTTCAACCATGGCTTTTGAGTCACTTATATCGGTAAAATAAATGAAAGAAACACCATAATAAGGTTTGAGCATGCAATAAACATAAGCAAGCCTTACCACTATGCTAGAACCTTTTAATTGTTTTGTCATTGACAAGTGTAATATTTATCATACATATTCATATTTAATAGAAAAAATTAACAAAAAGAAACACATCATCTGGCACAAGCACACCTAACCACTAAGATAGAGATTATTCCTTGGATTAATTAAGTTTCTAGTCCCTCAACTTATTATATATCCCAATTTTTAGTCCTTCGAAAGTGTTTTGACAATTTTTAGTCATTAGTACTTTTAGTCCCTAAAATTTATTTTGTCCATTTTTAGTTCCTCATTTATCTTTATTGTTCAAGATTAGTCTTTGTTTTGTCCCTTTTTAGTCCCTCATTTTTATATATTTTGAACTAATTTTGAGCAATAAAAATAAATAGAGGACTAAAAGTTGTCAAATAAATTGAGGGATTAAAAATTAGAATATGAAAAAGTTGAACGACTAAAAACTTAATTAATCATTATTAATTGTAACAATATTGACAAATGTTATATTTATAATATGTATATTATATATAAATATTTATAATACTAATATCTGATATGTAGTTCAATTAGTGATCCACTAGTTTGATTATTGATATAATATCTTGATCAAGTTGATCACAAATTTAGTTTTTAAAACTATGATAGCATGTATGAAAAATATATCTTAAAAATAAATAAAATTTAATAAATTGGGCTTTTTTTTTAAATAGCTTTTACTATTTACACATCAATTTGCTAAGTACACCCTTTATTCTCCCTTTTTATATAAATTTACTTAATTTCCTTTTATTTTTATTATTTTTTTTAATTAAATGGTCCTCTTTTCGTTGAACTCTATTTGTTCTTTTGTAAATGTTATTATTCTCCTTTATTGATCTACACCCTTTATCGATCTACACCCTTTATCTTGGAAACACAATTCCTTTTTGTTTCAATTTATTTGTTCGTCGAACCTTCTATGTTTTCCAAAAAAAAATTATTGCTCCATATCCTCTCTTCAAAAAATGTGATTTCTTTTCATTTTAATTTCTTTGTTTGTTGAACTCCTTTTGTTCTTCATAAAAGTTTTTTTTAATATATTTTGAATCATCATTTCTTTTGATGTTATAATTCATTTATACCATAAGGGTATTTGGACAGACTAAATATCCAAGATTACCTATCATACAACCTTTAAAAATATTGAAGCACGACCCCTCCTAGTACTTAGGTACTCGGCCTAGCCGAATACTCGAATACTCTCATCACTTTGTCACTAATGATGATCCTTCTAGAAGTACTTAGGTATTCAGCCTAGCCGAATACCCCAATACTCTCATCAGCTTGTCACTAAGGATTATCCTTCTAGAACTACTCAAGTATTTAGCCTAACCGAATATCCGAGTCCTCTCATCACTTTATCATGGAGTGTGATCCTTCTAGAACTTAACAAACTACCAAGATTATTCTAATGATGACCATTAGATGTTGCCCCTAATCTCCTAATGATGATTAGAGACACATTACCTAATAAGGTAACAATATACAACGGCTCATGGATCCAAGGTCCATTAAGGTATGTATAAGTAGCCACGGGAATATTGAGGTAAAACATTATTTTTTCTCATTTAATACTCTTATTTATTCCTCTTGATCGATACCTTATTTAAGCTTTAAAGTGCTTTTTACAAGTACCTCACCATTCATACTATCAAGTAGTAGATTACAAAGAGAAGAAATAAGAAAAAAAGTTATATGTCCACCCTCATCCAGGTACACCATTCACGCATACTAGATTGGAAAATAGTGCTTGTGAAGAAGGAAGAAAAATAAAGTTGTAGCGAAATAAAATAAACTTCGAGTGGATCTATTAGTTGCTTACAAAATTTAGATTAGTCTCTATTTCTAACCTGAACAAGGGGTTTGTAGAGTGGCAACTCTCAACCGTGGTTTTTACTCCGAAATCAGTGTAAAGTTGTGCGTTTTTGCTATATTTGAGGAAGTTCCGTTATCTTCGGGATGGAAGATGATTGTTGAACAATTTTGAATACATTTGGATTAACTTATTATAATTCATTATAATTTGTTTCTTTCTTATAAATTAAGCGAATCGGATTACTCATAATTTTTAAGAAAATATATTAAATCAGGTTTAGTTAATATTCTGCAACTCCACCAATATAAGAATATTTTAATAAAACAAATTCGTATGTACAGTATATTTTTGCAAAAAGTTTAATTTCTCTGTTAGTATTTTTTTTATAAAATAAATCAAAATTCATGATATATATAACTTTTAAGAAAATTACTATAAAAACTACTAAATTTATTATGAGACAATTATAATTAAATAATAATATAAAAGGCTTTTACATTATAAGTGAAAAGACTATATTATACAAAATTAACCTTTTTATTTTCTGTGTTTTATTTAAATTTTTAATTTATCAAAAATTACTTTTCAAAAACATATACCTATTCCACAAAATAATTTTAGAATTATATTTTAATACATAATTTCAAAACTTAATTATTAGGTTCATGTATCACCAATCCCAATTAACTTGGGTTAAAGGTGTTATTGATGTTGATGTAATTTCATTACTTCCCATAATAGGTATATGTTTTCATAAAGCAATTTTTAATAGAATTAAAAGAAGTTGCATACAATATTGTAGAACAAATGAAACAGAGTGACATACCTTCAAATAAAGTAGTCATCAATGGCTTATGGACGGAAAGGCAATGCACAATATATTCCATCATACAGTATTACATATAAGGTTGATGGAGTGTACACAACAATACATTTATGGAAAATGCCTGATATTAATGTGGAGTTTGATGGAAAGCATCGTATCCAATGTAGGAAAAAGTTATTATGAACTTTTATTATTTTTTATAAAGAAGAAAGGAGAGGAGAGAAAATACATGGAAAGGATTTAAAGAATAAGGAAAGTGAGGAGTGATATTAGGGTTTAAATACTAATGAAGATAAGGGGTGCAAAATTAGGGTTCCAAGAATAATGAAGATGGAGGGTGAAAAAAAAAAGGAGTGCTCCTTAATTGTGCCAATATATGTGTATAATGCATCATATATTGCTTGCAAAATAATGTATTTTTCATCAAAATGTTAGGAAGAAATAATATCTTAATATTAGGTCAACAAAAGTGTTAACCTCCAAAGTGTTTATAAAAAAACTTTCATTATGTTACTCCGTAAAAACAGTTGAATTCGATTGAAAGAGAAAAATATTTTATCCCATTTTGACAAACTCCTTAGGCTTGTTCTGTTATGAATTCTAAACTCTCATTTTTTTTTTATTTCGATAATGCATTGAGGTTAGAAACTTAGAATCTATATATAAGCTCATGAATAGTATCAAAATCTCCCACCATTTGGTTGACCCTAATGGCTCCTAACTCTCATATCTTAACTAATGTAATGTTAAATCACTATATCTCTATCATTAATAAGATACTACAAGTGACACATAAAATTTAAATGGATAGAAGTGTTTTAATAATTTTTTATTAAATTACAATTCACATTAAAGTGCATAAAAGAGAAAAGAAAACCTATACTTTTTATAATTTTGGCATTTTTAACATATTATTGTTTGAATTTAACTCTTTTAAAGTAATATAAAAAAACATATTTAATAAAAGAGAATAAAAAAATTGAATATAAAATATTATTCTTAATATTAATAGTGAATAACTAGAATAGTTTTTCCACCTTTATAGGGAGAATGATACTTTATACGCATCAATAAATGAAATATTATAACTAATGATAAAGATGTAACTTTATTTTCTTAAGGATTCTTAGAGTTACATCAGCTTAAAAGATTGTACCTGTTTAGGCATCGTGAGTCGAGATGTTAAGTTCATCAAATCCTTAGGGTAACTCTGACCAAATAAAGACAAAAATCTCCCCTATAGTTAATATTAAGGGTGCAATTTTATTTTCTTAAAGATTCTTAGAATCATATTTAACTTAAGGACTTTGTCTAGGATGTAAGTGGGTAGAGTTTGGTCTAATTTTAGACCAACCAAATGAAATATTGTTGGGTTGAGTTTCTTTTTTGTTAAGCAGCCCAATTGGTTTATGTTTGATAGTTAGATTGACTGATTAAAATAATATATAATAGAAATAAATAAATAAATGAAGTACCTAATTAGTTCAACACATTAAAAATCAAGGTATTCAAATATGCAAAAGCTTATTATAAACAATAATCATGCACAATTATACCATTCAAGAAGTTTAAAATAACTCGCAAATATATAATTTGACTTTAGCACAATCATAATAGGTAATATTATTGTCAATGGTTTTGATGTATCTCTAAATTAAAATACAAGTTCAATTGTCCAAATCCAACACTATCACAAGAAAAATATATGTCCCGAATGACATAATACATGTTTCAAACAACACTAACAATTACTAGAATTACGTAATAAAAATGACATAATAAAAACTCAATTAGTGACTATCAAATGAAATGATTTACCTCTAATTGTGTGAATTACACACACAGACACATACAGATAAAATTACAATAATTATTATTTTTTTTCATCTATAATACTATACGTATATCGATTTGTGTCCAATTAATAGAATTTGAAACTCATTAAATCAGCCCAATTATAATTTGGTCAACTAAAATAAATCCAAATCAACCTAATGATTCAAGCCGTTGAAATATAATTGGATTGGATTAGTCGGGATTATGGTTTGTTTTCTCCTATCAAAACCCGCTTACACCTACTTGCACACGCATTATATACATAAGCTAAGATCTTAAATCTGTATGGGATTGCACTAACTAAATAAAGTCAACATTTTTCTAATAATTGATTGTAAAATTATTAAATTTTCTCATTGTAATTGACTGTAAATATATTATTTCTAAGAAAATTAAATAATAATTAAATATAATTTTTTAATAATTTTCAACAATCCTATTTTCAAAAATCTCATTCCCAAGAAAGTAGTTAATTGAGAATGAAAATGTTACGTTCCTTGTATTTGTACTAAACATCACTTTGGGGAAGAGGGGTAGCTTTTCATTTATTTAATTATTTTCTTATGGATTCATTTTCTTCCAAAATGAAAAACCTTAATTCGTAGAAGCAAATGCAGGTTGGAGAGAAATAAATTAGGTCCGATGAACATGAGCGGCAAATGCTAGTGATGAATCCACTGAAGTTGATGATGAGACATGTGAGGCCACAATGTAATACAATATTTGTGCTACCTTCCCTTAGGGGTGCATACAAAGCCAAACGGTGGTGTGCTAGTTTAAGCTTAAAGCCAAACGCCTATATTATCCAACCCCACTTGTGTTCCTCCTTTTCAACAATGACCCACATTGTGTATTCACTACTTCAAAATTCCAATTGATCGAAAACAATAATTTCCAAAGTGAAACTACTATTTGATAATAAGTTCCTTAAACCCAATTCTATTCTACCTTTAGAGCTTGGTTGTCCATGAGGAAGAGCACTCGTGTGGCTTCAACTAATAAAATTTACAAGTTGCATCATGCTGTGTACGGCTAAAGATTTGGTTAAATTAATATACTCTTACAAATTATTATGTTCTAGGGGTTCTCATTATTAATTAAAAGTTAAAACTAATTGTTTTATCAATTTATATAATAGTATATTTATAGCTTTATATATATGTGTGTAGTTCATCGTACGCTATTTACCAATATCTTAAGCAAGTCCGAACCACTTCACAGGACAAATATGAATAACTAACCACTTTGCAAGATTCTTGAAGGACCGATAATGTGTTCAAGGGCCTTGAAGATTTTTTTTATTGTTTCATTATAACAAAGATGCATATAATTTATTTTTATGAATCTTTTTTATTAGAATAAAAGTAGCCACCATCGTAACCAAATAATAAGTTTTAAGCTATAGCCAGATCTTAACTAAATTCTAGCACTGCCTGAATAGTGATAACTACCGTAAGTGCCAGCTAGAGTTCTATTTATTGATCTCGTATGTTTATTTTAGGCATGTACATGTGTATGTGAGTATGTCTATACGCATAAATATTGTCAAATTTAATTTATTTTCTTGTTTTTAAAGCATATTATATATACTGAATTTAGCTAGATATATTCTGTAGCCATGAAATAAAAATAAGGCTTAATAAAAAAACACTTTACCACCCAATTCTCATTATTTTTCTATTTTTAATTTAATTTTTTCCTTAAATTTTATCATTCTAAGTTTTTAACTTTCGTGCATTTTATCGATGCTAACATGTCACTAAAAAAAGTTTTAAAAAAATATAACCATGTCATTTTACTACCAACACAATAATAAAATATGTGAAAATTGAAAAGTATACTGGTAAAATGCGTGGAAAAAATTTTGATAATAAATACGCAAAAATTAAAACATTAAAGGGTAAAATTCATGGAAAAAAAATAAGTGGTATAATTTATAAAATTATAATAATTGAATGATAAAATATACGATTAACTCAAATAATAAAAAATGAGAGAGACAAAAATAGTTACATATGAGTAATGCATAAGCCAAGATTGTAAGTGGAGAAATAAAATATCATCCTAAACGAAGCTAGTAGTCCGAGCGTGCTCATAATTTGAGTATTTATATAATTATAATAATACCTAATAAATAACTAGACTATAAGTCGATATTATAATTATAAATATAATTAGTTTTTTAAATATGCATAATTTGATATAACTAGCTATTAATATAACTAGTTATATAACTAATTATATATCAAGTTATGTCTAAAATCAATTATATAACTAGTTATGAATAAACAAAAATAAGTTATTTGAAATACCTATAACTATAAAATTGATTATAGTTTTATATCTACTTTTATATAATTAATTATATAAAATTAGTTATAGTTATAGGTATTTTTTTAAAATTAGTTTTTTTTAGCATCCCAATCCCGAGCATCTCACCTAACAATGCCATATCATTTATGCCTAAATCTAACCAAACATTCTTGTTCTTGATGCTAGGGAATTGCTTTTTAATGTCACCTTTTGTACCATTTTGATAATGTCGAAACTTATCACTACCCGTTGTCGAAAAGCAAGTTATTGTTAATCCACAAAGTTACAATTGGAAGCCTATGATTACTCGAGTAAATCATAAGGCTTCATAGCTCGCTTCGCTAGTCCATTGTGCTCCTCCAACTTCGCATATTGTAGGCAAAGAGCTTTCACTTGATCAGCTGGGGCTGGTTTGCAAGTAGGGCTGTATTGGATTTTTTTTTAAATGCAAACCGATTAATTGAATTGTTTCTATAAGGTGGATTGGTTCATATTGTTTTAGGTTCGATTTCATTCGGTTCAATTCAATTATCCATTTTATACTTACATATGAATCGATTTTTTTATAGAATTGAATTGAATGACTTTTAAAAATGGTTCGATTAACTGAACCATTTTTATAAAGTAGTTTAGTTTAGATTTTTCTCTAAAGGGATTTGGTCTTTTCAAAGTGGTTCAGTTTTGAATTATTGCTATTTTCTTTTTCGCACCACTTATTTTTGCAGGCATGATAAAAAAGAAGGCTTAGGTTAGCATTGTAATGCAGTATCAAAATTCAAAAGTATTATTTGACACAAGCACATTATCAAACAATAAAATACTTATTATGGCCTATGCAAACTGGAAGCGTTTTTCCATAAATCAATACGATAAAATTATTGGTACCCTTATCGTAGAACCACAGATTGTGCCATGCACACTGTTATCATTCTAGGCAATCATCAAATGAAACAATTTACTTGTTTTAAGGACAAATGTGGTTATATGACACCCTTATTATTATAGAACCTCATATGTGCACCCGTGTACTCGGAGAGTGGAAGAAAACTTTATTCTTTTCTATTCACTTGAAAAATTAATTTCTAAATATTTATAATGAAAATTATCATCTAATAAAATTTTAAAAATATCATATTAGATTATCAGGAAATCGTAAATAAATAAAACATACATATTTTTATTACAGCAGTGATTTATCTTTAATCTTCTAGGCTGTAGTCTTTTCTTATAAGCTTTAATTTTCTTCAGTCAAATCACTCCTTAAATGGTATTTTCTCTAGATGTTAAAGAAAGAAAATTGAAACTTGATTTGACATATTAGGAATCATAATCTTATATATAGTGTTTTTCTTTATTGTTGGGATAGTAAACTCCTATTATAGCTAATTGGCTCAACACGGATTTTCATTCATTTATTTCATATTTACTTAGAAATCTATTTGAGTATATTTAATTGATCATTTTAATTTAGCCAATATATATTAAATAGCATAAACTATTAATATAATATGTAGTACATAATAACGTTAGAAAATTTAATTTCCTAACATTCATAAAGACATTTTAAATAACTATATTTAATTGGTCCCTTCAAATTATTTTTTCAAACTCCGTCACCGATCATAATTATTGCAATTTGGTGCATGATTCTTACATGAAACTCTTTGCCCTGCATTAAGTGCAAGAAAACTCACAAATCCCAGCATTACATGTGGCAAGGACTTCGATGACTTAAGTATGTGACAAAGACAACATTCAATATTGAGTAAATTACATTCGCACCCCCTGTGTTTTGCTCAAATTTCACCTGATATCCTTCCCTTTTTGTACATTACTTTTACCCCCCTCATTTAACGCCGTTAACTAATGTCAATTGAAATATGTGAGCAGACAAAATTGTCCTTACATTTTAATTGTAAAACCCAAATTATCCATTTCCAATTAGTTTCAGAATTTATGATTCATGTTTCATTCATCTTCACCATTAGCAAGTACTGGTCATCTTCCTCTTGTTGGCGAGTTCTTCTTCAGCGTCCAGGGGGTGCGAGTTTCTCTTTCTCTCATGACGTTCATATTTCATTCCTCTTCACCGTTCGCGAGATCTTCATCGTTCATGTTCCAGTTCGCGAATTCCCCATTGTTCCTCTTCTAGTTCTCGACGTTCATGAGCGTCTTCATTTGTCTTCCTCTTCGACGTTCACGAGCACTTTGTTTCTCTCCCTGTTCCACAATTTCTGTTCATGCTAGGTTATGCTTGTAAGTGACCACTGAACCTTGTATATAGGTTACTTTTTAAGATTATTTATTTAATTTTGATTGTTTATTGTTGTCTATTTCTGAATGGGGTTTCAATGGACTTATGATTTTTAAATCATTTATTTATTATTGTTAATTAAAATAGTGTTGATGTTTGGGACAACAGGAAACACAATGAATGAACTGGAAATCATTTGTTTATTATTGTTGATTAAAATAGTATTGATGTTTGGGACAACAAGAAACACAATGGATGAACTGAAAATCATTTGTTTATTATTGTTGATTAAAATAGTGTTGATATTTGGGACCACAGGAAACACAATGGATGAACTAGAAATCATTTGTTTATTATTGTTGATTAAAATAGTGTTGATGTTTGGGACCACAGAATTCAAATCATATGTATGTTAGTGGAACAAAGGATGAGAGAAAAAGTGTTAACACTGCGTACCAACAAAGTGGATTCAAAGTTGGATTTACGTAAAAAAAACAAAAAAGAAGCAATAGTATTAAAATATTTTAAGGTTGAAAGGAAGAATATGGGGGTATTTTAGACATAAATTTTCATTAAAAGTCATGTGACCAACATGTGCCTAATTTCTGTTAGATTATTAAACGGTGTTTAGGAATGAGGGGTTTTAAGTGTAATGTGAGCTAAACAATTAAGGGGTTTTTTGTAGGGTGCAAAAAAGGAGGAGTATTAGATGAAATTTGAGCAAAACATAGGGATGCGAGTGTAATTTACTCTTCAATATTACCTTTTGTGTGCGACATTAGAAATGAAGCGTCTCATGCGTGAAACATTAGCAACGAAGCATCACAATGGTATAATTTTGTAGGATCAGATGCTAAAATGAATTCTACCTTTTAGGGCTCATTTGGTGATTAGGATAAAATATGATATGAAAATATGATAAGAATAAGATAAGATTTAATCACATTCAATACTTGGTGTGCACCTAATTTTTGGGTGCAGTTTGAATCGCCGCAACAATCAATGTCATCAATACTCATTTTTGTAGAGGAGAGAGAGGAAACCTTACTCCTAATTTCATAAAAGAAAGTACAGGGTTCTTTACTCGCCTGTTAACCCACATAAGCCTGCTTGCTCCTCTCCTAAGTTATCTCCATCTTTTTCCACACTCTAAAAACACTTTGAAGTCCCCCCCACACCCCGCCCAGCCAAAGTCTTCAACATCCTGTTTACTCCGACGTCTCCTCTGTTTTTGAAACTTCACCGGAAATTGTGTTTGCCGCTAAAGGTAAAAGAGAAAAAGATTCTGGAATCTTAATTTTGGAAAATTATGTTAATAAATTCTAGAATGATTGTTCCAAAAGAAAAGCAATTTTGGAAATGGAATTATTGTTCTGGAAAAGCAATTTTCATACAACATTGGTAGCAAGTTGAAGCCACTGAATGTTGCCTCTTGTGAGTTGTGAATGCATTATCTTCACATGCATGGAGACTCTTTGATTTTCACCATCATTGCACGCGCAACTTGGCTTCTTGGTGCAACATCCCACCTATTATATTGTAACTTCAACTCTCTGGAGCTTTATGTAGTTGCAACTCTCTGTAGTTAATGTCAAGTTCATGGTCTCCTTCACTGCTATATCCATTTTGCATCCCGAGTACTTCCATGAGAG
Source organism: Glycine latifolia (assembly GCA_013407115.1). Taxonomy (NCBI): domain Eukaryota; kingdom Viridiplantae; phylum Streptophyta; class Magnoliopsida; order Fabales; family Fabaceae; genus Glycine; species Glycine latifolia. Next base: position 18,494,520 of record CM023957.1, on the reverse strand, counting down.
TGTTCGTAATAGCAGAAGAGCTTGATCCCCGAGTTAAGAGGGGTGCATGATGGAATATTTGGGTGTAGGAAGTATTAGCCCAATAACTATGGGGTATGGTGTAGTTGGAACTTGGGTTAGACTTGATGTTTAGCCCATCTTGAGAATAATAGTGTACATTATGGTTGTTAAAAAAAGAAAACGGTACTTCGGGGTTAAATTGCCTATAAAAATTTAGGTATAAATAATTAAAATATTTATGGATTTAAAATAAGAAGATAAAAAGTGTTAGTTCACTTTCTCATTTTTATTTGTCGTCCTTTTGGTTTATTGAGAGATGTGCCTTCCAAAGTCCCAGCTGTTGGGAAATTATTGGTACTTGGTAACCCTCTTTGGCAGACAATTAATGTGACTATGTGAGACGTACGATGAAAGTAGCTACCTGTTAATGTTTTCATGCACATATACTTTGGATTAATAGGACCATAATGATTTTATCTATTAAGATTTTGTTAAAAAAAAATTCTGGAACAAATTTGGAATGGATTAGACCTAACGGTAATGGAAACAAGTTTGGTGTCATCTGGATCCAGTTGAGGTATGACTGGCACTCATATTTGCTATAGTCGTTTCTTCTGTTTGCGAGATTTTGTGTACACTCTTTTTCTTTCTTTTCTAACCTTTACACCTTCTGGGTTTTTTTTACATTTAATTAACCAATTTCCAGAATAAAAGGGTGTGAAAAGGAGAAAAAGGGAACTGCAAATAGAATTTTCCTTGTTTTAGTTGGGCCTGTGTGACTCGTTCCTTAGCTGGCCTTTGTTTCTCTGGTCTTATACACTTTAACGTTTCCCTATTTTCTTCACTTTTGAAGACTTAAATAAATAGAGATTTGACCTCTTATCTTATCTTATCAAAGTGACTCCCAAATAAGTAATATATTTTTTAAACCACCATAATTAGGATATTTGGTTCCTCAGTGAAACCTAAAGTATTTCCACAAATTTTAATCTTTTGACCAGTTATAAGATTAATTTCTTGTTTGAACTTAATCGATCACACTTAAAGTTCATCATTTTTTTCCAATAATATTTTGGAACGAATCAAACTCAGATCCTCCCACCAAATTTAATGTGCCTGAGCTACACCACTCATTGAATAGCATCCTTATTTTTGAATAGATATTAAGAGATGACCAAAGAAACTTTCATTTTAAAGAAGTCGGTTTTTATTTTGATATTGAAAGAAGTCGTTTTTAATTGCTTCCCAAATGGTAAATGATGAATAGTACGAAAATGTTAATATGAAAATCTAATTCTTATGTTGTGAGATAAATAAATTCAACTTATGTGCTCTATTATAATTGCCACATCATTGGTGGAAAAAATCGTGAAATCCATTTGTAATACCAACCATATAGCGTTTCTCTATGCCAACACACACTGGCTACGAATTGATTATTAAATGCTGTAACTTGCTCCACAAAATACATGCTGCCTTAGGAGTTAGGTCTCTCTTACATACAATAACTCGATCTCATCCAACAAGTACAGATGAAGATAAGAGTGTTTCAAAGCCTGCAGGATGATGGGGACGAAAGAGGAATATGATCATGAGTCTATATATGTTATTGGCAATAGCTCAAAACCATAAACAAAATTTCTGTCATCATGATCATTCACCAAGGCTTACTATGTGTTGGGGGACCATTTTATTTCCCTTCCCAATTGGCAGAAATTGAGTTGTCCTATACGACCATATAATGCAGTAGCTAGACGTTGACTTTGCCAACCATGCAACCAAACAACTAAATCCAAATTTAGCAATCGTGCATTTTTGTACACACAGGTTAACATCTTTGTGGGTAAGTTTTCCTACCTCAAATCCTTAGGGCCTCATGAGAATCACTTCATTCAAGGTATTATCTATTTTGGGTTCAGTAGTCTGTCAGCGGTTTTGTCCTCATTAAAATGCACTTTGATGGGTTGAGAGAGGAGAGTGTTTACAAACTATCTTTAATTTCGACTCTTTAAGTAAAGTGGGACTTTCAAATCCCACAGGCATATGATAGAGGTCACTTCAATCGAGGTATTGTCTGTTTTGACCTTCATAGCCTATCACAGTTTTGTTCTTATTAAAATGCATCTCAGTGGATTGAAAGAAAAAGATGTTTACAAACTATCATTGATCTCGACTTTTAATTGATGGGGGACTTTGTAGGCATACCAGAACAGTAAGCATAGGTCGATAGATACTAGTGACTTGTATTTGAGATTCAAGCTTCTATGTGCATGGCCTGGCTCTGCATGATTGACTGTGCAAATTCCTAGTTTGCATTAAACGGTTAAAGTATTGTTGGTGTCTTTGTACACAAGTAGAAATCAGTCTACCACTGGGGGTCAGTCTATTCAGTTGGACCATACAGCAGTTGGATTATTTAGGTGTTGGTGGTCCAAAATCTTTGTTAGGACCATTTTTTTACAGCACGCGAAGACTAAGACTCGTGTTGCCACTATATGCTACAAGCAATTAATATATTGTTTTTATTTTGTCCAAATAGTAAAAACAATTCGTTTGTGGAGTCATATAATCCTAACACCATTCTTTGGTTTACGTGCATTGATAAAACCCTAAAAGTGGTTAAAAATATGGAATTAACTTCTCTTTCTTATAAATGTGGGTTTGATTTATCTCATGAAATCATTAGTTGAAAGTTAATAATTTATTATTGAGATGCTAAAATCTATTTAAGGATTGACTTTTCTCATGTTTTTTCATACAAATAAATCTAAATCTCTAACAATCATGTCCCATTAAGTTGATGCTCAAAAGCTAAGTGAGTAGTTAAGACTAGATAAAATCAAATGGTGTTTAAACCTAAACAATAATAATTTAGACCGAAATGTCATTAACAGCTTACTAAATATATTTGAAAAAATTAATCATCTTTTTATTTAGAATATCCTTTTAATTTCTTATTTGCTCCTTTTCATGTCAACCCCCTCCCCCTCTTCTTTTTCAGGCAATTTTAAAATGAAATTTTGATATTTCACGTTTCTTTTTTCAGTTGTATAAGAAAAGATTGTAGATTGGATTAGGAGTCATAAATAATTCAATATATCCACACAAAAGTGGAAAACTGACTTTATATATATAAAGATATTGGGCATGAGAGGTGACCACCAATGCCGCACAAAAGCCTGTTTCTCTGTTTGACACTAACAACATTACATTAAGGCTTTTGTTTAAATTGTAACTCATAAATTTATATGTTTTTATTCGTAAAAATTAAATATGGTATTAAAAAATTTATAATTATCGTACATTTTATTTAAGTAATTGAATTAAATTCTCTTGATAGTATGATTAAGATTAACATATCTTGTAGGCAAAGATCTTTATATAACCAACTCTTCGGTATCTAGTTGGTTGGTGACTTAAATGGACTTGGATTCTCTTATGCATGCACAAGTCTCTCTAGAACACCACTTCAACTCCTTTTATTTGTTTCTAACTTTTTCATTTTTATTTATTTCCTCCCTTCATTTATTCATTCTCTTTGTTCCTTTGTAACAAAAAATAAAAAACTTTCTTTATTCCTTTATCTTTTATTTTTCCCCTACAGAAACAGCACAGCAGAAGAGGATTTAATTTGGACTTAAATATATATTACAATGCGTGATTTTTGTAATAATTATCTTATAAGTTATATTAATAAATATTTTTAATTAGTTTGTATACCGTAAGAAGAAATAAGTTAGTTATACTAATAATATGTTTATAAAACTCTTTTCAAAATAGATTAAACATTTGATTTAGTTTCTGAAAAAGAAATATCAAATTTAATTCGGTTTTTAAATAAAAAGTCAATAAATAATTTCTGAAATCCTTCACTTGTTTTTATTGTATTTTTAGGACACTGAATGTAAGTCAATTTAGTCCTTTAAAAAATTATCAGTGGCCCAAATTAATTCTTAAAAATGTTAATAAGAACGATGAAAAACTAAAATTTCATACATTTATAATCTTGATGGACTATTCATCGGTGACATTTTTCATTCATCGATTTAATTAGATTGAATGATTTTCTTTTTCCAATGATTGAATTAGATATTTATTCTTAAAATATGACAATTAAGTGACACGTGTTATGATAAGTGGTAAAATTAGGAAAATACACATTTAGTGTTAGCAAGACATGTGTCATGACTAAGTAGTAAAATTACAAAAATATACATTCAAAGTTAAGAGCACATGGTCGCATAGGATGAGCTGAGTAATATATAATTATTTGCTTAATTGCAACATGATCGAGTATCGCTTGTGTCTAACTCTGATTCCTGAAGCTTCTATTTAATTAATTATCTAAATTAATTTATATATTGTTTTAAACAATATTATTTAGATGCTATTTTCATTTCTTACACTTTTTATTTTTTAGAAAATAAAATAAGATAACACACATTAACAAAAGATGTAAAAAAGAAAGAAAAAAAATTGAAACAATCATTTTCATGTTGTTTCATGTGAAGGAATTGATTATAGAAATTAGAAAGTCTGAGATATGTTTTAAAAGGATAACACGAGTAGATTATTCCCAGTCATTCCCCCCCTAAAAGTGATAAATCTAAGAAGTGAGTGGATGCTATTAAATGAGAACTTTTCTTTTTAGCACATGTTGTGTTTTTGTTTTATTATCACTATCAATTTTATAGATACTGTTAAAAACGGATAGGTATTTTCAAATAAGGCAACTTATCAAATTTGAGCCTTGCGTATTAAAAAAAAACACTTAAAAATATAATCTGATAAATTAAATTATGTCTAATAAAATATATCTACACGTACTTCTAAAAAATATATACACTAACTTAATGAATTAGGATTAGCGTAATTATATAAGATGTTATTGCATTTATGTGATTGAGAATAATCTATTTAACAAAAAAATCTGTGTTTAATTTTTATTATATAAAAAAAATTGAATCAATGATAATCACAAATCATAAACATAATTAATTTTTTACCCAATAGATTAAACAACATTCATCGTCTATCACCTAGTAAAAATATGTATACAGTTATACTACAATACAGAAGACACTGTTATCCCAGATATTTATCATGAATTCTTCCGGACTTTAAAAATAATAATTATGAGGATTATTAAATATTAAATTCTTTATAGAAAGCTTAAGAGTAAATGTCCCAATCATGTTGGTCACTTGCTGTCGTTGCCCTTTTCACAAATGACATCAAATTAATTTGTCGTGCTTGCACTTTATGCTTTTGGATCAGCTTACGGCCTCAAGGCTCAGTCAATAGATACTTCTCGAACAAGCCCAGAATTTTATGGTGGTGGGTCATTTTGAGCACTTATCACTGATCCTAGTGTGTAAAGAATGGGACCATATACTCAAATACAAGACGAGTGACTATGTTAATAATCTTTGTTTGAATCATTGTAAACTTTTAAGCATATGATATGTGATTATGTTTAATACACGCGGCTTCGGTTTATTGATTACTAGTATTAGTATTTCTTTGATGGTTTTAATGAAGTCTTTCTCAAATTGATGGTTTCATATTCGAATCTCCTGATGATAAAAAATTTAATTAGGACAATAGTCTACTTTTTATTAATGTGTTCTCGATAAGTCGGACCTACCAGTCCGGTTGATTTAGAATTGATTATGGAATCGACTATGAAATAAATTGATTAAAGAATTGAAAAAGAAAAGGCATTGAAAAATTTGACAAAAACTTATAAGTAAAAATTGCTAAAAAAAATTGATTTATCACGAGTCAATGAAAATGTTTAATAGTGTATGGCTTCAAAAGTTGAATATCGGTTAGTTATCTAAAAGTGCATAAGTTAATTTGGGAGAAATTTAATTTAATTTATTGTACTTTTCTATTTTCGTTTTTATAAATATTAATGAAGAAATTGATCCATAATCTAAACAGGACTAATAAGTAATAAATATTTAAAAATCATTTTTACTATGGTTTATAATTGATTAACAATATAATGTCTTTATATAAACATTATATACAAATATAGTTTTTTATTTATAATATAAAGAAACAGAGGACTTTGCATTGATGTGGAATTAAGAGATAATAACAACAAAGTGGTTTGGAAAAACTATCAACCGCCCATTCATTTAAGTCTAAAATATGTTTTTTTATTATTATAAAGTTAAAAATGTATGTTTTTTATCTTTTAAAAAAATTAGTACACTTTTTTCTCTTTATAAAATTAAAATATGTCATTTTTTTAGCAAGATTTAATTGTATCTAAACTTGTGATTATAGTTTCTTTTTATTGATTAGGCATATAATTAATATAAAAGTAACATTTATAGAAACAAAATCACGTCATTTTTGTTTCACTTTTACCATTATATGCTCGTCTTCGCTTATATGTGCATAATTAACACATTCAAATACGTAACCAACAAGTTTAATTATCCTAGTAGATCTAACTCTCTCCCATGCATTATGCGAGTTAGATGGAAGGCAGTTTTGCGAATGCAAAAAGGGACCAAATTTTTCACTCTTTCTACTCATTTCATCTCAATTTTGAGGTGAAAAAAAAACTTATTGACCCCATTAATTTTCATCTCATTTTTGCGATCCTTGACTCTCACAAAACAAGTGAAATATCAACTTTCCACTCATTTCATTCATATCTCCACTTTCATTGTCTCTTTTTTACTCAAAACGAACAAAAGCCTAAGGGTGTGTTTGTTTGTAGGGAAAGAAAGTGTAAAATGAGAGAAATTAACAATAAAATGATATGGGATTAACACTTTAACACTCTATTTTAATTCAAAATTTTCATCTTAGTTCATTTTCTTTCCAATTCTTTCCTTCCTACTGAGCAGACCCTAAGGTAGTGTTCATTTGAGTGAAAGAAAAGAAATGAATGTGTGAGGAATGCAAATGAATAAAAAAAAAGAGAGATGAAAGAGAGTAGAAAGTGAGATTGTTTAGTAGAGAGAAAATTTTTTTGAATTAAAGTGACTTAATAGGTAATAAAATAATAAATTAAACTTAACTTTTTAACAATTTTAATTTTACTCTTGGGTTTGTCCTCTTTGTTAGCAACAAAGCCACATTTTTTTGTTTTACTTTTATCATTGTACGCTCATCTTCACTTATATTTATAATCAATATATTCGAATATGCAACCAATATATGTGATTATCCTAATAGATCTAGCTTTCTCCCATGCGTTATGTGAGTTGGATGAAGATGACAATTTTGAAAATACAAAAAGAGATCAAATTTCCCACACTTTCCACTCATTTCATCTCAACTTTGAGGTGAAAAAAGAAACATGTGAACTCTATTAATTTTCATCTCATTTCTACCATCATTTAACTCTGACTGAACAAGTAAAATATCAACTTTCCATTTATTTCATTCCTATCCCCACTTTCATAGTCTCCCTTTCACTCAAAATTAACATAGCCAAAAGTTTGAAATCGTATTTTTCATTCTTTGATAAATACATGAAAATGATACCCTTTATCATAAATATACTATATAGGCTTATAAGCCAAATCCTCTTTATTTTAGCATGTCGCTAATCACTCCGCAAAACTGAAAGAAATAAATATTATAAAGACTTTATGATATCTCAAGGTGCCTACCCAAGAATTTTCTTCTAGTTGATTCACTTTCATGTTGGCAATGTCATCCTCAATTAATGGTAGTTCGACCAATAACTTTTGGTCCCAAAGCTAGCTCGCAACTTTCTGTTGTGCACTTGTGTGTCTGTATCTATAAGAGCCTTTCCTCATCAATGCTTGCACATTGAATCATGTCGCAAGTAGACATCAACTCATATCCATATTTTAACCATAGAATATATAAAAACTTACATTTTCTTATTGTCTTTTGATTGGTTTAACTTTAGGTAGAATATACATACTAATAATAATTTATAATTACATGATAATGTAAAACTATTTTACATTAAAGCATATTTACTAAATTAGACTTTTATTTCTTATGGCAATCAAGAACTTTCATCTTTTAATCATGATAACCCATTTGAGAATTTATAAGGAAAAAAAAAACTATACGAGCTTTAAAAAGAAATTCAACCATATTTATAGTTCTGGAAAAATAACGCGGAGGAACTAAAAGGAATGGAAACATTGAAGAAGATATACTTGACAAAGGCAAATAAAATGATTTCCGCAACATGAGACAACAGACTACAAATCTCAATTTCACATGTCAGATAATGAGTATGGGATGTTCCCATGGTACAGATACACCCACCTATATATGTACTAATAATCTTCATGTACTTATGATTTTTGGAACATTAATTAATTAGGATTAATTGCCAACCTCCCACCATTACAAGATTTGATTGCTGTCATCCACAAATTATATTCCTTTTTTTCTTTTCCCTTCCCTAAAATGTAGAGAATATTACTTAAATTCAAATATATTTTATATTAATTTATATATGACAAATAAAAAAGAAGAGGAATCAAATTGCAAAAAAAGTAACTATTTCTATTCTTATTATTTATTTTTAAAAAATTTAATTGTTATAATAAATCACTAATCTTTGTTAGATTCTATAAAAATGAATAATAAAAATAAAAATCACAATTTAAAAAAATTACTCTTGATATAAATTAATTCCTCTTCAATAAGAATAATGTCATTTCTTTAATTAAATCACATCATACCATAAATCTTCACTACTCCCTTATGTTTTCCTATTCTGAATCAAATATTAGTTTTACCATGCTATTCGACATATTTGTTACAATTTCTTTGTGATTATTGAAAATATGGTATATTATATAAGTGATTGTGATAATTCTTCAGTTAAAGTCGCCTCCACCTGACAAAAAGGTAACTTAAATGATGTTTCATGAGTAGTAAAAGGAGAGAGTTACATTGTTTCATGAGTAAGAGAAGGAGAGAGAGTTACATTTGTGGTGCTTAGCAAAACTATGATAACGACATAGAGAGAATACAGTGTGCAAATTAGGTGGATTCCTCTGCTCCTTTTAATTTAAAGTTGCTTCCATCAAATGAACGTTAGATTGAGCCACACATTGAATAGGGGGAGTAGTTTACTAGAAATGCATGCTCAAACCACGTGCATTTGCCCTTTGCTATTGGTTAGTGATAAAATAAATATATTCTTCTATTCTTTTTAATATGTCCACTTAATTAGGATGATATATACCATGCAAATTAAAGAATGAAATTAATATATTTATCCCACCTAACACATGAATCAACTAACATAGTGGTGGATTCAGAATTTTTTTTCCATGGAGACAAAAAATAGTATAATATTTTTTCAAACAAAAAATTATGTAAGCTTTATTAAAATTGATAATAAAACATTAAAATTTGTAAGATTTAAAGAGATAAAATGAATAAAATTAGTATCGATTTATTCTCTCTTCTAGCTTTTACAACTATTTACATTCATCTTCTTAAAAATATTATCTTGTGGGGGCAAAAAAATGTTTATTTAATATATTCAAGTAAAAAAAACAAGTTGATCTACCACTAAATTCACATAAGGTTGTTTAAGCTTAATCAATAATATCAAGTTTGAGTCTTGGATATCTAATTAGAAAAATTATTGCCCCCAAATAAAACCTCTAATTGCCTTATCAATGGAATTACAAATCCCTTTAAGAAAGAGCAAATTTTGCATGATGTAAGAAGGTATAGATGCAATCACAAAATTGGCTAAAGTGACTCAATCCATCTTATTAATTAATTTACTCTTCCAACCAACAAGTTTACCATTAATATAGTCAAGGATAAAATTGAAATCCCTGTTAGAAGCACGTCAAGTCAAAATGGGGAAACCTAAATACTTTCCAAGATTAGAAGTACGAGGCAAGCCAATGATGTAGATGACCTAGTCTTTTTTTATGTTAAAAACATTTTTTGGCACATAAAAATGAGACTTCTCCACACTAACTTTCAAACCAAAGGCTAAACAAAATTTCTTAAGTACATCTTTTTGTTTGGGAAAGCAAAAGTATTATATTTATATATGTGGGTTAGCAAATTTGTACAAGAAATACAACTGTAAGATTACATGCAATAGGCCTAATCAAAATAGAGAATATTATATGATATGATAGTAATCACAAAAAGAGAATATTGTAATATATCCTAACTATGTGAGAAAAAACATAGCAAAGGGTTAGTAATCCATGAAGAAAAGAAGATTGCATATTTGTTTCTTCTCTTGTACAAGAACCACTGCCAATAAGTGATCTTAATCTCTTCCAAGAGTTTTGCTCCTTCAAACCATTGTTCCCAAAAATGTTTTCAAAAGATGTTTCCCCCACAACTATTGAATCATCTGCGTATTGAAGTAATGAATAACCAATACCTTTAGCAAGGTGTATCCCCTTGAAAATATCTTTTTCAATAAGGCTCCTAAATAATCCAGTGAGGCATTCTACAACAATCAAAAAGAGGAAGGGCGCAAGTGGATCCCCCTACTTCAACCCTATTTTTGCTTCAAACTTAGATGTGGGGTTGTCGTTTACGAGCACCAAAATGTTGCTGGAGTAAACAATGAATTTCATCCACTGCCTCCATTTGTCATCAAAGCCAAGTCTGGTCATCATGTATTCCAAAAACTGCTAGTTGACCAAGTTGTACGCTTTTTGGAAATTGACTTTGAAAACAAGAATTTTACTTGTCATCTTCTTTGCCTAATCCAAGAGTTCATTTAACACAACAACTTCGTTTAGGATTTGTCTACCGGGTATGAATGTTGTTTGGCAAGTTTGAGTGATTGATGGTAAAACCTTTTTGATTCAGTAGTTGTGGAAATCTTTTTGATTCTCAAGTACATCATTGACAAACTTAACCTGAGATTGTCATGCTTTTGTGAAGATGAGACAATCATCAAAGAAAATAAATGACTAACCTTAGGCCCATGCCTTATGATAGAGATAGGTTTCCATCTATTAGGTTGAACAAGCTCATTTATGAAAATGGCTAGTTTTTCCATGCAAAGAAGAAAGAGGTAAAGGGATAAGGGATCACCTTGTCTTAAGCCTCTACGTGGGGAAAATTTGGGAAGTTTTTCATTGTTCCACTTAAGAGAAAGGCTTGCAGCAGAGACACAATGCATGATGAGAACAATAATATTCTAAGGAAACCCAAAATCCTTCAAGGTGATGTTAAAAAAATCCCAATTAACTACATCATAGGTTTTTTCATAGTTAATCTTTAATAGAAGAATACCATAACTACCCTTTTTGGAATGCATATGATGAACAATCTCTTGGGCAATAATTGCATTATCAGAAGTACCACTTTTAGGAATGGAATTTCTCTAAATAGGACCTATAATAGATTCAAGTGAGGGTGAACAAGACTTTAGAAATAACCTTGAAGAAGACATTATAAAGACTGATGGGTCTGAAATCTTTCAAGGCCAAGGGAGTGTCTTTATTAGGAATGAAGACAATGAGAATATTAGCTAAACATAAGCTCGAAGTGTCTATAGTAAAAACTTTATTCACAAGGTTCCCCACATCTAATTCCAGAATATGGCAGTAGGATTAGTAGAAAATAGGTTGAAACCCATATGCACCAGGAGCCTAATAAGAATTCATAGAGAACACAAAATCTTTGACTTCCTTAACAAATACAAATTCATGTTGAAGATCACACATATGTTGATCAATAACATGAATAGATTGAAGATCAAGCTTGAAACGATCTTCTATCTGGAAAAGTTTTTTGAATAAAGTGAGGACTTCTCTTTGAAGAACATCATCATCAACAATCCAAATATCATCAATAAACAACCATAAATTTTATTCTTCCTTTTTTTGATCATAGTTTGAGTGTGAAAAAATCTGGTATTCCTGTTACCAAATTTGATATAGTTTTCTCTAGATTTTTGGAACCAAAGAATCTTTTCTTGGCAAAGCACTTAATAATATTGGACTTGTAAATATTTCTCCACTTGAATCAAGTCAAAATAAGGGAAATAATCAAGTTGTTGAGGGATCCCTCTGATTCTTGCTTCAAGTTGACATTTTCTTTTAAATATGTTGCCAAAGACATTATTATTGAATAAAATAGATTACTCTTTGAATCCTTGCAGTTAAAAAAAAAGTGTCACCTTGCATAATAAGCCACATGTTGTTCACAACCTCTCTATAGTCTAAATGACCCATCCAAGGAGCTTAAATGGAAGTAATGCACTTTTTAAGGCGTAGACTTAAGACAATTGAGCATAATAGGGTTATTATCAGAATTGCTCATTGCGAGAATCTCTGCCATGGCATTAGGGAAGGCTAGCCTCCAACTAGCATTGGTCATACACCTATCAAACTTCTTCCTCATGTGCCCCCTAAGTTGAGTGTTTTTTCTCCAAGTAACTAAGCCTCAATTGGTGTCTAAATCCAATAATTATCACTGATAAAGTTAAAGAAAAAATTCTTTAAATATTTTCAACATCAACATCAACATCAACAACACTTTTAAACCAAGTAAATTAGGGTCTGTGGTAGATGAACTCAATGATAGATATGAAGAAGTTGAAAAAAAAGGCTAAGAAAAAGGGGAAATACGACAAAAAGAAAAGAAAAGAAGATAAAAGAAAAGAAAGGTGAAAGAAGTAGGGGAAAATGAAGAGGAAAAGAACTAAAAAAAGACTGTCTGGAATATAGAGATAATAACAGGTCTAATCCTTCACCAACCTTATAGCTTTTTTCCATTCCGTCCTAAGACACAACTCTACCAATCTATATCTCACTCCATAAAGTCTTGTTTAATTACATTTTCCTAGGTAAGTTTCGGTTTACCTCTACCTCTTGGTAACAAAATATTGTTCTTACAGGGACATCTAGGGGTCATCTCATTACGTGCCCAAACCACCTCAATCTATACTCCCTCATCTTTTCACTCACCGGTTCTACTTATACCTTTCAGAATATCTTCATTTCTTATCTTATCCATTTTTGTATAATCACACATCCATCTTAACATCTTCATTTCTGCTATCCCTATTTTATACTCATGTTGCCTATGTGCTGGTCAACACTCAGCTCCATATAACATTGCAGGTCTTATAACTATTTTTATAGAACTTTCCTTTTAGCTTAAGGGGAATTTTGCGGTCACACAAAAATCCAAATGCACTCCGTCATTTCATCCACATTGCTCTGATTCTATAATTTACGTCTTCATCAATCTCTCCTCCTTTTTGCAAAATTGATCCCAAGTATCTAAAAGCATCTTTCTTGGGTACCTCTTGACCAAGTAGATGCAAAGGGTCTTGATCACCATCTCTTCCCAGTGAAAACTCACACTTCATATACTCAGTGTTGCTTTGACTTATCGTGAATCTTTTAGACTCCAGAGTATTTCTCCATAATTCAAGTTTCCTATTAACACCGCCTTTGGTCTCATCAATGAGCACAATATCATATGCAAAAAGCATATACCAAGACGCTTCCTCTTGAATATCTTTTGATAGTTCATTCATCACTAAGGCAAAGAGATAAGAACTAAGAGTCGAACTTTAGTGTACATTTATCATGATAGGAAAATCCCTTGATATTCCATTACAAGTTTTAAATATTTTATATTCTTAAAATATTTAATTATTTAAATTGACTATTTTTATTAATTGAGTATTTTGTTTACTTTTTAGTTAAAAAAACATAGTTTCTTAAAATGAATTATTTTTATGATATATATTTTTATTAGATGAAAGTGTAGAATTTTTTTTATATTGTAAAGTATATATGATAAATAAACTAAAAAATATATGATTTTAAGGAATAAAAAGTTATACAAAAAACATAATTATATAAATGGAATTAATATAATATATATAAAAAATTATCAGGAGACATTGTTATCCAAATATTATTTATTTTCCTAAATGGGTAGTGTAACACCCAACGAATCACATTAGAAAAAGAGGGATCCAGAGACTATGCAGGTATAAACTGTACAATTGAAGGTGTCTTAAAGGAATTAATTGGTACTACCTATGCCAACAAGATGCATTTATTTTTTAGTAGTCTATCACTTACAAATTCCATAGTTAAACATGCTTGGCTTGGAGTAGCTATGAGATGAATGACCTTTTGGGAAGTTTCCTGGAAAGCATGTGAATGAGGACAAAGCATGTCGAAAAGTCTTGTGTTAGTTTGTAAGGACAATCATTAATCCTAAAAGCAGTCAAAGTAGATTGTCAAGGTTTCAAAAAGGGTTAATGGTTCTAACCGATAGAAGGTTTTGACCAACAAGGAGTTGAGTGAAGTGTCACCATATGAAGTATCGCACTATATGAGTTGTCGAGAAGTTGAAAATCATGAATGCTACATTTAGTGGTATCAAAGCCTGGTTGGCCATCACAATAATTTGTGCGATGCAAATGGGACACTATCTCAAGAAAATGCCGAGGTCAAAATTAGTTGTCCTTTATCTCTTTTGGTTATATGCAAGTCTTAGGGAACTAAGTTCATTTTCTTATTGTGAACGATGTACAATTACTTTCAACTTCTTGGTTCTTACTTGGATGCTTGCATATACAAGTATAGGATGTTTCAATGCATTCCTTTTTCGATTGATTTGATGGCCCTTAAGTGGGAACATTGTTGTGCTTACTATGGATTACTCTTAATTGGTGTTTTATATAAGGAAATTTCCTTTGATTATCACACATAAGTACCTTTCTTATTCATTAGAACATGAAATGCATGTATTTTTTTCTAGATGAAAAGTGTAGAATAAGTGTACCTCTATGCATATGTCTTTTTCCCCCAAGTTTTATTTTGGTGATTTTTTTATATCTTGTTTTATTGAAATAATTTTATGGTTGCTGTATTTGTGTTTAATATCCTATCTAGATATGATTTGTTTAGAATAGTCTAGAAGTTGAGTGATTCACATTATCAAAGGGTGAGAGATATAAGGATTCTCTTTGTTGTAATGAATGCATGAGTACTCATGCATGCATTTATGTATGTATCTTTTGGTGTGCATGTTTCTTTGCATGCTTTTTATGTGCACCTTCATGTGTGTGCATATGTGTGTAAAGGGAATGCAATTCTTTCCAACTTTGAAATGCTTAATTCATGTAATTCCTATGTGTAAATTGTGTGTTGCATTCATATTTCCCATAAGTTGCTTCTTCTTGTTCTTTATGTTTCCTATGCCATTGAGTTGTTAGTAGAATATCATACAATTGTGAGTTAAGTGATTATCTAGCTTGAGAATGGAAGTGAAGATACAATTCTTTTTAGATAAGGGGATGATGACCTTAGTTTAGGCTAGGCTAGGCCAAGTGAAGGATGTTACCTTAGACAATTCTATGTAATAGGCACCCTATGGAAAACCCTCACATATGTCCTCAAGATAATGTTGATAAAAACAAGTAGACATACCAACCTTGTAGCAATCGAGATAGTGTAGAGGTAGTGCCACTTAGAAGAGCAACAATTGATAAGAGTAGATTTCCTAGCATTACCTACGTTCTAAGTTGATATATAAGTTAAGTTAATAACCTTAACCAATAATTATGTTTAAGATATAAGCCTAGTGTAAAGAAAGAAATATGTGATGTGTAGTTGTAGTAGGAAAGATCATTACAAGTGCCTAGAGTTATGTCCACCATAGAAATGATAGAGTTGCATAGACTGTTAGATGCCTAATAAGTGGGGCAGAACTAGTTGTGATAATCATCAGCTTAATTTGAGCCTAACTCTAAAGAATCCTTTATGACCATAAGATTTTGATATCTAAGCAAAATTTTAAAAGAAGATGGATGCCGTAGGAATATCATGTGGTTTGATCTTGATTTTTGAGGGCGAAAATCTTTTAAGGGATTGTAACACCCAAAGTTTTGAGTACTAGGAATATACTATAAGGAGAACTTTTATTCAGACCCTTCCGTTATATTTTCTATAAATATTTGTTATTATTATTTGTATATTATTGGTTTTATCCTAAGCATGTACTTGTGTTGTGATAGTGAGTGTTCCTATACATGTGTATATTTTGTGTATATTATTATCATTATTATTATTGTTGTTGTTGTTGTTGTCGTCGTCTTTATAATATTATATTATATTTGGTGTTAGAAGAGTCTTAGATTAAATTTTTATAGTTAAAATGCTTGAAAACTTGTCTAAGTCTAGTGTTAGTTTTATGATAACAACCTTAGAAAGACTATGTCATATCTTGAGTTATAGTTGTTTGTTTGAGGTGTTGTTTGCATTGTTGGAAAGCTTGCTTAAAAGTTACAATTCATTCACACACTTTAGAAACCAAAGTCAACTTCTATCTTAGAGAAAATTAGCTCTAAAGTAAGTCAATTGATCATTAAAATCAGCTCTAAAGAATTAAGTGGGCTTAGCGTTAGGCGCAGAGCTCCTTATAGTTAATATTTTTATATTTCCCTTTGAGTTTTCAAACTCGAAGAATTTAGACGGCTTGAGGTTTTGTTTTAAATCACAACCAAGTTTTTGCCATAATAAGAGTTGTCGTGGAGATCGTGGTGGACAGAGCCATTGGGTCAATGTGTTCTTGAAAGTGGTTTCGAGATCGTCTTCCTTTTCCTTGTTGAAGAACTGCTTCATTTGAGGTTAGGGGAAAGGTGTTCTCTCTTTTTCTTTTGTTGTATGAATGGTAATGAGCCACAAATAAATTTATGATCTTAGGTTTATGATTATAACAAGTTTATTTTCTTGGACGAGTTGTGAATATCCTCAAGTGCTTTGTTTTGTTATGATATGTGTGAATTTGATTGTTGTATGTTTTGATGTTTTGTCATTTTGATATTCTTGAAAAAAAATTTGATAATTGATGTTGAATGCACATGTTGATTTTCTGATAGAAAATGTTAACTCAAAACACCAAAAAATGTACTTAAATGATAGATTTAGACTTGTGTTCTTCATAAGAGTTGTAGCCCTGGATGTTATCTAGTTAAGGGATTTGATTTCACTCAAATAAGATTTATATAACTCCAAATATTGTAATTTTAGTGAGTAAAAGTTAAACTGTCATAATTATCGAGTTAGATTGTATATTTCCTAATGTTAGATTTCTAAATGATTTAAAGGAATTTTGAGGTCAACATATAATTTGTAGATAATTGTCTTATCTTTCTAATGAGATAAAAACCAACTTAATAGGATTATTACAACTCTAGACATGATTATTATACTCTATAAAGGTCATAATAACATAGGAGGAAAAATGAGTGTGTAAGTGATAGTACGATGCATGAATTTTATACTTATGATTTGATGTATGAAGTGATGTGATGATATTGTTGTGTAAATGAATGAATGTGCCCATGAATGATATTGTGGTTGAATGCATGATGTCCACGAGTATATGTGAAAGTAATATGTCATGGTATGCATATGTGTTGCAAAAAATGTTAGTAGAACCTAATCCCTGTGGGATAGGAATCTCCAAAGAAATTTGAAAATAAACCATGTGCATATTATCTATGAACCATGTATCATGTTGCATATGTGTTTTGAAGTGAAGGACGTTTATGAACTTAATCCGGGAGATCACGAATGAGTTGACACATGACTCTGACCTTGGGGATGCAATGGTTTGTAATCTCCTTTAAGCTCATGTTGGTCACATGAGTTGGAGTATCCTTGCAAGGTCGGAACACCGTAATGCTCTGCCGACATTATCATCTCGATGAAAGTGATAGTATCAGGTTGCCCATTGTGTGACAATTTTTCGATGACATGGACTTTTAGGCTACATTCATAGTGTTTTCTAAAATGGTACCACATGCATACGAGTCTACAGGTCTAATATGCATCACATTTCATGTTCGACTTTGTGTATGAAATGTTTGATTTGGATGAGACATGCTTATGTTGTGGAACATAATTGTTTATAAATGTATTTTATATCTTTATGACTTTCTTAAAGTTTAAAATTTATTGTGAGATGTATCTCGTTTGTCTTGTTTGTATTTTGGTTGAATGTCACTCTTGCAGGTGAGTCTCTGTAAGGTTATAATAATAATGTTACATGAGAGGCTTATGTCTCCACTTTAATATTAATTTTAGGATTATCGATGCTTTGAAATAATGTAACATTAGGACACATGTTTTATTCATTTATCTAAGAATTAAATTAATGAGTAGTTTTTAACTATATTTTATTTAATATGATTTATATACACTTTTGATTGCCAAGATTTATTTAACATGGAGTTACACTTTTTTTGTTGATATGTTTTCTTTAAGTTTACAAATAGTTGACATATAATACTCTTACTGCAAAATAAATTATTTAAAAAAAATCAATACATTCTTTTAATTAAATTCCATTACAAATATATTTAAAAAAATATTACAAATATATGGTCTTAAGTGAAAGGGTGTCACAGATAGAAGTTTATATAAGCTACAAAACTAAAATAGATGTATGCATGTGTTCTTGGAAAGCAGTCTATTACATTAATATTATTATTATTATTATTATTATTATTATTATTATTATTATTATTATTATTATTATTATTATTATATTTTTAAATATCCTATCTTTAAAATATATATTTCTTTTTCTTTTTTGTTTTCTAGTTGTAGCTAGGTTGGTGAACAAGTACAGGTGACCGATAACCAGACACAAAACATTTCCAGAAGCAAGAAACAATTTGAGCCAGATCATACATATAATTAATATCAGTTAACTTTAATAATTTCAAATGCAAAAGATATTGCAGCATCCAAGCAGATTTACTGACGGCGTTGCTTGCTTCTTAACCATGTCTCCAATCTTAATCACATGTCTCCAATCCGAATGATCCAGAAATTATTTGCAATTTCGCATTGGCGAATAAGATATATATGACATTGAAGTTAATTGGATTGGTTCCTTATATTTCATTTACTACGTGCAAGGTAATAAACAATTCAATATATATAGATCAAGAAATTAATTATTCTTTTGCAGTTTTGTTATATGGTACGAACAGATTCGATACGAAAGGCTTAAGGAAATAACGTGGTTGGGGTTTAATTATTGGTTAAAATGATAAGTTAAATAAATAAATAAATTCATATTTGAGCAGAAATTAAGGGTCATATTTTTCCGGGGGGAAACATGACATTAAAAACTAGAGATACAGGGAATAAGTATTTGATAAATCTCCAAGAAGATACCTATATATTCGGAGTAAAACTCTTTAAGGCTTTACCATTAATAACATGAATGCAGTTTATTTGTATACGTCGGTTAATAGAAAATTATAGGAGAAGAAAATAGACAGAAAATTATAGGAGAAGAAAATAGACAGAAAATTAAATAAACTTTTCTATAAGATGAAATTAGTATATATATAAATTAATTTGTAAAAACTCTCTTATATTTACATATCTAAAAGTTGATTTTTAACTTATAACTAAATTTTGTTTATGAAAAAAAATATTTTATTTTTATTCTTATTTTTTTCTCCTACAAGTATTTTATGAAGCAGTGTTTATCTTAACATATCTTAGAGCGTATAGAAAAACAATACCAAATGAGAAGTTTTTTCAAGGTCAATCTTGATTAGTGTCCATCCTTTAGAACTTTCTTCATTTTTTCTCCTGAATTTAGAACTTTCTTCTTGTGTTAATTACGAGTTAAATAAATATAGTGCAAAATAATAAAATAACACAAAATTCATAATGATTTATGAAACATTATATTCAACGTACAACAAAAATTTAATCAAACAATGCTTCAAAATATTGAAAAATAAAAGTTCAATTAGTGGGTAAACCCAACAACTCAATTTATATTTTGACTCATTGGATTGACAAAAGATTGAATCACAATATTCAACTCAATGTATTTTAGCGGGTTAATTAAATAGATTCATCCATCAAGTTCAATTCATTCTTACATGCTTATCACTTACAAGTTTACTATTAACTACAAATTACTAGCTAGTAATATACTATTGTGATCGTTAATATTGCACTTTACATATATATATATATATATATATATATATATATATATATATACATTCATAAGTTTTGCTACTAAAAGTTTTTGGTATAGCATTTTTATTTAATGATAAATTACGAGTCAAACCAAGGCCCAACTTTCTCTGGCGTAACCTGTACTGTTTTTGTTTCTTAGCTCTATATATAAGTAAACAATTCATTCAATAATATATATATATATATATATATATATATATATATATATATATATATATATATATATATATATATATAGAATGTGTTTTATTTTTTTAACTTACATCTTTCTCTAATCGGGATTGGTTACTAAGAATTTGTACTGTAGTGAAAAAGTGAATAATAAATAACTCTTCTCTTATTAAATAGCACGTTGGCTTGCTTACTTCAGGCAGATCCTGGATATCAGTAATGAAATGGAAATGCAATTATCAGCTTCATTAATGATCAGCTTATGATTAATTAATATGGGCATTTTAATTAAATAAATAATTTACTTGATGGTCCCTCGATCTAGACTTTTTGGCTAGTGGTACTTAAGGACGATGCCTTTCAAAGTTTAGTTGTTATCACATGCCCCGACAAAGCTCACTCAATTCTTTTCTTTCATTCAGTTGATTCTCCTTTTTATTTCCTTGAAATTATTGTTTTTGTGTTGTTAAGTAAGCTAAAGGGAAAGTAGGGAATTTTCACCTTTCAGCATGAAAAGTGAAAAACAAAATTGGAAAGGCCCATAATTGAAAACTTGTTTAAGTAGTAATTAATTCTAAACTTGACAATGATAAATGATTAATTAACTTGGGTTTAAATGGCAAATCGCTTCACGTATTTCTCAATTTAGTTATTTGGTTTAACTGTATACCAAAATAGTGATTAATTAGTGAAGAATGTCTTAGGTGAAAATTACTGATGGGTCATAGATGGAAAATAATACAGATTTTCAACAACTAATAATCATTTATATATAATTAAGTTGAATCAAACCTGCTCCAAAACAAAGTGGAACATAAGGAGAACAAGAAAGTGAGGAGAGTACACTAGTATTATTAATATTTAGAATTTATGAGTGCCACTTAATGTGGGGAATGTGAGATAGAACGCAATGAAAAACAAAAGAAAGGAGAGTATGCTGGCAAAACAAAGAAAAATAGAGAGAGAGAGAGAGAGAGAGAGAGAGAGAGAGAGAGAGAGAATAAGAGGGGGGAAGGTGGGTCGCACGTTAATTCATTATGAAAGCGGGTTGTCATCCTCACTTTCACGATTCACACACAATGCCAAAGGCAAAAAGTGCACATTCACAGGCAATCACATACATCTCTCTCTCTCTCAGACACTCACACAATATCTGCATTCCTGTTCACAAATGCATCAAATTCCATGGCCATTCTCAAAGCATGCTCCAAAGTAAATTAAATTTAATCAAAATATTACTATTTTATCAAGAATTTTAACTCAATTGGTTAAACAATAATGTATGAGTTGTTATAAATGTATTGATATTGTATGTGATGTTCACAAATAAAAAAAGAAATCTATCATTTTTTAACTTATATCTTTTATTCTAACAAGACTAATCTTTCCAAATATAGAGATTTATTTAAAAATATGATCTTTCCTATCATATATTCTTTCATTCGTAAATACTTGATGATCGAAATGATACCTAAAAACACAGCTATAGGCTTCCATGCATACTTTAATTAGGAGTGTCATAACATAAATTGTTGTAAAAACATTTGATTTTATATGAATTGTTAATGTAAAAGACTTATAAGTATAATTAATAAAAAAAGTGTCCATTGTATAACATTTAAGAGAATTATTATTATTATTATTATAAAAATGAATAAATTTATAATATATAATAATTTGTGATTAAATAATTATGTAAAAATTATTCTTACCGAAAAAATATGTTTATATAATGTTACACTAACAAAACTGTTGTAAATAAAAGGGTTACAGTGTAAAATAGTAAAAAATATTATTAATTGGTTTAGATTAAGATTGGCATTTTCTTTATTATTATTATTATTTTTTTATATTTGATGGTTAATTTGAGTGAAAAAAAAAGGAGGGTTGGTTGGTGGTAGGTACTGAAACCAAGTGGAAGAAGGCTTTACTATTAGGAAGCAAGAAAACTGGACAACCTCAACCTCGTCGTTTTGCTTCTTCTTGTTCTGTTGCTCCCTCTTTCACTCTGTTCGAGATTTGTCATCTCAACACCAACACCAACACCAATATTATTATCATTATTATTAATTATCAATACACACAAAACCATAAAAACCTTTCTTTTTGCACTCTGCATTTTCTCCATTTCCCGCTCCCTCAATTGTTTTTGTATGAAACCTTCTTCTCTGTCTCATTCATAACTCTTCCCGCTTTTTGCAATTTCGTAAGTAACCCATTTTTTTCTGAAGCAGAATTCTTCACTCTTTCTCGTTTCGCGAGAAAGGGAAAGTTGAACGAGCAATGAATACCAGAGCACGCACCACTCTTCACTCAATGAAACCTCCTTTAAATGAAACCAAAGTAACTTCTTTTTCTTCTTCTTCTTCTTCTTCTTCTTCTTCTTCTTCTTCTACATTCTTTTTTTTTTTTGAATTTTGAAAAAAAGAAGAAGCTTGATTTTGAAGCATAAACTAAGAGCTGCATAAAGCTTAAAGGTGTGTGCTTTTGATCCAAATCTAAATTGGGTCGTTGAGCTTCTCTCACGAAACGAATAATTTAGTTCTTTATTTGAAATGGTTCACTTTATGGTTCTTTTTTTTTTTTTTTTTTAATGAATGAAGAAAATTGAGTTATTTTATTTTATTTTATTATGATAATATTTTTTGTTTATTGGTGAATGTGGAAAGCAGGGGAAGATGGAAACTGGAGGAGGGAAGAGAGCAATGGGTGGTGGTCACAAGAACGGGCGTCGATCCAATCGAGAAAGGAAAATGGCTTTGATCCAAGACGTAACTTTTGAATCTTCCTCAAACCCATGTTATTATTATTACATTATGTTCCATTTTGTTCTTTCATTCATGGTTTTGGTTCGTTCTGCTAAATCAATCACTAGTGGTTCATGTTTTCAAGGTTGGTGGAAAATGCAGGTAGATAAGCTGAAGAGGAAACTCAGACATGAAGAGAATGTTCATAGAGCTTTAGAAAGAGCATTCACTAGGCCTTTGGGGTCTCTACCTCGTCTTCCTCCTTATCTTCCTCCATATGTTAGTCTCTCTCTCTCTCTCTCTCTCTCTCTCCCTTTTGCATGTTTTGTTGTTCAATCACACAGGAGTTTCAGGCAATGAGTTAGTTCATTGTATCAATCCTGATACAAGCATTGTCGGGCACCTTTAATATTGGTTCGCCACAGTGAGGGACTAACCTCTTCTGCTAGATCCAATTCCTGTTGATTGAATAATAGTATTTGCATACCTTTCTTTTATTGTTATTGTTGAAAATTAGATATAGTTTTTTAAGTATTTTTTATATTATTTTCTAACTAAAATTGAAGTTTCACCTCAGAAATTCGCATAGAGTTTTGCATTAAACATCAATATAAGTTAATGAGGCGAAACTCTAATTCTAATTAGACAATAGTAACGAAAGTATCTAAGGAATGGAATTGAACTCTTTTCGTATAATTTTTATTGTTGTTGTTTTGATTCATGGATACAAGGAGGGTAATGAGGAGTATGTGTGTGTGTGTGAACTTGTTTCAGACATTGGAGCTTTTGGCTGAAGTAGCAGTGTTGGAAGAGGAGGTGGTAAGACTTGAAGAGCAGGTTGTGAATTTTAGACAAGGTTTATATCAGGAAGCTGTGTACATTTCCTCAAAGAGGAATGCAGAGAATTTGAATGACCCTATTGACCAAAACACCATAAGGAGTTCCAAGCATCAGAGATCAAAATCCATGTCTCAAAGTGAGTTCAATTCAACTATGATGATGGGTAGGCCTCAGCCTTCTCTTGCCAGAAGTGCTTCCAGCAGAAAGCTAATGTTCTCCTCTGACGCTGTCCATGACCACAACGTGAAACTAGTCCATGGGAAGCAATTGCACAGAAAACATGATTCATTCTCATCTATCCCAGAAGATGGAAGGGGAAAAGAGAATCGATCATTTGGTAATTTTGTGAAGGATAAGCAATCACCAGAGAAGAAAACAACCAAAGTTGTTACTCCAATAAAGAAATCTCCACTCAAACAAGAATCACCTGAGAAGTGCATGGATCACTTGAAGTTACAGGTAACTTGATGATAACCCCAGTATCCCACACATACAATGTTCAATTAGTTACTAGTTAGTGTGTTTGGAACTTCTTATTTCTTTCTTTTTTTCTTTCTTTTATCGACAAATGTTAGTTATTAATTGTTAGTTTTTGTTACTGGGTGTTGTGCATGACTCATTTTATGGGTGGACAAATGTTGGAGCAAAGCGTAAGCGTCACTTGTTGTTGGGGGTTACCAAGGGGTTGGGGGTGCAGGTAAAGTCCACGGTATGCATGATATTATATATTGTGATGTAATCTCATTGTTCATGAATAAGAAAAAGAAACAGTCGCTCTGCCCCTGAGTATGTAGGCACATTTGCCGAATTTCGTTAAATCTCTTGTGTTTGCGTGTGAGTGTGATTTCTCTTATCCTCTTTAGAATTCCAATTGCTATTGTTAACAATGGGTGAATTCGAACTCACGACCTCTTCCGCCCTCCCTTCCCCCTTCACCACTAACCCAACTTTATATCTCTGGAACTGCTTATTTCTTAGAACTAACAATATAAGTGGATATTTCTTCAAAATAAGTTGAACCAAACATGTACTTAGTGTTTGATATGATTGTGCTGTCCATTCAACAACATTCTTCTTTTTTTTGTTTTTGCTTTTCCAGCTGGATTGGAGATTAGCAGATCATGAAAGGGCTCAAAGTTCTTCAAGTTCTTCAGATGATAAGGTGTCAGAAATTGATAGCACACCCAATAGAGTTTCTGAGGATATTCTCAAGTGCTTGTGTAGCATATTTGTGAGAATTGGTATATCCAAGGACAAAATTGGGGAATCAAAAACACCTTCACGTTCTGCATCAGCTTTCAACCAATGCAGCAAGGAAAAGGATCAATCCTGTGATCCTTATGGTATCTGTTCAGAATCCAAAACAAGACAAGTTGGTCCTTATAAAAATTTATGTGAAGTTAAAGCTACCACTGTTGATATGAACCGAACAACAAATGCAGTGTTTCTGATCCACAGATTAAAGTAAGTAGTTATAGTTATGGACAGTTATTAACTGTTTTGATTGATGATAATGTAGGTATCTAACTAATCTTGCTGACAAATTCAGGTTCCTACTTGGGAAACTAGCCTCTCTGAACTTGAAGGGTCTTACTCATCAGGAAAAACTTGCATTCTGGATAAACACTTACAATTCCTGCATGATGAATGTAAGACACCTTTCTGCCATTGATTTACTGCATCTCATTACAATTCAACACTTGAAGGGTCTTAATATGCTGTGAGTCAACACATTAAAAGATTTTTGGTTTAAATGTTGTAGGCATATGTAGAGCACGGCATACCTGAGAGTCCAGAAATGGTTGTAGCATTAATGCAGAAGGTATGATGATTTGCACAATATTCTCAACATACATTATTATTATTTTTATTGTTGTTGTTGATGATGATGTTGTTAAACAAGAATATTCAAAGCAGTAGAAGCATTGCTGGTTCTTTCTGTCTAAATTGTAGTGATTCTTATATGCTGCTAGAAAGTACTAATCCTGGGCCCTATGGTTATTAACCACAAAATCCAATAAACTGGGGAAAAAAACTTCTTTAGACTCAATCTGACCATGTATCCCTTCCCATCCTATAATAGATTCTAATGTTAGCTGATGTCTGACATCAAACCATGTTCAGAGTGTCCCTTTGAAATTGATTAAATTGCTAAATTGTTGTAATACTAAAGGCCATTTCCACTTTAGTTCGGAGCTTCTTTAATCTGACACTACTTAAGTATGTAATGTTCTATCAATATCAATATATATCTCTAAATCAAGGTCCAAGTTAACTATAATATGGCAATGCATGTGTCAGGCAACGATAGTAGTGGGAGGCCAGTTTCTCAATGCAATCACAATAGAGCATTTTATCTTGAGACTGCCGTATCACCTCAAGTTTGTAAGTGCATTAATCTTGTCCTTTCTTTTAGATTTAGAGTTTAGACAAAAATAAAGTTGAAGTTCTTATTGTACTTTATACTGCAATGTCTTAATAAGATCTCGAAATTAATCCCTTAATTTTCATGTTGGCTTCATGCAACAGACCTGTCCAAAAGCTGCAAAAAATGATGAGGTTAAAGCACCAGGCATATTTGGCCTGGAATGGTCTGAGCCCTTAGTAACATTTGCACTTTCCTGTGGAAGCTGGTCTTCACCTGCAGTATGTTTTTCTATCTCACTTTAGCAGATAATATTGTTAGGCAAATGCTAACCAGTGTCTTTATGACATTAACTAAGAAACTTAAAGTAGAAATATTTTTACTGGGAAGCAAAAAATTACACTGTTCATGATCATTTCTACGTTTTCCTACGATTTGCACACTAAATGTTTCTCCCTTTTAGTTCTTAAACCAATGACTTAGACACTAGTTAGCAAGACCCGTATTGCTATTATGTGGGCACCGATGAATTATTTTTTAGCTATAGCTACCGTTTTAGAATGTTACCAATTACCATTGTCATGTGTTTAGCACCCAATTTTTCTTGAATCAATTTGGATTGGAAATTTTTTTAAACAGCTTAACATTATCAGGTTCAGCGGCGTTAATTTGATTGTGAGAAATTTGAAATTAATTCTACATTGCAGACCGGAACTAGAAATGCATATTTGGGTCAATCTGGGAGACTTTTGAGAGCATTATAGTACATTTTAAAAGAGTAAAATGTTTTCCATTTTCCACTTTTCTATTTTTTACTATTAGGATAAATAAGGATGTTGGGTATTGTAAATGATATTGTTATTGTGAATCACTATTAGATTAGTAGACTTTATACTTAGGAACTTGAGAATCACTAGGGTCCACCGAGTGGTGGGGTTGAGGTAGAATGGTAAATACATGGGAATTTAGGTTTGATTTTTAATGTGATCATTGTATATCAAGAAAATACTCCCTTAATTTTAAAATAAGTGTCGTTTTATATTATTTTACATAGATAAAAAATTAATAAATAAATGAAAATTAATAATTTTACAAAATTAATTTTAGTATTAATATTTCATTAAAAAATTAACATTATTTTGAATTTTTTTTCAAATACAACATTTATTTTAGAATGGAAGGAGTACTTAGAGTTAGGAACTTGCTTATCTGTGCAGAAACATTAATTACATCTTTATTAAAAAAAATTGTCATTGCTCAAAAACGCACGAGTTAAATGCTTTTTCTATTTCTAATATAATAAACATTTTATTTTTTTAATAAATTTTTTTTACTTTTATTTTCATAACAAATGTCACATCACATGCCAACTCCTTTTGGTTTTTAATAGGTGAGAGTTTATACAGCATCAAAAGTTGATGAAGAGTTAGAAGCAGCAAAAAGGGACTATTTACATGCTTCAGTTGGCATTACAAAAACAAACAAGTTAATAATCCCCAAGTTGTTGGACTGGTATTTATTGGACTTTGCAAAGGACTTGGAATCTTTATTGGATTGGGTTTGCCTCCAATTACCGGACGAAATGAGAAACCAAGCAGTTGAATGCCTTGAAAGAAGGGGAAGAGATTCTCTTTCACAAATGGTACAAATGATGCCCTATGATTTCAGTTTCAGGTTGCTTTTGCACCAATAAGTTCTGGTGTTACTTTGTCATCTTTGGTGTGGGTTTTTGTACATTGGGTGGTTCACACAGAAAGTACATAAGCCAAAACATGAGATGTTTTTCAATTGGGAAATGGGTTTTGGCATTTGGGTTATGCAATTGGGATAGTTATGCTTTTAGGAAATATACATAGAGGTGGAGGTTTATTAGACATTCATTTGGCTGCAACGTTTTGGGATTCATAATAATTTTCTTATGGGTTAATTAAGTTTAGTTTCTCAACTATTTTAGATTTTAATTTTTAGTCTCAAAATTTATTTGACAACTTTTAGTCCTTTATTAATTTTTTTTTAGCATTTTTAGTCCCTAATTTTTTATTGCCTATTTTTAGTCTTTCATTTATTTTTATTATTCAAAATTAGTTCAAAATATATAAAAAAAAATAAGGGACTAAAAATAGACAAAAACAAGGACCAATCATGAGCAATAAAAATAATAAAAATAAATGAGGGACTAAAAATGACAAATTAAGGAACTAAAATTATTGATGGAAAATTAACGGAAAACTAAATTTTTTAAAAAGTTTTTTGAAGGAATAAAAATTAGAATCTGAAAAATTAAATTACTAAAAACTTAATTAACCTTAATCTTATATATTTTTCAGTGTTATCAAATTCGGTTCGGATCTATTGGATCGGGACTTGGTGGTCAAATTGGAGTAGTTCTGCTTTTGGATTGGTTATGTAGTTGATTCGGTTAAACCTGACAAAGTTGGTTACCGAATTCTGGTTGGACCAGTTTGATTAGGCCTATTTTTAAAAAAAAATTGAAAAAAATAGGATTTTTTAATTTGAATTTTGGAATATTAATGAACTTTTTTTTATTCAAATAATATTAATTATATACTTATATATATTAAATACATATATAATTTGAATTTTAAATATATACTTGATCAAATTGGATCAATTACTGGTCCATTAGTTGGACCACTAATCCATTAACTCACTACCTTCCATCACATCAATTACTACATCGAGTTTCACAACTATAATATTGATTTAACACCATGAGATCAAATGACAATACAGCTATAAACATTAAATACGCTAGTGCCGCTCATGTTCATAACTTGATGTAATTCAATAGATTTCTCTAGAAATCCAATTTTACATAAATGCAGGCACTTCAGAGCATCTTTAGTGGTAGATCTCAAATTAGGATCTTAGACTACTTTTTTGTAAATCCCATAGTGCCAAATAGGATTAAAGATCTCTTTCATTTTCTTTTTTAATGGTAGATCTCATTTTGAGATCTTAAGGAGAGAGAAAAAAAAAGAAAATTTATTCTTTTTTGAACAATGTGCAGATCTTAAGAGATCTTCTATAAGAACTCATCCTCCATGTTGGAGATCTCCTCAACTTCTTTATTGGAAGATCTAGTGAAGATCAGATCTTGAGCTTAAGATCCTTGCTCAAAATCTTGCACTAAAGATGCTCTCATGCACTTGCAGCAACTTATTCTGAGTGTAGCAATAAAGTAGTATAACTAGTATATCTATAACGTAAAAATCAACCGATAGAGTTAGTTAGATTATACAATATGATGTAGATTTCATAGTTTTCATCTCTCTACCAACGAGAAATTTTAGCATTCATACTCGAGTCATGCTATTATCATAAGCGGAAGTTGGTTTAGCACGGCGATTTCAAATAAGTAATGTCAACAATGTTGTGTATATAAATTCTTTCGTTAGTACTTACATGAAAACAAAATAAGAATACAATATGAATTAAATTTTTCGCAATTTTTTTTTTCTGACTGAAATTTTTTCTCATAAGTTAAAATTAATTTATATACTTTAATTTATGTACATATACTGATTTTAATTTGTAAATTTTGATTTTTTAATTATCTTTACTCTAGATTTATTTACTGTTATTAAACAAACTTCACGTTAACAAAAGACTTTGTTATAACAATAGTAAGACTTTAAAAATTAATTAAGACAATAAAAATTTATATCCCGTTTACAAAATTAAAACAATAATAAGGATCCTGTTTATAAATTGAAGATAATTGTATATTCGTTGTCCTTTTTATTAAATAATTGTTACATTAATTGTGATGATCAATACGTCAATAAATAGACAACGAAAATTTAAGGTGTCTGCTTATAAAAACAAGATAATTGTATGTTCTTTTTGTTCATTTTAATAATTGTTTTCTTTTCCTCTCCCATTTTCTCTTCAACTAAGGAGTCGATTTTATTTTTTATAATTTTACTCAACTTTTTTTGATTGCTAATGTTACTCAACTAAACGCTTGAAAAACGTAACTTTCCTTCGCTGTACCATTTTAATCCCAACCAATCACGAGTAATAAATTTTCCAAACATCAAATTTTATTAGAACATTAAGATACGAAAACGTAAAATGGAAAAATATCTATCGTTGGATCTTCACGATACTGGTAAAAGTTGTCTAATTTTGTGCACATTGGGGATGTATGATGACGCAAAACAACTGTATACTGCAATTTCGTGTTTACATCATGGAAAAGGCTCAATATAATTACAAAACTACAAACATACAGGAGAGCAACATATTCTGTAATCACAGACAATGCATCATCAGGGAGGGAAAAAAAATGAGAAAACCGAGAAACAACCATCACAATCATCAAAATTCAAGCAGTAAGTGATTAACCCTATATATAGCAAGGATTAAGACCCATCTTTGAGACTCAACTGAACGGAGAAGGAACTGGTCCTGCTCCTGCAAGTGCATCTGATCTTTTGATGCTTCCCATTCCGCAGACAATGCATCCAGGCGCAGTCACGGCTGAAAATTTGGCTCCACAGAGATCACAAACATCGTATCCGATGGTTGACAGCCTGCTTAAGGTGGCAGAACAGAATTGCGAGGGATCTTCCAAAGGGTCAATGGACTTGTTAGTCAAACCCCTCTGAACACACAGGTCAATCAGGCTTCTAAATTCATCCTGCTTGCTTGGGGGTGCTTTAGACAATAGTAGTTCCAGCATTTGCTTTGAATAGGCATAATTTTGGACATCCATGTTTCTTTTGATAGCAGTTCGAATGCAATTTATTCTGTGCTTAGCTAGAAGAGGCAACGAACCGAGGTGACGTGAAAGTCTTCCCATCTCATCTTTTGCACTTATTGCACTTGGACCATGGACTTTTTGCAGACGTCCAATTTCCTGCAATAATGAAGGAAATGCAGATTTTTAATCACCCAACTGCATTACAAACTTAAGTGGAAGCAATTTTGGAGGTTCATGTCTAAACAGAGAAAACCAACATTTTGTGATGTCAAACAGAACAACATGACATTTTCTTTGCACATATTCAGATGAAAAAGTAGCAGACATCATCAGTTTTCTTGTCTCTGCACCACTTTGCTATCTTAGGTATTAGAATGTGCAGTACATGCCTAATAGGTGTGTGGATTGGGCCGAATGTGTATCAAGCATAGGAGATATATCATCCAAAAGATTCGAACCAATTGGACTTAACCCCTATATGCTTATATACACTTTATTTGCTCGATGTAGGACTTCAGTTATCATCAGGAGTCAGCTGACATCTTACAGCACAAAACAAATATTGACACTTGATAGCATACAAGACTTCTTAAGTCTCGACACAGTTTCTGTGATACAGTAGCTTATGGCCTAGGGGTGGGAAAATTTGATGAACTGAATTAAGACTTAACACAGTTACTTTTTTTGAAAGATGTCCATTCTACTTATGTTTAAAATTGAATAATAGTTAATAGTACCCGAAGAAGAGTGACTGCAATCTTGTATTGAGCACAGATTGTTGCTTGAGCTTTTATATCAATTCCACGAGATTGTTCCTTAGCCAAGGCAAGAAAAGCTTCATCAAAGCAAGACAATGCATCTGAAAGATTATTTTGCTCAAGGTGAGCAAGTCCAGTCTTGAAACATACAGAAGCAGCAGCTCCACGGGGAACCTGGCATACGATCCATGAGATGAGATTAGAAACAATGGTGAAAAATTATATATGCCCAGCAGGTTAAGTAAAAAGCTAATTTCCTAGATGTGTCATTATCAGAAGAAATAACCCTATCTTGTTCATAAGTACACTACCTAAGTCAGGATCCTTTCTCAAGCAAACTGTCCTAATTTCTTCTCTATAATCCATAAAATTATGTCAAAAAAAAAGATGTATTCCTTTTTGTTAAATTTAGAGGCAAGTTCAATCCAGAACATCTAATTCTTGCATTGCTTCCCGCATTCTTCCATTAACACCCACAGAAAATAATGGACAAATATGTAGAGAACCATATAACCTCAAACCATTCACACACATGTATTTATTTATTTATACCTGTCCAGGATGCACAGCAATTTGTTGAGAACCAGTTTGAGGAGGCTTCCCTGAACCGGATGAATTTGGTACTCCAAGTATGCTAAGATCTAGAGGTTGGCTAGAAATTTGAGCCTGAGCAGCCTGTAACTGAGATTGGGGGATGACCACAGCCTGAGCTGAGGATTGCGGTGGGACACCACCATCAGGAAGTCCTATGGACTCAATTGGAACTACAGGTTGCTGAATGGTTTGAGGGGGAGCACCACCTTGAAGACCAACATTAGCCTGAGAAGCACTAACCTGATTAGGAGTTGTCTTGCTAATTTCAACCCCTGGAGTGTATTTGGAGAGAAAAGTTCCAGCAGGAGGTAATGATTGAGCCACTTGAAGGGATGGAATTGTATTCTGAAAGAAATCCTCGGGAATAGGTCCTGGCTTAAGTCCCCCACCCGCAGCCCCAGTAGTTGGCTGTGAAATGGGTTCTGGTTGAGTCAATGCATCTGTACCAAAAAGGTCGCCAGGAGTTGAAACAGTGGACAATCCTGTAGTTGGTGGTGGCAGGGACAAAATCTGACCAAGATCCTGGCTTCCACCAGATGAGGACCTGCTTCTCATTGGTGGAGCTAACCCTTCACCAAGTTTAAACTGTCTAGTGGCTTCCTTAATCTTATTCACATCCACAGTAGAAGAGGCAATTGGCTTGTCTCGTATTTTTATGCGTAATTTTTTCATTTTGGATACTCCTTCTTCATCACTACTGCTTCCATCAGCAGAAGCTCCGTACATGGATTTCTTAAATTCTTCTTCTGCTTTGGCCTGTTCATCAGCAGAGGAACTGGCAAGCTGTTGGTTAAGGTTTTCCAGACCCATCAATGAATCACCTTTGGTATTACCGACCACATTAGACTGATTAGATATGGATTTAACTGAAGATGCTTTAAGACCATTTACATTATTCTCATTACCTGTAGGCATGAAAACCTTAACCAAACTATCTTCCCTCACCTCTACAATATTGCCCCTTCCTTTGATTGAGCCTAAATACACACCAATATGATCTACTATAATGGATGGAATTGTACCATCATCAGTTTTCATGTATGGTGTCACCTCTGCAGCAAGCTCCCACTGAGGTATATCCTTCACAGCAGTAGGTGTTTTAATTTCCCAGTTTCCACCACCCCATTCAGGTCCTTTTGGAACCATACTCTCAGCAGAAAAGTTTGCAAATATACCTTGTGTCCATCCAGTAGATCGAGCACGTAATATCCTATCACAATATCTCCTCAATTCTGAGTCAAGACCTTCTTCTTCCAATTTTTGAGCAAGACGCCGCATGGCACTGGGATTAAGGTGGCATATAAACAGATCAAGCATACTTTCATAGTCTGCTATAACTTCAAATGTTTCCTTTGCACTATCAAATTGACCAAACCTGCGAGTGACTTCAATTAGAAAAGTAACAAACTTGTAGATCATGCCATTCAAATAACTACAGTATCATCCACATGCCAAAGCATCAATTGTGGGAGCTCCAAGTTCCAACGTTCAGAAGAAAAATACATGTCATAGATCTAGTCAACACATGAAGAGCTAAAAAATTATACGAAAATAACACTAATCTTTTAACAGCATAAACATTATTTACATATAAGCATGCAATAGCTGGCCAAAGCTAATTTGAATCATTATACAAGGAATCCGGGGGAGGGGAGGAGCAATCATTCACAAAATGGAAAACAATTAAGCTAGAAATGGTAACAAATAGTAATCATATATCGCACACAAATCCTTTCCTTTTCCATGATGCTACTAATCTATAGGCCGCAAATGGATGGATTGAATAGGAAAAAAAGAAGCATATGTTGAAAATCACGTCTCAACCACAAAATGGACTCTTTATATAACAAATATAATAGAAATAAATAATTTTCCTAATTACGATTTACTATATTTACACGATGATACACTGAGCATAGATACTTACATTGAAGCTAGACTATCAAAATATAATCAGAAAATATGAAACATTTTCAGATATTTTTCAAATATTCCAACAGAAGTAAAGCCCTAACATATTAACTGTTGAGAATCAGAATATTAATTCTGATTCTAGTATTAATTACAGTTTATAGGGATATTATCTTTGATTTAGAAGAAACAAAATATCCTCTACTTATGTAAAATTAATGTAATTATCCTATATAAACATGTATCCGCTATGTACTCTGACACACGGTTTCAGTCCAAATATCCCTGATTTTCTCTTATTTTACATGGTATCGAGCGAGGTTGAGAGAATAACGAAAACTGTCCCCAGTGACCCCTTCTTGTTGTCGCACTTATTCCAGTGACCTGCTTTCGCTTTTTGACAACCCTTTCTTCTTTTCCGGTGAATTTTCCGGCCAGCCAGCCACCGTCACTTTTCTGGCAACCCATAGTCCCCAGTGATCCCTTTTGCTCGTTGCCCTTCTTCTGGTGGACCTTTCTGGTCGTTGCACTTATTACGGCAACCCGCTTCCCCATTTCGACATCGTTTGACGTGGTCTCTCTTTTGTCACCTGTTGTTCATTTTTCCAGCTTCTTTATTTTGTTGCAGGTACTGTTTGTTTGTCATTTTCCTGCCCTCTCATGGCTGCTTCAGGTTCTTGTGAGAATTTTAGCCAATGGTTTGCCACCACCTCCTACTTGTTGTTCATTATTCGGCAAAGAATTTTTGTCACCTATCCTGCCATCGTCTCTTTTTCAGCGTGTTTTCTGGCAACCGCCTTCAGCTCGCCACTCATTTTCTGGCAAAAAACTCTGGTTATCTCTATGTCGCTGTATTTCTCGGTGACTTTTGTGCTTCGCAGGTTGTGCGTTTCTACCACTATTTCCTCCTTTTCAAGTTTGAATAATTTTGGGCCTCCAGTGTTTGTTTGAAGCTTCCAAATCTTGGTTTTTAAGAAGATCGGAACTTGCTTTGAATTTTCTTAGGCTGATGGATATTCCAGCTCTCTCTTCCTAGAAATATTCCTCGATTTCACCAAGATCCCTGAATCATCTTCAAAATATTGGTTTGAAGCTTCCAAATGATGGTTTTAAGAAAGTTGGAACTTGATTTTCTTAGGCTGATGCAATATTCCCTGACTTCACCAGCATCCTTGAGTTGTCATTTTTGCCTTTTTAGTGGAGCTCACCTTTTATGTTTATTGTTGGGAATAAATTTTCTTGAAGCCTCTGGGCAATAGGGTATATAGTTTTTAGTTTTTTTTTAAGCTGATTGCTTAGTAAGCTTCAGCTTGAGGGGAAGTGTTGAGAATCAGAATTAATATTCTGATTCTAGTATTAATTACAGTTTATAGGGATATTATCTTTGATTTAGAGGAAACAGAATATCCTCTTTTTATGTAGAACTAATGTAATTATTCTATATAAACATGCATCTGTTGTGTACTTTGACACACGGTTTCAATCCAAATATTCCTCATTTTCTCTTATTTTACATTAACAAAGATTAAAATCCTCAAGAAAGATATAGTTTAAGAAAATTAGCAAAAATGGAGCATGCATCATAATTCTATATGTACAATGACAATATCAAAAGCACAATCAAATTTCCTATTTTGCCTACCTGATACAGGCATAACCCAACTGCCTGAATCGATGAAATAAATGAGATGTTGGAGGACATCTTGGATAATCTCTGGAACGCAGAAATTCATCTTTCAAAATATTTAAAGCAGTGGAAAAACGAAGAGCTTTCACAGCATAAACACCTCGCATCACCTAAGATCAAAATATTCACATGCTCAGAAGTTCAGAAAAACCAAAACTAAAATGCGAAGAACAAGGAATTTATGTTGCTTACTTGAGTGAACTGTGGACCTGATTGTGATAAAGCCACAGCTAAATCTCCACAAACAGGAGATCCTCTAGCAAGAATATCCAGAGACCTTGGTGTTATGCGCAAGCTGTCAAACCTTCACTCAGGTAAAAATTTACAGTGTCAGCATTACCAGCTTTAATATAATTTTAATAAAAGTGTTCTTGAAGTCTACAACCTGGCTTTTATACCCAATAGGTGCAATTCATTGTGCATATCAGAAATTTGGTGCAACTTAAAAATTATTTGAAATATGTGGTAAATTGAATATCATTTGGTGTGGATCATGGCTCCACAACACTATTAGTTATTTTAATAACTTTTTTTGTCATTGTTGTCAAAAACCACTACTTGGATTTGAATGTGTCTCATTTTTTAATATTATTACTTAATTCATGGCTCCAAGTCAAAGACAAAACTTAGGTGCTGCCTCCACTTGTTATAACTGCATCAACTATATGATTCTTACAATCTGTTGTAATGGTGAGAGTTTGTCATCCTTGGTCATCATGGCTTGTGAAGGCATAGTGGGACAATAATCAAAAACCATCAGTTCACCTATGAATGTTGAGAGTGGAGAGCTATATTGCACAATAAACAATGATGATGGTGTTCCAACATATTTAGTTGTAGAGGGAAAAAAAATTGAAATGATTGTAGATACTGTGTGGTCATGATTGACAAAACCATATACAGCATGCTAATCATTATGAGATGATATGCCAATGTATGTTTGTCATTATAATCCCTCAGATATGATTATACACATAATCTTTGTCTTCCAAACTATTGCTCAGGAACAATAAAATATTGAAGAGCAGCATCCTCGTGTTCTAATGAGAAGGCTGATAGATGAATCTCAGATAACACAAGCAACATATCCGCACAGATCAAATTAATAAAATATATGAAGTTATCAGTGTAGTTTGGAGGGGCAAAAAAACTCTGGATTGGGTGCATCATAGAATACAGGGATAGGCAAGTCACAAACTGTAAGAACATTTTAGAGCAGAATATGAAGAAAATTATTCCATCTCTGTTCTTGTTTTGTATGATCAGAAATACATTATATTGCAAAAAGGAAATAAATATGAAAAAGGAAATGATAAATGGGAAATTTCCTGAATTAACTAGGAATCCCAAAAATACAGGAATGACAATAAAAACAGTATAGTTGACCACAATCTTTCCAATTATGAGATCTGTAATTCTCATAAATCATAATATCTCAGGATTGATTTCCTGCAATATTAAAGTAAATAATGAAGCATTTTTCTTAAAGAACCACCAAAATATGTTCCTTCCAAGATATATATTGTTGGGTGAAATGCAAGTACATACCAAATAATGAGTTCTCATGTGAAAAAACAGAACATGAAATGCCCTAAAAGACAGTTACCACATCTCATCCACAGGCCATTCCACTCAGGATACTCATTGGGCCAAAACACTCTTTACCTCACATATCAACATTATGAATGACATTGAGGTTAGGTGGGTTTTATGGAAACATATTAGTATATTTAGACCAACAAAATTAAATATGGATGAAGAATGGTCAACCACTTCATATATATTAACAATGAATTTGATGAGATCAACTTAATAATATCAATGGTGTAATGACATCATTTACCAAGGTAAAGAAGAGGTGTTTTTGCCAATGAACATTGTGAGTGGATTGCCTTGTGGTTAATTGCATAGTAACTCAGATTACATTGAGTAGTACCTACATGACATATCTAATATATATTTCCAATTTGGAACTATGCATGTAACAAGGTAGAGTATATTATATTGCAGCCATGGGCCACATAATTTACATAAAACAGTATAACCAAAAAGAAGAAGAAAATAAACCAATGGTAGTCATGGCTCATGGTCATGATTTTCATGTGTATATATATAGAGAGAGAGAGACAGACAAACAGACAGTCAGACTGTACCTAAGCCAAGACTTTTATCTATATGACTTCAACAATAAATATAACAATTACAAACACCAAGCTATGTCATGCAACTATGACTTGCGTTAAGCAACTATTTATTTTAAACCATTTTGCGTAATATTCCCTAACTTCAGCAAACTGGAAAGATGCAATCAAATTGCACCTCTTAAGTAAAAATCCCTAAATATTTCCACTACATAAGCATCAGTTGAATTTTTCTAAAAGGTTAAAGGTAGAAAAGAAGAAAACCTCGATGTTATTTGGTATAATATTTCTGACAAGTCAAGCTTCTGTTCAAAACTTAGCTGCATTGTGGCAAATCCAATAAGAATTGGTTCAAGAAGACCAACAAGACAGCTTTTGATTTCAACCCTCTTCTTCTGTCTGGGATTTATTTCCGTTGGATTAGCAAGCAACAATCGATCATTCAAAGAACCAACCAAGACTGCAAGAGAAACTCATAAATAGATCAGTAGGACAGCACAAAAATGTATAGTAGGTGAAAAAAACATAATGCATATATGAAATAATGCATGGTTAAGATATTACAACATCCCAGTATGCAGCAAGAAAATTACCAGCATAAGGCATATTGATTGAGAGGATAGACCTAACTTTTCCATCCCAACCAAGTATACTGATTGCAGTAGCACTAGAAAAAAGGAGGGCCGGCCCAACCCACAATAGAGATCTAAAGTGAGTATGAGTTATGGTTTCCAAAAAGAGAATATGTGAAGCAAGAAACTTAAATACTGTATGGTTAGAGGGGAATGGAACGGAGGAGAGGAATTTTGACAGAAACCCTTTCGTTTAAAAGTTTGGAGCAGAGGCAGCAAAAATGAGGGGCCAATAAACCCTCCCCTTCAATATTGGAAATGTTATTTTCCATCCCATCCCCTCCTTTAAACCAATAAGTTCATTAGTGTAAATAAATGTTTTGTTGATTTTTTAGAGAAACAAGTATAAAGGATATTGAAGGAAGTCCCTTGTCAAAATTTGCAGAAGTTCCAGCAAGTATCTCAAGGGCTGCCGAAACAATAAGGACTCGCTGTGTTGTTAAAATTCCAGCAACATGTCCCCTAAGAGTTTCTTGCCAGTGCACCTATCAATTTGAAAAAATGTGAATTAGCACAAAGTTAGCACACAGCAGAACCATAGTACAGAGCTATTTGATAATATTTCCCACAAACAAGGAAGCCTATAATCACTGGAAGCAAGAATGAAGGATCAAAAAGTTTTTCATTTTTAGGGGCAAAGGGAGGATAGAAAAAGCTCTAAATATATTATCCTTGTTGCCCCCATATTACAAATAAAAATTAAATGTGTTGAGATCCACACACCGATTAGAGATATGGCCAATGTAGTCCTTATAAGTCTTGGGTAGTCCTCACCTAGCAACCTAGAGCATGGCAAACTGGCAATATAAGTGACTAACTCAACAATGGATCTAGGATATGCTCTAGTACAATCTTAAAATTTTGGGCTTAGAGCCCAAATCAACCCAACACGAATCGGCTTGTAAGGTGAGGATTGCCCAAGCTTTATAAGCTCTACTTAAGTATATCTCTAATTGATGTGGGACTAAAAACACCTAAGAACCGCATCTTGGTGACTACACTCTACGACACTTAACTCAGCCTTTCTGTTCAGCCCCTCTGTAAGTAACCCTTTCCAACCTATGGGTGATCACAGTTAAAGCAACTTTCTAACATGGTTATATATATTGTTAAAAAATATATATGAAATTACACACACACAACTACCCTCCGTATTTGTTTTGATAAACAAAAGAATTTATTAAGAAAGGAGATACACATACAGGGGGGAAAATATCCTCTGTAAACTAAACTAAAAAAGGGAACCGCGGGGGGGGGTGGTTAAGAATAGGAAACATGTAACATTGCAGACCAATCTCTCTGAAGATCTACCAAAGACACCCACCTTAAAAAGTCCTTTAGCATAATACAACAAAGAAGTGCACAATTCTAACCCAAGAGATTTCCAAAGGTAAACAATCAATCAGTGAAAATTCTACCACTTCTTTCCAACCAAATACCCAGCACAACTACAAATTGAGCACAACATGAAAGCCTTTTAGCATCTCTATTGGTGCCAAAAATTATAAAATTAACACTTTAACACTTTTTCTGAATATCCTTGGGGCAAACCCAATCTTCATCAACATGAAGAACACCAAACAATCCATTTCCCTCTTTTTCTTTTACTCATCTTCCAACTATTTCATTTAATTTCAGAGATGCAGGTGTGTGGAATTTTCTAATAATTAAAAGCACACTTCTAAATGATACCTGAAGTACGATCTCGTTTCTTTTCAACTTAATTGACTTTTTCCCCTCACTATTGGTTGATATGTAATGGCCATTGGCAGTTGAAGTTGACAGGCGGTACCCTTGTATGAGCTTTACTATTCCAATTTGGTTCCCATGAGAAGCAAACATCAAAGATGAATCTACATTCAGAGAAAAAATTTCAATACTTTATGCACCTGACAAAATAATGCTTATCTTAAGAAGTGACTAGTGTGTGTCTGTTAATAAATAGATAAATATATACACATGTGAATACATATATTCAATCACCTAATGGAGTAGAAAAGATGCGATCAACTTCAGTTTCAAACATAAATGGTGTCGGGCCACGAATTGAACCAACACTAGTCTCTGCAGTTGCAGTTGGGTTTTCTTCAAAAACTTTATCATTGTCCTTAGCTTCTTGAGAGGCCCCTCCTGGTAGAGTATACACACCCAATCCTGTTTTGTCATCATCAAGTATAGCAAACTGATTTTCATTGGGGCCAATAAATGCTGCATCTCGACCTACAAGACAGTTACTTGAGTTGTTAACAGATAACACATGACTGAAACCTGACTCAGAAAAAAAATATACTCCAAATAGAAATACCTTTTACTGTGCTGCATTTACTGTTTGCTACCTGCGCATCACTATTTTCCCAGTAAAGCACAACTTCATTTGTAGCACCACTAAACTCATACACTACAAGAAATAAGCGCTGTTTTTTACTGTGTACCAAGTATTTTGCACGGTACTCCACATTTCCCGGAATCTATAGAAAATTAATGAAAAACATTACAAGGTTGAATTTGCCAATTTTGCAAAATTTTCACTTACAATAAATAAATACTTCCAGCATATCAATATTATGTAAAATGAAAGTCTCAACAAAAATAACAAATACAAGATGATATATGTAAAAAAATACTACTCTCTATGTTACCGAATTATATAGCTTCTTGTAGATACTGTCAGATCCAGATGAAAGATTGTGTGCCATAAGGTTCAGTCCATCCATATAGTATGCCCTGACTGGATAATGAAGAACTCGGTTTGCTTTATTAAAGAAATTTAGCTCCAAATGAAATGGCTGGCACATAAGTGGTGTCAGTTGATTGAACAGAAAATATAACAAAAAGAAATGTTTCAAAACAAATTGTCAGATGAATCATACCTCGCAAACTGGAAAGTCCTTCAGATGATGCTTGTTATCTAGAACAGTGATGAGAGGCAAGCGTGATATAGGAGAAATTTTGGCATGGCCTTCCATAAAATGCTACAAAAATATGTAAAGGTATCATTCAGAATGAATCGATAAGAAACAAAAGTGCAGACCTCTCATTTCTTTGTTTCTTAATGTGTTTAATGTGCTGTTCAAGTTTGGAAACATGCAACTAGTTTTTTTTTTTTTTTTGCTGCAGATTTTCTCTGGAATAGATTTTTGATAAAAATTGGGTCTGCCCTAAGAAGGCCTTCAATTATTTTTGCCTTAGTCAATTTAGATTTTAGAGGATCTGGCTTTTGTAAAGAAGCTTAACTTCTGTGGCAGTGCTTGTTTTTGTGGCTCTCTAGTGTCTATAGCTACAAAGGAATGCTAGAATTTTCAAAGGCATTTTGTGATCTCAACACAACATTTGGGACACGATACGATTACTTTCTTGGCGAGTCTGTGGTGTTCTGCTCAAGGACTGTTTTGAGTGTTTTCTATGTTACACATGTGGAGATTGGCAAGCCTTGTTAAATGACTCAATCTTATTTGTAGAAAATTATTTTGTTATTCTTGAGAAGATGCCTTATTATCTATCCTTAGACTTAATCTGATAACAGCAGAAGATCAGTTCCATATGCAACAATAAACTCGTATACAATAACAATAAATAAATAAAACAAGAAACATACACTATAAAGAAAAGCCTTCCTTGCAATGTCTGATATTGTAAGATGCCCGTGGCTGCAAGAAATAGTGCAGATATCAACAATGACATAAGATTCTTGTACAAACTGAAATTGTATAACTATCTCAATAAAAAAAAAGAGTACAAGGATAGCTATATAATAACAGTCTACACTAATTGACTTATGGGCCCAATGCAACAAAAGGTATTATGCATATAAATTATATGCACCAAGCTTGTTAGAAATAAAGGATTGAACCAGAGTAGCTCTGCTACCAAATTTAAACTGAGATAACTAATCTAATTGGATTTTCCATGACAATGAGTACAATATTTATGTAGGGTGAGCAAAATCATCCCTCAGGATCAAACTATCTACGGAAATGATTGGTGATAGAGATCCCACATTGAGTAGTGATATAGCCAAATTAGTGTATATAAGTGGGACAAGTCTCACTCCATGAACTAGCTTTTCAAGTTGTGCTAGGCCCAAACCAAATTCTAAGAGCATATCCTAGTTGTTATTAGGCTTATCATTGTTCAGTCCTGCAGACTTCATGCTCAAGATGTCCAGTCTTTGACATGAAGGGGGAGGATCTCACATTGACTAGTGATATGGCCAAATTAGCATATATAAAGGGCAATCTTCACTCCATAAACTTACTTTTTGATATTGAGTTAGAGCCAAACCGAAATTCTAAATATCAGAAAACAAATCAACCTAATGTACAGTACAGTATTTCACATTTCACTAATTACTGTAGAATATTTAAACAACTTTAAAACTACTAGATTTAGCAACTAAACCACATATGCAGGT
The DNA here is from genome assembly GCA_013407115.1 of Glycine latifolia. Lineage (NCBI taxonomy): Eukaryota > Viridiplantae > Streptophyta > Magnoliopsida > Fabales > Fabaceae > Glycine > Glycine latifolia. The sequence goes on along the minus strand of CM023957.1, from coordinate 18,451,525 downwards.
ATAGGTGTCTTGGATAGAAAAGCAATACCCAATCAAGACCAAACTCTTGGGAGCAGAATAGTAGGAGATTTAAGCCTAATTGGTTTGAGAAAATGTTTCCATTCTCATTTCCCATGTTCAATTTATTTCCTATTTTCAAAGAGGAAACGGTGGAAACAAAGTGAACTTTGAAAACAGGAAAGTGAAAACCACGTAACACATTGTTTAATTAAAAACTAAAAAAAAAAAACTACGCATCCCATTGCCCAAAGGCTCTTCGCTATGCGAAAGTAAGGGGGAGAGATATTGTATACAGTCTTATCCTTGTATATGCAAAGAGACTGTTTCTAGATATGAAACCAAAAACAAATAAAAAGCAAACCAAATAGACCCATAGTCCAAGCAGCATACTATAATTAACCTGATGGACTCAAACCATCATGTTCCCTACAAGAGACTATTGACAACTGTTCCTCTACATAGCAGCAAATTTCTAACTCACCCTTTAAGATGATGCTCTTGTAGTTGAGCTTGAAGCTGATGGTCCGCCAACACTCCAGATGAACCCAAGGCAGAAAGTTTTTCCTTTAAAACATTTGCTGCATAGAACCTCTACCATCAGCATATCTGATTAAAGATTGGGATGGAAGCAGAAAAAATATGCAAATACGACACACAAGACACTAGTAAAAAGAAGACAATGGAAAGATATGATGTCCAACAATAAGCTACAACAAATGAGTAACAATGATGGCAGAAGTTCAAGGATTTTGCCTGAATTCGTCACTTACTTTCTCGGTTTTCCCCTCTCTAGTTTGTTATAATTCCATGTTAAAATTATAGGATTTACATAGCGAAGGAAGAAAAGGAGGGAATAGAGACTCAATAATAAATATTAACTTGATATGGTGTATTACTGTACTAGGATGTGATACAAAACACTAACCAAAAAGTCATATTTTATACTAATACTAAACTCCTAATCCTTCATAGAGATTGGTATAGTTCTTAAGGATTTTTTATCATCTTGCACTTGTCTTTTTTATCTTATTAAATTCTGTTTTTATCAAAAATAATAATAAACTTGATTCCCTAATCTTAATTAAATTAAATACAGGAACAAGAAAACTTCCTGAAAAAAAAAGATAAAATCTCCAAGAATAAAGTAAGGTTCCTTAAAAGATAAGAATCCTACACATTAGGTAACATAATTGTCCTTAAAACAAAACAAAAAAATATACTAGTCTATTATGCATCATTCTCTCCCTCTAAAATATTGTGTAGATATTCTGCAACATTGTTGTTCAAAATCACCAATTAAAGACATTGACGGAGGATTATGAAAGATGCCCACAAAAAGTGGAGTTAAAAAACGTAATATTTTTTACATTAGATTGGACAATGAGCAGAGAAGTTAATCAATTGCCCGATGATAACAAACATTAAAACTCAAGATCTTTCATACAACACAAGCTTTTGTGTTGATGGATGGATGTATAGTGGCCAAAGTACAGACACAAATAATGGAATTTTTTTCTAATTTAGATAGCAAATATAGTAACATACTTAGTATGAATTTGTATTAGCTTAGTTTGGGACCAAAAATAATTTGTTTGGGAAGCTTTTTGTGAGAGCTTTTTGCACAAGAAAAAAAAAAAGATTATTTCTTCGACTTTGAAATAATATGCTATAATGGCTCTTTAATGTTAATTCTAGAAAAATGAAAACAATTACCTGAAGATCCTCGTGCACTTTGTAAAACTGCAAAAAGTTGCTTTCTCCCTTCTGTACTGTATCTGGCCTTATTTTTTGAATTGTCAGCAATTGTCGCATTCTGTTAAAATAAAAAATTATCTTCCACATTCAACAACAAGCAAGGTATAAACAAAGTAAGGTAGCACGTAACTGCAAACACTAGTGCTGCTAAATTAGATTTTGGATGAAACTCTAAAGCTTTGATTCGCGGCAATGGATAAACTGCTTCTCCACCCTGTTGAGAAAGGATGCGAGGGATATCAATTGATTCAATTGCTGCAACATAATGTAATACATATTAGCCAATTACTTATGAAAAGAATAGTACAAGAATGAAGCATGACTAAGCTTTTCCTCTCACTATCTATCCAGTAAAAGATTCTATAACTACTAGGAAGGAGGAAAAGTAGAAGCAGAAATATTCTGCAATATAATTAACATACGCTATAAAAATTCAAAAGAATCAAAACCAATAGAAAGTCATCAAATATTCCAGGTAAAGACAAAAAGTGTCAATATAGCTAACCTGCAGGCTCAAAAAAATTAGCCTGTGTGGGAGGTCCATTAGGATTCACTGTAACGCGCGTTTCCCAAACATGAAGATTTCCATCCTTAGATAGAGTTACAAGTAAGCGCAGCATGGGGAGCCAAGCAACTGATGTTATCGGTTGTGAGCCAACTTGTTTTCTGAAATTTCAAGAACAAAAAATGATCAGATATAACCAAATTGACAAGCATAAACTCAAATATATACAAATGACCACAGTATAGTAACAAATAAGAAATCATAGGGAACAATGATGCCAAGTCTCAGTCGTGGTACAAGAAAAAACTAGATCATAAGTAAATTACACTCACATTCCAATCATACTAGGTCTCTCAGTTGATACATCCCATACCAGCAGTGTACCTCGTCGATCCCCAACAAAAATCCATTCCAGAGTTGGATGAAATGCAAATGCACCAGCACCAAGAAGCTTTATAGTATTGTCAACTGAATAGAAAACACTAATATAAATACAAATAATACTACTAATAGAACTTATACGAGAAATATAAAGCATATCAATAGGAAAAATAAATATGTAGGAAATCATCCTTACGTTGTAGTGTGTAATGAACAGCATAGGTATGAATATTATATGCTCGAATCAAACCTTCTGCATAAGCAACATACTGGGATGGAAAAACAATTAAGTCAAATTCAAGAAAGATAGGATTGAAGTATCTCATTCACATAAGAGACTCAACACTAGAAATGTCTTACAGCAGAAATGCACATCCCATGAGCTTACTGGAAAATGTAATCATGATAAAAAGTACACTGAAAACATTACCAGTACAGGGAGGCGAGGATGACAAGCAAGGTTAACAATAGGCTTCTTCAAGTCTGTCTTGATTTTTGTGGGTGTTCTTCCGCCTTCAACAGTTCCAACAACTTCATTTATGCAAAAACAGATATTTAACAAAAATCATCACCATTAGTAATCAAACTACAACAAACACATTTATCTACACATGATAAACCAGAGCCAACCTGTCACACTCATTCGTTTATGAAACCCAAAAAACACAACAGGTTGTAGTGGGGTCAAAGCCATATGAACTTCTGTATCAGAAAAAATTTGCTCTGTCTTCTTCTCTGGCGAATGCAATACACACGTTTGCTCCAAGTCAAAATCACAAGACCGTATTGTACAATCCTACATGTAAAAGCAACCAACAGGCATAATAAGAATAAAAGAACTCCCCAATCACAATATATAATATATAAACTAATAAACTAAAACAAAATACAATTGTGGTGCATAACTAAAAAAGAAAAACAGAAACAGCAAATGAATAGCTATAATTGCCAAGTCCTAAGTGACAGAAAATTAAACAAATGAAATTTATAAAAGAAAAAACCTAGCAAGAAAAAAAAAAAAAAGCAAAACAAAAGTTCAACTGAACAAGAGAATTTATGCTTACACATTTTTGTATCTTAATGAACAAGAATAATAAAATCAAAGAACAATTATAAGGATTTTTCTAATTATACTTCCTATTTTTTTTTTCTTTTCTGAACTTCATCAAGTAAAACACTTCAGCAGTTCAGCAAGATACTAATTCCTAAATTGTTGTTTGTCTGCACCATCTACAATACATACAGCAGGATTTTATTTGCATATTACTACCTGTAGCCAAAACTAAAGAAAATTTTTCTGGACATGTGTTATCGAGAGAAAAATAATGTTTTCTGATCAAACCACAATCATTTGCAGAACTACATCCTTCATTATGAAAACGTGTCTTGAAAATTTAAAATACAACAAAAGGATTATTTTAGGGTGGGGGGACTATAATGGCAGATGAAATGTGCAGGTATGGTCAACCTGGAGGATTGCAATCACAGTATGCCCACTCGTAGGACTGTAACACATTCGCACAGCAGGTGCTCCAATGTCAAGAGCAGAAATCTTGCTTCCTGTTAATGCATCAAATTCTGCAATAAATTGAAACAAACCATCAGATAAAACAATTGAGCCCAAATCAAGTCAACACACAAAGAAATGCATCATACAACAACAATAGGTCCACTCAAACAAGATTTCTAAATGTGGCAAACCATTTATTTACATAAGATAATAGATTGATTAGAATCCCTAGCTAAATTTAAACAAAAAAAAAAGGACAATAACAGATAGATAACTGAACCCATATTTTATAACAGTAGTTGACAATAATAGAGCTACTCATAACCTATAAAGCTATCAGCAGTAGTTCAGTCTCTTATGGCACTGCTGCACTCAATCCATTTGTCCTCCAATCCAGATTAAGAGGATTTGGTCTCTAGACATTTAAGATTTATTTTCTTGCAAATCCTATTTTCAGTTTCTCACAGCAATGCTTCCTTCCCTCTGGATAAGTTCTTCTGGAAATCCTGCACTCCCTCCAGATCAAATCCTGCGCTCCCTATTTTTAACTCCTGATTGTTGTGTAATGTGCAGACTGCATTTTGTTCTTTTGTTTGGTAGCTTCCATTTTTCTAGAAAACTTGGTGTGGTGTTTAAGTGAACAATGGGTTTATCCCAAGGACCTTAAGCAAATTCTGTGATTAATGTTAGAGGATTCAGCAATTCCAGAGATGCCAAAATGCTTTGGCATTGTTCTCAGTGTGTGGATTTTTGGTGTATTTTGTTGAAAAGAAATTCAAGAATTTTCTCTGAACAGTGGTCTTCTATTGAATTCATTTGGAATCAAGTAGTTTTCTAGCTTCTTTTTGGTGTTCCATTACAGTCTTTATATGGGAGTATCTTTGATGGATCCTCAGAGAGATTGGCATGCAATGTTGCATTTTTTTCATCTTCTTTTTTCCTTTTTTTTTTTGTGACATCTTTTTCCTTGAGGATATTTTATTATCTGCATTTGTATCTTTGCGGGAAGCTAGATGCAAGGTTTTTGTCGATTTGTATAAAAATCTTGGGAACAAGGATGGTGAAAAAGGTATATACAAACTTGCAAAAATGAGGGATAAGAAGAGTAAAGACCTCACCCAAGTTAGATGCATCAAGGATGAAAATCAAAAACTTTTGGTAAGAGATACAAATGTAAATGGAAGATGGATGAACTACTTTAATAAACTTTTTAATGGGGATGATAATAAAAGTGAGGTGGACTTGATGGACGCTTATGATGATCTAAATAGAAGATTTGTGCGCATAATTAATGTACATGAAGTTAAGAAGACTTTAAAGAGGATGAAGAAGAGTAAATCTTTGGGACCCGATGACTTCCCTAATGAAGTGTGGAGAGGTCTGGAAGATGTGGCAATAAAATGGTTAACCAATCTTTTCAATAAGATTCTTCAAACAAATAAGATGCCTAATATTTGGAAGAAAAGTATGTTTGTGCCTATTTACAAAAACAAGGGAGATATCCAAAATTGTTCTAACTATATAGGCATTAAGTTTATGAGTCATATTATGAAATTGTGGGAGAGAGTTATTGAACATTGCTTGAGGAGAGAGACCAAGGTTTCTATAAATCAATTTGGATTTATGTCAGGAAAATGTACCGTGGAAGCCATTTTCTTGATGCGACAATTAATAGAAAGGTATCAAGAAAAGAAAAAAAAACTTACATATGGTGTTCATAGACCTTGAGAAAACATACGATAGGGTCCCAATAAAAGTTTTATGGTAGGCTTTTGAGAAGAAAAATGTATCATTAAAGTATGTAAACACAATCAAGAATATGTATAATGGGGATACGACCAGGTGTGTGAAAGCTTGTAATGGAACATCAAGTTATTTTTCTATCACGATAGGTGTACACCAAGGTTCGGCTCTTAGTCCTTATCTCTTTGTCTTAGTGATAGATGAACTAACAAAAAATATTCAAGAGAAAGTGTCGTGGTGTATGCTTTTTGCAGATGATATTGTGCTTACTGATGAGACCAAAGATGGTGTAAATAAGAAACTTGAATTGTGAAGAAGCACTTTGAAGTCTAAAGGACTCACATTAAGTTGGAGCAAGACTGAGTATATGAAATGTGAGTTTTCACTGTTAAGAGATGATGATCAAGATCCTGTGTTTGGTCAAGGGGTACCCAAGAAAGATGTTTTTAGATACCTGGGATCAATTTTGCAGAAAGGTGAAAAGATTGATAATGATGTAAATTATAGAATCGAAGCAGGGTGGATGAAATGGCGAAGTGCATTTGGGTTGTTGTGTGACCGCATAATTCGCCTTAAGCTAAAAGGAAAATTTTATAGAACAACTGTAAGACCTGCAATGTTATATGAAGTTGAATGTTGGTCAGCACATAGACAATATGAACATAAAATAGGGGTAACAGAAATGAGGATGTTAAGGTGGATGTGTGATTATACGAAGATAGACAAGATAAGAAATGAAGATATTTGACGAAAGGTAGCAATAGTACCGGTGAGTGAAAAGATGAGGGAACATAGATTGAGGTAATTTGAGCACGTAATGAGACGACCCTTGGATGCTCCCGTAAGAACAAAAGTTTGTTAACAAAAGCTGCACACAAAGAGAGGTAGAAGTAGACCGAAACTTAACTGGGGAAAGATAGTTAAACAAGACTTAATGGAGTAGGATATAGATTGGTGGACGGTGTGTCTTAGGACGGAATGGAGAAAAGATATAAACTTGGTGGAGGATTAGACCCGTTGTTATCTCTATGTTTCGGATGGTCTATTTTTAGTCATTTTTCTCTTCATCTTCCCCCTCATTCTTTCCTCCTTTGTTTGTACCTTCTTTTTTTTAACCTCCTCGTATCTATCATTGGGTTCATCTACCACCGATCCTAATTAACTTGGATTAAAGGTGTGTTGATGTTTATATGTATCTTTCTCTTCTTTCTTAAAATAGTTCCGTGTTTATTAAAAAATAAAAAACAACAAAAACAGTTTGGTGACATGCATCCAGCACGCATACATACATGTCTAATTTTAAATCTTTTCTACTATTCCATGGTTATAACTTATGATACAGCATAGTCGCATCGGTTCATTAAATTTTGACAATATAAAATGGAGGTTGAGCCTGTTTCTCATACTTTTAAGCATTCTTTTTTATAAAAAAACAGAATGTGGCAGGGGTGCTTTTGTCCTTGAACATTTTTTTATGTACATGTACATGACTAGTTCTACTAGGACAAGTTGGTGTCTTAATACTAATCTATCATTTTATTTCTTTGATTTTAGAAAAATTGCTAAATATATTTATTAGAAATGAAAAATTTGCCCTCCCTCCCTTTTCCTCCAAAACCTGCCACTCCTCGACGTATCCTAGGGAATTTCTTTTTGGAAAATGTCAATAGAAATGACGCTTTGCGTTGTTCTAGAGGAGCTTAGTAAAAAGCAAGTATTGGCAACAAGGTTTTAAAATCAGTCTTCAACCACAATTTTGGCCGCAATGTCAAGGATCGTGCCAAAACCGTGCAATTTAAAACCTTAATTGGCAAATATGACATATATCAAGATATTATAAATCTAGGATCTTATGCATACGATAATAAACATATGAGTGAATGAGTGTCCGCTTCATAGTTCTTGACATGAATATTGTAATATAAAAAAAAAACCTTAATTGGCAAACATGACATATACCAAGATATTAAAAAAGCAACTTTAAAATAAGTGTGTTTTATATAAACGCTTATTTAAGAAGCAAATAGGATTTGCTTCTTAAAAGAAGCAGAAAACTGTTTTTTTTTAAGCAAACACAGTTTAGACAAACACACAAAAAAACAGAAAGTTACTTTTTTTATTAAAATAAGTGCTTATTTCAACAAATAAATTTAAACAAATTGGATCTATAAAACTTGGAGCTTATGTATACGATAATAAGCATATGTGAGTGAGAGTGTCTGCTTCATAGTTCATAACCAGATGATTATGAATCTACAGCAAACACCCTAGTTAATGATAATCCATGTACATACAGTTGAAAGCTATAGTGATCCATGTGATGCTCAACAGCAAGTATTGGTAAATATGACATAAAACAAGATATCATAAATCTAAGAGTTTACACACTCAGTAATATGTGTATATGTGTGAGAGAGAGTGTATGCTTCATAGTTCATAAGTTAGAGCTTATATATAGAGGCAATATATGCAGCGCGTGGCTACCTCAAGGCCAATGAGGCAGCCACCTTAGGCCCCCAATTTAAGTTCTTAACTCAGTTGCAATTTCTTAGAATCAATTTGAGATTAACTATGCTGCAAGATAGTAATTGAATGAATTAGCATAAAGTGAGATGTTGAAAATGTTTGATTATAAAACTAATTAATAAATTTGCAACTAAAAAAGTTAGAAAAATAAAATCAAAATTTAGAGTTATATCATAATAGGACTTCAGTATAACATTTGTCTAAGGCATCAAAATCACTAGACACAGCCCTGAATACACAGCAAAAACCCTAGTAAACTACCATAGGCTCAGATCTCACGGATCAAATCAACACACAAATTTGCTTCTATTCGAACGTGCCTTCAGAAACTAAGACTTCAAGAGCAAGCTAAATAGCAGCATTGAAAAGCATAACAAACAATGCAATTATACAAACCGAATTTCGAATTAGTATATCGAAGTTAGTTTACGGAATCGAATAGGTGAGAAAGAGAGTGTGTAATTCGCTCACCGACGATGTAGGTTCCGATTGCGACAGCGACGAGAGCTTGGTGAGGATGGAAGGAAGCAGCGTGAGGCTGCAGAGGCCTCACGCCGCGCCCCACGTGGCGCAGATCAAGGTGCTGCAGCGTCGTCCACTCCATGAATCGCGTTCCGAAACAACAACTTCACCGCATTCAGATCCTGTTCGCGCTTTTGAGGAAACGCGAGACTGTGACTTCTGCTGGTGCTAACGCGATTATCGATCTGAAATGGAGTGCGCGGAATCCAAGGAGAGAGGGATTGTGAGAGATCGCGGAACGGTGTGAAGTTGGGAACAACTCTGGTGTGTAAAAGTGACGGAGAAGGGGAGAAGGGAAGTTATTTTGATTTTCGTTTGGGGTCAATTGAATTTCCTTACCGGGCCAAGCTTTTCGGATGGAGGATTTTCTTTCTGCACCAGCTTATTTTTTCATACACCCAATAATGATAGGGAAAAATCAAAAATACCCTTCATACGTATAGCAGACAATATTATGTTAATAATATGCTATACAAAATAAAGTAAAAATAATGACTCATACAGGTATCAAATCTTAAAACTTCGCATTATTAGCATGATGCTCTAACTAACTAAGTTAATAGGACAATCATGTTAAAAAATAATTAATATCGTTAAATATAACATTAAAATTTCTAATGTATATTTAATATACATATAATTTTACATTTAAATAAATTTTATAACAATTAATTTTGATCTAATAATGTATTTTTTTACACATATAAATTTTTTATTAAACCTATAAATTTTTATTTAAAATTTATATATGTAAAAAAAATTACATTATTATATCAAAATTAATCTATACAAAATTAATTATGTAAACTTATATGTGTATTAAATATATATTAAAAAATTTACTATTGTATATAGCAACATTAATTATTTTATAACATAATTGACCTATTATAGGCTATACGTAAGTGTATTTTCGATTTTCCCTCTCAGTGCTAGGTGTTGGAAGAAATATGTTGCGTGCAAGAAGAAAATCTCTTCAGATGGAGGAGTGAATGGGTTGGGATGTGGGTGTATGGAGTTGTTATTGGCCCTTACCAAGAGGTTGATTCCTTTTTATTTCAAAAATGACCTTCTCATGAAATTATGATTATGTTGAATAAAATGCATGACAGAATCATGATTTCATTGTGCAACCATTTTCATATCCCCTTTATCACAACAAAATTGTGATTTTGTTGTTTATTGTACAACAGAATCATAATTTTGTTGTATTTTTTTTTATCACTTCAGACATAACTTCTATTGAAGTGAAAAGAAATTAAACAATAAAATCTAGATTTTGTTGTACTGTTTTTAAAAAAATAAATACATTGGTGTTTTTTATTGATTAAATAGTGCAACAATGCATTTATTGATTGAATACTGCTTTATTGATTAAACACTGGTTTTCTCTGATACGCATACCAACCGTATTAAATATAAACGCAATGTAAACTGTTTATATTGTTGGTGCAATTTCAACCATTGGTATGGCTCACAAGAGAACAATATATCATCTAATATAAATTGCAATAGAGATTTGATGCAACTCAACACCTTTACTAAATATTCGTCATATTGCTTAAAACATAGAGAGTGTATTTGTTGTATGTGTTGCAATAATGACATGATTTCATCATTTGAAGGATATCGTTTGAATGTCCTAGTGGTCCTAAAGTCATCACAATAAGTGAGGACATGTTGTTTTATGCTTTAAGAATAATTATGGATGTCATCGAAGTTGCAAAATTTTACTTATCATTTTTACCGTCAACTTGTTTATGTAAGTGATGATTGTGTTGAATATGAGTGTATGGAGCTTAAACGCGATGACAATGTGAGAAAAATATTTTTCATCTTTTTTGAATTTAGTAGCAAAGGTCTGATTGAGTTGAATGTAACTTTTGGTCGATCTCCAAATGAAATTCTTGCCCTGCTGCGCAAACCAAGGAAACCAAGATTTGTTGATGAGAACATTGCTCTAATGCATGATAAATTTATACATTCATGTTTTTTACATTCTTAAAATCACACGTTGGTTGTTGTTTTTTTAAGAAAAATTTGTATTATTAGTGCTTTTTTAGTTGTTGATGTTTGTTTAAAGAGATCGTTGTTGTTACTAGGCGTATGTTGTTTAAACAATTGATGAACACAAAAAAAATGTAATTCAACCACAACATAAACTAAAAAAAATATGTCAAACAATAAAAATTATACATACTACATCAAAGATAATAATACAATAATCAACCGCCTTTGCCTCCCTTCTTACCACTTTTGCCACTATCCTTGGCAATCCTTTTTTGTTTTCTCTATGTGTATGAGCTACACCTAGCTACTAAGTCCTCTTGCAACAATTGCAAAGCTTGTTGTATGAACTGATGATGACTTGTGCCCTCGACCTTATCAGTTTCTCCCTAACCAGAAAGGCACGCCCGATACCTCTCAATGGCTTCTATCTAATGGCTAGCGGGTTGTCAACATCATAATCCAAAGTCTCTAAGTAGCCAACACTGGGCAAATGTGAAAACACCTATGACTATAAAAAAAATTAATTACAGCAATAAAGAAAATAATAAAAAAAATAATTACAATATTGAAATAATTTACTTACCATGAGTAACATCATATAAACTCTACTTGCTTGTTGCCATACCAGCCCGCCTAGGAGAGATGGTCGTAGAGGTATGCAAATGCAACTACTCCCCATGCGTACTTGTGGAAATCATCTAGGTTGCCGAGATACTAGAATGATACAGTGTTGTAACAAAATTAGATAACCACGACTGGTCCACGTAAGCCCTAACTTGTAAATGAATAACAAGTGGTAGCACCTAAGCACCGTAGCTAACAAGCTTAAGCTCTAGTGGCTCCTAATGGATCCAAACACAACCAACACAGTAGTCCCTATAAGACTGAAAAAGGGATAAATCAACTAGACCTTTTCCAAATTGAGGTCTGATGATCCTATCAACAGTTGGCTCTTGCTATGGCTTTGGCTCTACCTACTACCATTGTCTTCGCTAGTCAACAAGGCAAGGCGCACTGACATAGTCACTCTACGATGCCTCCCTACAACATCTTCCCCTTCCTGTGAGGGGGCCTTCATCGGGGCAGGGGGATCGCGTCCAGCAATGTATAATGTCTGCTTCGTGCGAATCATCTGAAAAAAATGAAAAATAACTCAGTAATCCTTTATAATAAACAATTATATTTAACTAAGAAAATAACATAAAACATTACATTTGTCTAAGAAAATAATAAACATGAACAAACATTTTGAATTAAAAATAAAAAAATAAGAAAAAATAAACATTTTAAAAAAACTTTTTATGGGATTTTAATGCCACAACGTTTTGTTTTTGAAAACACAAAACTTTTTTGGAATCATGATTCCATTGCGGCATTCAAATCCCATAAAAAATAAGTAACCAAATCATGATTCTATTGTAATTAAGGCTACAATGGAATCATGATTCTATTGCTTTTTTTTTTCTTTGAAAAAAATAAATAATGGAATTGTGATTCTGTTGGACAGAAATTCGTGGAAAAAAATGTCATTATAAAGAGGGACACTGAAAGGGAAAAAGTGAGAAAAAGGAGAAAGGAAGGGTTTCATGTGTTTTGGAGAAGGGAAGGGTTTTTTAATGGAAGGAAAAGGAAAAGGGAGAAGGGTCTCGTGTGTTTTGGAGGAGAAAGGAGGTGGGGGTGCAGCTCGAGGGAGAAAGGAAGAGGGAAGGGTGAGGAGTTTTGAAGTTAAGGACATAAAGGTAATTTTTTGTGGTGGTAAAGGGCAATAGCATTTTTTGTAGGGACCAATAATAACACCTATGGGTGTATCATGAAGTAGGCCCTTGTTATTCTATGAAGTTATTGGAAAAGAAAGATTAAATGTCACTTTTGGTCATTTATGTTTTACCATATTTTTAGGATAAATAGCAAAATTCGTCCCTGAAAGTGTGAGACACTTACAAATTGGACCCTAAGAGATGAAAAATTCAAATTTATTCCTTGAATGTGCAAAAAGTACGACAAAAAATAGTTCTACAAACAATTTAATGACAAGTGGTCTCTAAACTTTGTAACTTAATGCCAAATTGGTCCTTGAACATTACAACTTAATAACAAAATGATTTCATAAATTTAACAACAGGACTAATTTTTCATACTTTTTGGTCCTATCATTAAATGTGTGAGGTCATTTTGTCATTCAAATGTAATGTTCAATGATCAATTTGACATTAAGTTGCAAAGTTTAGGGATGGATTTGTCATTAAATTATTCATAGGACTAATTTGTCGCACTTTTTGTAAATTCGGGAACTAAATTTGAATTTTCTATTTTTCAAGAACCAATTTGTCACTGTCTCACACTATTTGGGACCATAATGGGTATTTATCCTATTTTTTAATAGTTTGTCCTCACCTTTCTGCAAATTTACTATTAATGTTGTTAGTGTTTTAAATTTTAAAATATTTAAATTAACATAGTGAAAATAAAAAATTGTCACAATATTTTTTTTTATTTTTAAAAAAGATAATTAAAGAGATTTTTTGCTAAGCACAAGAAGTGCCTAAGTAGATTGTCATGTGATATTCAAAGAAACACTTAAAATAACAACTTTCCTATGTACATTTTCATGATCCATTGGCCTCACAACCATTGGTTAAGACTTGAAGCACTTAACTTTCCCTCCCCTATTAACGATTCTAAGCTACAATACAAAAAAAATGCCTTATGAGTTCCATCATTTTTATTAGCAATTCCAAGACTATTGTTATAAAATAGTGATCACCAGACTCAAACAGACAAAAAAAAAAATTTAAACCATCTCCTTTTCAAGTAAGCACCAATGTAAAGAAGCAAAAAAATTATAAATTAGAGAAATTAGATGTAGCTTTAAGCCAATGGGCTGAATGATGAGAGTAAGAACTATTGTATATGGTCCAATATTAGTTAGTTAGTTTAAGGATTAGCTGACAACAATTCAGTTTTGGGTTAACTGTTAATTCTGCTATTTAGTGTGTGGCAATTGGCATGCTATAGCTTGTATATAAGTTTTGTCCATTCATTCAATAAAATCGACTCATGTTACATCAATCTTCTTTCATAACAAGTGGTATTAGTACTTGAGGTAAAATCCTAAGGGAAAAGGAAGGAGATCATGACTATGGCAAGAATGGAGATTGAAAAAGTTTGTTAGTGGTATAAATGACTTCAGTCATTAGCAGGTGAAGATGAATGCATTACTATTTCATCAAGGCTTAGATGTAGCACTATCATAGGAAGCAATCACAAAGATTAAGGAAAGGAAATGCACATAGGTAATGAAGAAAGCTCATAGTGCAATCTTGCTTAGCCTTAGAGATGAAGAGCTTTGGGAAGTGGCTGATGAAAAGTCTGCCATGGTGGTATGGGAGAAGTTGGAGTCTTTTTAATTAAAGAAGTCCTTGGCAAATAGATTGTACCTCAAGAAACGCTTGTACACGTTGTTGATGAAGGAAGAAAAGCCCTTGAAGAAACATCTAGATGATTTCGATAGGATCATCTTGGATCTGAAGAGCATTGATGTTAAGGTAGAAGATGAAGATCAAGATATTATTCTGCTGAGTTCCCTTCCATAGAGATTTGAGCATTTTGTTGATGCAATGCTATATGGGAAGGGCACTCTATTAATGAATGAGGTTAAGGCAACATTAAACTCAAAAGAAAGTCAAAAAGGGAATGACTCCAAAAAGGAAGAAACAATTGAAGGGCTTTTTACAAGTAACAAGCTTGGGAAGAATAATTTCAAGAACAAGAAATCGAAGCTCAAGAATAAGAAAAGGAAGTGCTTTATCTATGATAAAGAGTGTCAATTCAAGAAGGATTGTCCAAATAAGTCAAGATTCAATGAGTGAAGCAAGCACAATGCGGATGTGGTTATGGCTCAAGATAGGTATGACAATCTAGATGCCCTAGCTGTGTCAGATGAAGACTTTCAAAAAGAATGGATCTTGGATTCAAGGTGCTCATTCCATATGTGTCCTAATAAAGGTTAGTTCTAAAATTATAAGCAAATTTAAGGTCGAATCGTATTGTTGGGAAATAATGTCTTTTTAAGGTGATTGGGATTGGGTCACTAAGGATCAAAATGTACAATAGAATGGATAAGGTGCTGGAAGATGTTAGACATGTCCCATAATTGAAGAGAAATATGATCTTTTTAGGCATATTAGACAAGGATGGTTATGGCTACAAGTGTGATAAAGGTAGCCTTGGAGTCTATACTGGAAAGATATTGATCATGAAATAAGTAAGGAATAATGGATTGTACTCTCTAGTTGGGTAGATACTTGTTGTAGGTTCTGCAAATATTGCAACTGAGCAATACACCAATTTATGGCACCACAAATTGGCACATGTCAGTCTGAGAAGGATGAAAGAATTAGCAAAACAAGGTGCTTTTGCACAAAATAGGATTGAGCCCGTTGAAGTTTTGTGAGCATTGTGTGCTAGGCAAGGCAAAGAGGATGAAATTTTCCACCATAACTCATTCCAGCAATGTAGCTCTTGATTATGTGCATGTTGACCTATGGGGACCATCCAAAACTGAGTCACATGGAGGGGTAAGGTGTTTTCTTTTATTAGTAGATGACTTCTCTCAAAAGGTTTGGGTCCATTTTCTCAAACACAAAAATGAAGCATTTAAAGTGTTTGAAGAATGGAAAGTTCTAGTTGAAACTTAAACATGAAGGAAGTTGAAGAAACTAAGGACAAATAATAGGCCTGAATTTTGTGATGAAAAGTTCAAAACTCTCTGCAAAGAGAATGACATTGCTAGACACTTAATTGTGAGAGGGACACCACAAAAAAATGGCTTAGCGGAAAAGTTCAATATAACCATATTGGAGAGACTCAGGCGCGTGCTAAACAATGTTGAATTGCCAAATTCCTTTTGGGCAAAGGTTGTTAGCACTGTTGTTTACTGCATAAATCAAAGTCCCTCAATTACCATAGGTTTTTAGACCCCATAGGAAGTTTGGAGTGGCATGAAAGCTTATTATAGTGAGCTAAAGACTTTTGGCTGCATTGCTTATGCTCATCTCAAGTAAGACAAGCTGGAACCAAGAGCCTTAAAGTGTATCTTTATAGGCTATCCAGATGGGGTGAAAGGATATAAACTTTGGTGCTTGGAGTCTGGACACAAGAAATACATAATCAATAAAGGTGTAGAGTTTAATGAACTACAAATGGAAAACCTGATTGGGCCATTGAGGTCTGTTGGAAGCCAAAGCTCACAATTTCAGGTAAAGATTGAAGCAAGTGATATTACTCAGATACAAGATGGAGCTATAGCAAATGGATGTCAAAACAATTTTTGCATGAGAAGCTGAATGAGGCCATTTATATGAAGCAACCTACTGGTTTTATCAACAAAGATGATAAACAGAAGGTGTGTTTACTCAATAGATCTTAGTATGGTCTTAAACAATCTCTTAGAATGTGGTATAGGCAATTTGATGACTATACGATTAAAATTGGATTCACTAGGAGTGTTTATGACTATTATTTTTTATTGGAAATGTCATAAGAGTGTGAAGTCAATTTACTTGTTGCTTTATGTTGATGATATGCTACTAGCCAGTCAAAGTTTGACAGAAATTGCTAGGTTAAAGGAAATGTTGAATCTAGAGTTTTAGATGAAATATCTTGGCCAAGCTAAGAAGATCATTGGTATAGAAATTACTAGGAATATGAATAAATGCACTATCCTAGGTAGTTACCTCAAAAGGGTCTTAGAAAGGTTCAATTTGAAAGGATCAAAGTTAATTACCACTCCCTTAGCACAACACTTCAAGCTGTCTATGGAGCAAGAGCCAAAGTCTAACGAAGAAGTAGTCTATATGCAGAAAGTGCCATACACAAGTGCAGCTGGAAGAATCATGAACTCCATGGTTTGCTGCAGATCAAATCTGTCATATTCTATGAGTGTGGTGAGCAAATTTATGGCCAATCTAGGCAAGAGGCATTGGGAGGTTGCTAAATGGGTTCTGAGATACATATCTGGAGCCAATGCTGTTGGATTAAAGTATGTTAATCAAGGTGAACTTCCTAAGATTAAAGAGTATGTGGATTCTAATTTTGCTGGAAGCATCGACACTAGAAAGTCTACTACTGGCTATGTATTCAAGCTTTTTGGAAACATAGTTAGTTGGCAAGCTAATTTGCAGCTAGTAGTGGCTCAATCAACTACCGAGGCAAAATATATGGTAGCTAGTGAAGCTATAAAAGAAGCATTTTGGTTGAGAGGCTTGGCTTCAGAACTACTCCAAGTCAAAAGAGTTGGAAACCACAACAATTCACTATGACAGTCAAAGTAAAGTAAGTTTGAGTAAGAACCAAGTGCTTCATGACAGAACAAAACACGTGGCTGTTAAGTATCACTTCATTATAGATGTGATCAAGGATGCAGTTGTAGCTATTAAGAAGATAGCAACAAAGGACAATGTTGCAGACATGCTCACAAAGGCTTTACCCTCTGAAAAGTTGAATTATTGTTTACAATTGTTGAATGTTATTAGTTTAGAGTAATAGTCAAACATTAACTAAGTATTGGACCAAGGTGAAAATTGTTGTATATGGCCAAATATTTTTTAGTTAGTTTGACAGTAAGCTGGAAACCATTTAGTTTTAGGTGGATTAGTTAATTTTGTTATTCAATGTGTGGGAATTGGCATGTTATAGCTTGTATATAAGTTATGTCCATTCATTCAATAAAATCAGCTCATGTTTTTCTTCTATTTCAACTCTCTCTAATTTGTTTCTGAAAACAATATGAATACACTCAAATACCAAGAGAAGGTGAATTGGTATAAACTTGACCTTTTAAAAACTTTAGAAAATCAGAGTTAAAGGATCTTTATCACTCTTAAAACCAATGATGCTTCAATTTAATCAAACCACTCAATCCAAGAAACTAATGACAAAAACCTTAACTTGTTGAGTAAGAAAGATTTCATAATAGTCAAGAGATCAAGATAGCAAGAAGAGATAAAGAAATAGAGATCAACACAAGAACATATACTGGTTCACATCTCAAAGAGAAGCTACATCTAGTTCTTCTAATCAAATTAGATTAGAGTTCAACTATTCATAAATTCCAGTTCTTACAAGCTTTACAACAATCACCCTTTATTAAACCTAGGCAAAGAATAGAAATCTAAAACCTATTAGATTCTTAGTGAACTAAGACATAGAGAACCCTACTCTACTCTTACCATCCAGAAAAAACCACTCTAGAACAAGAAAGATATCACCTCATGATTTT
Source organism: Glycine latifolia (assembly GCA_013407115.1). NCBI lineage: Eukaryota > Viridiplantae > Streptophyta > Magnoliopsida > Fabales > Fabaceae > Glycine > Glycine latifolia. The sequence goes on along the minus strand of CM023957.1, from coordinate 18,433,294 downwards.
CAGACCATGAATGAGATGTATTTTACCAATCAAACAAAGTATGATTGAATGTTTTGCAGTAAACAACTTTCTTTGAACTTTCTTGAAGAATCTTGTCTAAAATATCATGAAGAATGATGCATGTAATCTGAAGTTTAGAACAAGATGTATGAGATAGAAGAAATCCTTTTCTTAGACTAATAAAGCTTTTGGGAGTAATGAGTGATTTGTAAAATCAATTTCTCAAGTGTTACTCAAATGTACAGACCCAAAGGCTTTAAATAGAAAACAAAGTTAACTACATGTAATTGATTAAAACGTAAGTGTAATAAATTATTTTATATAATGTAATCGATTAATTTGGCAATTAATCGATTAAAATGTTCTTGAACAAATGTGGAAATCTTTTATGAACAATGTAATCGATTAAGGTAGTCAATCTTAGTTATGCAATAAGCCTTTGTAATCGATTACAGTTGAGTGGTACTCGATTAAGGCAGTTATGCTCAATTTTAGACATACGCCTAGGTAATTGATTACAGTTGAGTGGTAATCAATTAAGGAAGTCATATATGTTTTGTACATTGTGTTGTGTAATCGATTACACTTTGCTTGTAATCGATTAAACTATTCTTCATGGCTTTTTCAGAAATAACACAAGCTGGTAATCAATTACGATTTGTGTGTAATCGATTAAGGCAGTGCTCATTTTGATTTTTCAAAACCTAAGCCATGAGAAATTTCTTTTCAAATGCCAATTGAGCTTTTCTTAAAACATGTATGCATGAATGTGATTATGTTTATGCAATGCAAGGATCACAAGATAAGCCTCTTTAACAACTTAACAAATTACAAATGCCTTTAATTGAATGACATGTAAAAAGCTAAAATCTTCAAGTGAAAGGGCTTCATCCTTGATCTTCTTTCTAGCTCCCCCTGTATCTAACAGTTTCTCTATGACTACATCAATCTTCTTCATAACAAGAACAAAGAATCTAAAGCAAGAATTAAGCATCAAAAGCTAAGGTAGAACATTATAAAGCACAAACTAATCAAGCTATTAGTTCAATGACAGATTGTTATTCCATAGATTCTTGCATGTATTTGCGCAACTCCATGGAAGATATTTTGAGTACAATATACAATAATACATTGTATAAATTTAAAGTGATGAGGATCAAAGACTTATGTTTATGGAGATGCCTTCATTTTGGATAAATGATTGACTAGCATTTCTCAAGTAGTAAAATATGAATAGTTAGTAACATATTGTAACTTTACTAGGGGTTTCAAACAATTCAGTGTGTTATATTATGTTATGGTTGTTAAGACTAAATTTACTACAACATGTCGATTTGTTTAAGTTTCTATATTTCATTTCTAGTACGTGTTATTTATTTGGTTGAATATCAAATTATGTTTATGTTTTAAATAATGTATTCAAATGCTTTGTGTTAGTGGACTTTTTAAACTTCATGATTTACTTGAACAGGTTGTTAGTATATATACATATAAACTCACAGTTAGTTATTCAAGTGAAAGTAGCATTGATATAGATAGTTTGGATGAGATAAGGAATTTACTTATTATTCATTGACGATGGAATATGAAAAGGTTTTGTAAGTAAGACACCATATAGGACTTTATTGTTGACTAGAGCTATGTATACACTAGAATTTTTGCTTGGTCACAAAGATAGATATTACAAGAATTTTAGAATGAGAAATGATGTCTTTGTAAATTTTTGAGAAATTTTAAAAAATGTTGGAAATATGAAAGGTGGAAAAAAGGTGAGGTTAGAGGAAGTAGTTACAATGTGCTTTATCATAGTGTCATAACATGTGTATTCTTGTTGTTGCAAAACGCTTTCAACATTCTCTACATATGATAAACAAGTGATTTAAATTTTTTCTCAAAGTAGTATGCAGTTGGGTAAAAGTGTTATTTGACAAAGACTTTAGACAACTACACATCCTCATATCATTGGTAACACAAAGTATCTTCCTTATATTAATTGATCATAATTCTAACTTTTGTACTAAATTATTATCTAGGTTTAAATGTAGAATTGTATTGGTGTCATTGATGGTACACATTAGGGGTCTTCAGAATTGAACCAAACCGAGCGTAAAATCGAAAACCGGCCCAAAAACCCGCAAACTACAAAAAACCGAATGACATCAATTTGGTTTGGTTTTTGTTTTTCCCAAACTGCATGATTCAATTGAGATTTTGGTTTGACCAATGGAAACCAAACCAAACCGCACTTATTGGTTTAATATAGGATTTATATTAGTCATTAATGAAACTTTAAGCTTATGTGAAATGACAACACTTACGGTCAGTCTAAATCTAAGACTAAAATACTTAACACTCAAATCTCTTATTCTCCCTTCTCTCGTGGAATCCTAAATTGAAAGTGTAAAATCACTCTTTGCAGCCTTCTCTACATTTGCGACGACGACTCTCTCTGATGACAACACTTATTATTTTCTTAAAAGTTTAAGCATTTTTTTAATACTCGCCAACATAATTTTCAAACTGCAAAAATCAAATCAAATCAAATCGTAAAAGATTGGTGTGGTTTGGTTCAGATTTCAAAAATAATCTAAACCTAACCAAACCCACCACACTTATTTTTCTTGTTTGGTTTGGACTAATTTTAAGCCAAAATCGTACCAAACCGCACCCTGAACAACCCTAGTACACATGTATCTGCTTATGTTTTTTCTTCAAAATAAAAAATGTCTTTCATGGAAGAAAAACTTTGGTAACACAATATCTAAATTTAACAATCTCATAAAACTTGCAAGGCTTAAGTTATTCCCATTATGACCTTTTGGAGGTATTAAATTTTTCTATAACCTTTGTCCTATTATTGATACTATGATTTATATTTCCATCTTTAAATATCTTTGTTTCATATGAAATAAGTGATTCGTTAATGGAAACATAGGTAAAATTTTATATTTTTATGCTTATAAAAATTTTGAAAATACTTTTTAGTATTATTTATCTTAGTGAAATATTTTAAAATTTTATTTTTTAATTATACATTTAGCTAATCTAATTACATTATTTGTGAATAATTTTTTATAATAAATATCTATGTCTTGAATGTGAAATATTAAAGGATTCGTTTAAAGAAAAATTATCATTTTTATTTTGATTTCCTAATTAATAATTAATATATATTTTTAATTGATATGAAATTATTTATGCAATTTATAATTGATACATAAATGAAATAAATAAGTATATTTATTACTTACATAAATGAAAATATATATTTAGAATTTATATATATATGTGTGTGTGTGTGTTTAGAATTTATATATATATATATGTGTGTGTGTGTGTGTGTGTGTGTGTGTGTGTGTGTGTGTGTGTGTGTGTGTGTGTGTGTGTGTGTGTGTGTTAAAATTAAACTTTCATTGTGCAAATGGTGGAGATTAAATATGGGTTCTCCTACTAAATAGATTATTCTCCCACATCTGAATTTAACATGGTGTTATACCACTGCATCAATCCTATGTGTTAGTATCTTAGTGTATTGCTAATGGTTAGATAAAAATTATTCATGATAATAAAAATAAAGTAATTACTCAATAGATTTTTAGTTTATTATTAAAATGAAGATGTTGCTTAGTTAGTCTATGACATCAACAATATTTTAAAATATATAAACATTTCAATTATTTTATCTCTTGATTTTTCTTTCATTGATTTTTTAGTTTTTTACTTTCATTCTTTTATTTTTCTCTTCAATTTAGTGTGTGCCATTTCTTGGGGTTGGATATGGATATTGCTATTGATGGATTTTCTTTGATTATACATTTTTTTTCTTTTTTCTTTTTAAACTATTTCTTTCTTTTCTTCCAAATAAAAAAATACAAATACCCACACTTATTTGAAACCCACTCTCAAAACAATTACAAGACCCATTTTCTCCCTAAAGTTAGGATAACATGGTTTTCTACTTTTTGGCTTGTAATGAGCTACACAAGAAAGAAAAGGTTAAAGGCTCAAAAAGAGTGACAATGGATATCAATGCAAGGATAGGTTTATTTGGCTAGTGGCTAAAAGAAAAAAGGCCTAAATCATCTCAATCAATGCATGTGCAACAAGGAATGATGAGAGAGACAAGGCAAAACATAGAATAATCTAGCACAAGGTGAAATCACACATGAGAGAAAATGAATGAAATAATGTGATTCATCCACAAAGATCCAAAAACTCACAAGCATAATTCTATCACATATGATCTACCTTAAATTTTATTTCTCAAGCCTACTTATCACTTTTGCAATAAAGATTCACATCAAACATGAAACCTCTCAAACCAACAAAATGGTACATTTCTCACAATTTATAAAAGTTAGAAATCCTATGAAAAACATGAAAAAATGCCTAAATTCAACAAAAATAACAAAAACAGCAATTGCAAAATGTTTTATTTTTATTTTTTAAATTTTTTGTATGTAAAAATAGTAAAATAACAAAACAAAACAAATACAACAAACAATAACAGAAACAGATAGAAACAAAAAATAGAAACAAAGAGAAATAGAAAGAAATAACAAACAAAAACATCAAACAGAAAATAGAAAACATAAACAAAAAATTGAAAACAAAAAATAGAAAGCAGATTTCATAATCCTTCACCCTACACTTGAAATGCACATTATCCTCAACGTGAGCATGCAATGAAATGTAAACAAAGAGACAACAAATAAAAGAAGGGAAAAGACAACTCCTTAAGTGTCATTCAAGGCACATCATCACATAAAATTGACAATACCAAATAGAGGTCCGCCACAAGCTCCTCCTCCACTTAAGGACTCTTATGAAATAAATTGAGTTGGTGACCATTCACTTTGAAGACCTTACCAATAACTTCATTTTTAATCTCAACTGCACCATGGGAAAAATATTAGTAATAACAAAAGGTCCATCCCATCTAGATCGAAGTTTATAGGAAATAAGCTTGAGGCAAGAGTTAAACAGGAGCATTTTTTTGCCAATATGGAACTCCTTCCTAAGAATCCTAGAGTCATAAAATCTCTTCACTTTCTCCTTGTAAATTTTGGAGTCCTCATAGGCTTCTAAATGAATCTCTTCAAGTTCTTGCAATTGAAGCTTCTTTTCCATACCTACTTCATTAAATACCATGTTACAACTCTTCACCGCTCAATAAGCATGATGCTCAATCTCCACCAGAAGGTGGCATGCCTTACTAAAAACCACCCTACAGGGAGACATCCCCAAAGGTGTTCGGTAAGCGGTCCTGTGAGCCCATAAAGTATCTTTAAGTGAGCTTAATTGATAATTCTTCTTAGCTTATTTGACTTCTCTTGGACTTTTATTTTTCAATTCTAATTCATTTTTTTGCCTTAGGCAAACAAGTGGGCTTAATTGATAATTGTTGCTTATTTTTGAAGTTTTTGTTTACTTGACCTATCTTCCTTGTATAGAACCTAGAGATCTCTGCAGAACTCCAAATGGCACATATGAGTAGTCCTTGGAAAGATAAGGAAAATATCTACAAGTTTGTCAGACATAAGCCGAGGCCAATTCTTTCATTTTGAGGGTCATTTTAGGCTTGGAAGTCAGAAACACTGCACTTGAATTTTGGGCTGCGAAACTGGTGTAATTAGTAATTAATTAGATTAGTTGGGCTTCATTATGGCCCATCCTTTCCTACTAACTCAGTCACTATATTTTAGTGATTTTAGTTATTTGGATGAACACACTTCATTTTAGCACTAACATATTTTGTAGTGCCTTTTAGAAGTTTTTAGAATTAAAACCATTTCTCTTATTTTCTCTCAACTGTTCTTCGTTATTCTTCACTGTTCTTCATTTTCATTTTTGTTCTTCCATTTTCATGCACTACTTTCATGGGGCTTTCATTGATGATGATCATGAAAGGATAAACAATCAATCAATCCAAGGATCCAAGCCCAAGCAAGGAGAATTTGAGTTCTGGTTTGGTATTTCAAATTATGTGTGAATGTTCACTTTCTTCTTCAATCCTCTATTCAATTTTCATGATTATGAATGTGTTTAGGATTGAAAATAGAATAGGTTATGGATTCATTTCCTAATTTCGAATTTTAATCACAAATTATTTGGATGATATTTCAATTAGGTTTGTGGTTTCAATTAATTTAGGGGTTAATTCGATTGAACTGCTTCTAATGAAATTGAATGAACTTTCACAACAAAATCATTATCTGAGAACTATGACAATTCGTATTACTTGGTTTGGTGAATTGGATTGATGCTTTTCAATCTATTTTAGAATACCTTTTATTAATTCTGTTAGTTTATATTTTGCTACATTTTTCTGCAATTTTTATTCACGCATGCAAACTGTTTGATAAAAATCCCCCTATTATTTACTAGTGAATTGAAGTTGAAACCATATTGATTGTGTCTCTAAGTCAACCTAGGTTAGTCTTGTGCTACAGAATTAGCGTAGTTTAATTTTTTTGAAGCGATACGACATCGGTTATCAGGAGACATCCCCAAAGGTGTTCGGTAAGCGATCCTGTGAGCCCATAAAACATCTTCAAGTAGCTTGCTCCAATCCTTCCTGTTGGGTTGCACTACCTTCTGCAACACTTGCTTGATCTCTTTGTTAAAAACCTTTGTTTGTCCATTAGTTTAGGGATGGTAAGCGGTAGTAACTCTATGCACAACCCTATACTTCTGGAGCAAGGATATCAATGACCTGTTATAGAAATGGCTCCCTTGGTCACTAATAATGGCTCTAGGCACACCAAACCTGTAAAAAATGTTGGATCTCACAAAATCCACAATAACTTTAGAATCAATTTAGTTCTGGTGGCCTTAGCTTTAACCCATTTAGAAACATAATCAACAACAAGCAGAATATATGAAAAATCATGAGAAATAGGAAATGGACCCATAAAATCAATACCCCATATATCAAAAATCTCATAGAAAATAATAGGCTGTTGAGGCATCTCATGCTTATGTGTAATGGTCCCTCCTACTCTCTGACACTGCTTACAAGTGGTGGTAAAGTGATGAGAATCTCTAAACATGATGGGCCAATAGAACCCATAGTCCAATACTTTCTTAGTGGTTCACTGAGGACCAAAATGACTGTCAATGGGTGTGTCATGACAAAACTGAAGAATAGACTGAATCTCATGATCTAGCACACACCTACGGATCACTTGGTCACTACCTGTAGTTAACTTGGGCTGCATCTAAAGTGCGTGAAGCATAAATCAACTCTCTGTGACAACACAGCCCCAAGTGCATAATTAGAGGCATTACACATGAGCTCAAAGGGAAGTTCCTAATTTGGTGGCTGCGTGATGGGAGAGGTAGTAAGCTTATTCCTTAATTCCTTAAATGCCTCTTTGAAAGGCTGGTCAAGCATAAAGTCTACGTCTCTTTGGAGAAGCTTGGACAATGGCAATGCAATCTTGCTAAAATCCTAGACGAATCTCCTATAAAAACCTGCATGCCCAAGAAAATAACGCACTTTCGCAATACCTCTACTAGAGTCCAGATGCCCTACGACTATACCTACATGTACCATAAAATGGAATTTCTCAAAGTTAAGAACAAGGTTAGTCCCAATACATTGGTCAAGAACTCCAGAGAAGCTATCCAAACATGCATCAAAAGAGGAACCATAAACAGTGAAATCATCCATAAACACCTTCATGCAACTCTCTAATAAATCAGAAAAGATACTTGTCATGCACCTTTGGAAGGTGTCAGGTGTGTTGCATAGGCCAAAAGACATTTTGGTGTAGGCAAATGTGCCAAATGGACAGGTGAATATGGTCTTATGTGGGTCCTCCGCTGTAATATGAATCTGCATGTAACTTGAAAAACCATCAAGAAAGCACTCATGTGATTTAACTCTCAACCTTTCCAAAACCTGGTCAATGAATGAGAGAGAGAAATGGTCCTTGCAAGTTGCCTGGTTAAGTCTCTTATAGTCAATGCAAACTCACCAACTGTTAGTAACTCTAGTCAGAATCAATTCGTTATTCTAGTTTTTCACAATAGTGATACCTGACTTCTTAGAGACCACTTGGACACGTGAAACCCAAGTGCTATCTGAAATGGGATAAATGATCCCTGCAACTAGTAACTTCATCACTTTTTTCTTCACCACATCAAGAATAGCGGGATTCAGCCTCCTCTGTGGCTGCCTTAAGGGCCTAGAATCATCCTCTAAGAGTATCTGATGCATGCAAATGGAAGGATTTATTCTAGGAAGGTCAACAAGTGTCCATCCAATGGCCTTTTTGTGGCCTCTCAAAACATTTAACAACTTCTCTTCATACTCAAGTGATAGGCTGCTAGATATGATGTCTGGAAGCTTTTGAGCATCATCTAAATATGCATATTTAAGGTGCTCAAGTAGTAGCTTCAGCTCCAAGGAAGGTGGTTGAATGTTGGAAGGCAAGTAAAGGTTGGTGGCTGATGGAAGAGAGATAGGAGAATCAACACTTGCACTTGTACCTGTAACATAATTAGAGTGAAGTGCAAAGGAAACCTCTGCACAAATACTACACACAACAACAGAAATCATCACAAGTACAATTACAAGAACCAAGATCAAAATTAGAAAAATCAGAAAGTAAATTTGTACAAATATCTATATTATTTACTGGAACATTAATAATATCGACAAGAAAGCATAATGTTCCTCTACAAGATGTCTCATGGTCTCAAAAATGTTGAAATGGACAACTTCATCACCAAACTCCATGGACAGAGTTCCTGCATGCTCATCAATTTTGGTCCTGGTTGTCATTAAGAATGGTTTCCCTAGGATCAATGTGGAACCATGGTTGGAAGATTCATCCTCCATATCCAAAATGTAAAAATCTGTTGGAAAAATCAAATCATTAACTCGCACCAGCACATCTTCAAACTTCAAGTGGAAGCACAACACTCCTATTGGCTAAGTGAATGACAACACCAGTGGGTTTCAAATCACCAAGATGTAATGATATGTAAACTGATGTAGGCATGACATTAATTGAGGCTCCAAGGTCAAGCATGACATTTGTAAAAGTACAATCTCCAATGGTGCAAGGGATAGTGAAAGTGTCAGGATTTTTGCACTTCTGTGGCAAGGTGGATGGTGGAATGGCAAACAAAGTTTTGCCTTGTATAAGTGTAGAAACATTTCTTCCTATCTTTACTTGCTCATTTCCCTTCAGCTTCCTCTTGTGGGTGCACAAATCCTTCAAGAACTTTACATATTTTGGAATTTTTTTGATGGCATCCAAGAGGGAAATGTTGACTTCCACCCTCTTGAAAGTCTCAAGAAATTATAATCAAGCTCCACTTTCTTTGCAGAAATTGATCTAAAAGGAAAAGGTAGAGGAATCTGTTTTGGTGCAGAATTTATTTTGGCATCATCATCAATTTTGGCACCAACATTTGTTGAATTTGGAAGCTCCATGCCACTCCTCAAGGTAATAGCACTTACATTCTTTGGATTAATAATTGGTTGTGTTGGAATGTTGCTAGAACCTTGCCGCTGCATCTGGATAATAATTGTAGCTAACTGTCCAATCTAAGATTGCAGGTCTTGGATGGTGGCGCTGGCATTTTGTTGAAACTGAATGTTACTACTTTCCATTTCCTTCATCAGGTCCTCCAAGGAAGGTCCAGAACTGCTCTGCACAGGTTGTGCAAGTGTAGGTGCAGGCTACTGGAATTGTGACTATTGGCTAAATGTGGGAGCTTGGTATTTGCTAGTGGAGGGTTGATATTGTTGTTGTTGAGGTTTGAATGACTACTGTTGTTGTGTATGCTATTGTTGTTGTGGACCAAGACCATACCTCAAATTCGGGTGATCTCTCCAACCAAGATTATAAGTATTGGAGTAAGGATTATATTGTTGTTGTTGAGGTCTGAATGGTTGTCCAGGTTGTATGGTAGAAACTTCAGTAGCTTGTTCTATTTCTTGGAGAGTGGGACATGTATTTGTTGGATGATCAGGTGCACAATAGATACCACATAGCCTTGGATGATTGGTTGCCATTATTCTGTTGTTGACCAATGACAAGTTGTCTCACAAGGGATGTTAATTCTGTTAGTTTATTCTCCAACCTTTGGTTATCAACAACCATAGACACAGAAATTTCATTTGCAGCAGCCTTGGATGTTGCAGCAATTCTAATACTAAATTGTTGATAATTGGTTGCCATGTTAGAAATCAACTATCTTGTAGCAAGAGAAGTCTTGTCCATTATAGCGCCTCCACTAGCTGTATCTATTATACTCCTGTCCATTAACATCAATCATTCATAAAAATACTGGATCAATAATTGCTCACTGATTTGATGGTGAGGACAGGTAGCACACGACTTGTTGAATCTCTCCTAGTACTTATATAATGTCTCTCCAGGTAGCTGCCTTATACCACAAATTTCTTTCCGGATGGAAGCTGTTCTGGATGCAGGGAAGAACTTCTCCAAAACTCTTCTCTTCATATTTGTCCAAGTGTTAATAGGATCTAGTTGAAGGTACAACCAGTCCTTAGCCATACCATCTAGAGAGAATGGAAATGCCTTCATCTTCACATAGTACTCATGAATGTCATGTGGTCGCATGGTGGAACACACTAATATGCTTGTGTAGATCTTCACCTATAAGACCATGAAACTTTGGAAGCTAATGGATTAGTCCAGATTTTAGCTCATAACTAACTACAGTCTCAGGATATTGAATACACCAAGGTTGATAAACAACATTAGGTGTAACCAATTCCTTAAGAGTTAGGTTGTTATCAGCCATTGAATCAACAAAAAATTCAGAATCAAAATGTTCAGAATTAGAACAAGGTTCAGAAATAGAAGACTCATAATACACTATACTACTACTATCTAGAACTACACTATCATGCACTACACTTTTATTATTTATGCTCAACTTGGGAAATGTCCTATCTATCTTAGGATCATATGAATGCAAGTCACTTGATTTAGACCTAGTCATGCATAGTTCAACTGATCAATGATAGAAATCACAGAAATAATAGACAACTACTCTTCGGACACTATTCACAATATTTGTTGAAATGATACAAAAAATGAAAAACTATCCCAGACAATTTAAAAAAAATCAAAAACACCACAATAAATGTTTAAAAATCATGTTTGATTTTTGTAAATTTTTTTGGTGATTTTGAAAAATCATGAAAACACAAAATTAATTCAAAAATGACCTAGATCATCGAATTTGACAATTTGGACCCCCAATGATTGGGTCATCCCTCACAAGGTCACCATGATATATTAATTTTTTCTACATTTTGGTAAATTTTGAGCCCATTCTGAGCTAGTTGACTATGAAATGACCAAAATGCCCCTATGCTAAAACTCATACTTAGAGGTCGAGTTTACAAATTTTGACTCAAACCTAACCCCAAAGATTTTTTTTTATCTCAGAATGGGGATAGACTTTGGACACCAAGTTCCATAGCCAAACTCCACAAGACAGATCACTTTTGGAACACAAAACACAACTACACTACACCAATCCTCTCTCTACTACTACTCTATTTTTTCCTCTGTTTTATTTATTTTATTTTTCTGTTTCTGCATCACTACTTCACACACTACATAAAAAACAACAACAACAATGCCAATATGCAGCAAAGTTCAATTATTCAGTAAAATGTTCTTTTTTATATACTAATGTCAATTTGTACCTATACTATTATCTAATTATGAGTGAATTAAAGTTAGCACACAATAAACTGTATCCCTGACAACAACGCCTTTTTTGATAACTAATGTCGCATTGCTTCAAAACAAATAAAATTACGCTAATTATGTAGCATAGGATTAACCTAGGTTGACTCAGAGATACAACATGAGGATTTTAATTGAACAGTTTGCAGAAAATGAACAAAAATTGCGAAAACACAAACTAAAATTGAAGAAAAATGTAGAAACTAACAAAATTGATAAAAGATATTGTAAAACAAATTAAAGAATATCAATTCAATTCACCAAACCAAGCAATGCGAATTATCATAGTTCTCAGATAATGATCTTATTATGAAAGTTCATTCAATGTTATTAGAAGTAGTTCAATCAAATTAACTCCTAAATTAATTGAAATCACAAACCAGATTGAAGTATCATCCAAACAATCTGTGATTAAAATTTGAGATTAGGAAACAAATCCATAACCTAAATTAATTGAAAATGAACATTCGCACAAAAATTACAATACCAAACCAAAACTCAAATTCTCCTTGCTTGGACTAAACCCTTGGATTGATTGATTGTTTAGCCTTCCATGATCATCATCAGTTGAAGAGCCATGAGATTTGTGCAAGAAAATAGAAGAACATAAATGAAATGAAGAAAACTGAAGAACAGTTGAGAGAAAAAAAGATAAAATTTTAATTCCGAAAACTTGTAAAAAAACTAAAAATTATGTTTGTACCAAATGAAGTAATTGTCTCTAACTAACTAATTACACTAATATTTAGTGACTGAGCCAATATGAAAGTATGTGCCCTGATTAGGCCCATCTAACCTAATTAATTATGCTAAAATTACACCAATCAAAGCCCAACTCGTAACCTAAAGCTTAAGTGCAGAGGTTATAACTTTCAAGCCTAAAATAACATTCAAAATGACAAAATTAGCCTTGGCTTATTATCTCTGACAAAATTGTAGCTCTTTTCCTTATCTTTTCAGGGACTACTCATATGCTCCATTTGGAGTTCTATAGAATCCTCTAGGTCCTGCACAAGGAAGATAAGTCAAGTAAACAAAATAATATGAAAATAAACAACAATGATCAATTAAGCCAAATTATTTGCCTAAGACAAAAAATTGAGTTAGAGTGAGAAAATAAAATTCCAAGAGAAGTCAAATAAGCTAAGAAGAATAGAAAATAGTAAACTAAAAATGCTCAATTATTGACAACACCATATTCTGATATAATTTCATCAAATATATAGATCTTCTTCGAAATTAATCTTCAAGCATAAATGAATCCTTCCTCCCTTTAAGTATTCTACACTCACCCCATACTATCTGCTCTATAAAAAGTACTTCATACATTTTATCTAACATCCTCAAAACATGTTTTTGGATTGCAAATCCATGCATTATAGGGATTACATATTCTAGCATTTTGGTTGTAAACCAACACCACAAAATCAAAATTATATTATCCAAAACAAAATTTACGTGTGGCACCTCATTCTTGAAAACTAACTATGCCTCAACTTCCATAATGAAAAGGCTACTATACCCTTAACTATCATCCACACAAAGTTAAACTTCTTGAAATATGATATATGATCATTTTGCCTATAGTGCTCAGTTGTTGTGTTAGGAAGAACAATATGCAGATCCAACCTTTTATAGCACAAATTCCACACCATATTAGAGAAGGTACATGAGAAAATCAAACGAGTAACCATACCAGAGAAGCTACATAAGAAAATCACATTAGCAAGTGTTTCTTTCGTTCATTTTTCTCAGATTACACTTGTTAGGTAATCTATCAATTACGAGTCACCATATGAAGAGTATAACCTTATTTCATACACATTTTCCATATATCCTAGAATAAAGATTTGTCTCAATGTTCCTCTTGACTTCCCATCACCCTATATGTAGAAGATACCAACAATCACCAAATACACATCCTTTGCACCTCCACCTATCAATGCTATACTCCAAAAGCCCGAGACATTGTTGCCATGAACACCTATGGAAGTTGTTTCAAATTATTAGAAGACCTTTTTGGTAAATCCCAATGGTGTTTATTGATCCATTTAGCCAATCACTTAGTTTGATAATGCTTGCTTTTAGTTTTGTCAACATTGTGGACACATGGTCATCTTATTTAACTTAGTTGTTTTCCTGAAAATTTGGAATATGCTTATTTGTTTTTATGGTTGTACTATTTCTAGGGAATTTGGAGGAAATGTTGTTTTTTGTTAGAAGAAAAAAAGTTGTGACTTAGCAATTTGGTACATGAACAATTTGGTGCATGTGTTTAGTTTTTACTTTGAATAATTGCAAAGCTTTTAATGACTCAAAGTTATTTATGCAGCTACTTGGGTTCCAATTGATATAAATGACATCATCATGTTTTTCTTTAGTTTGCTTTTGTTCATCTAGATGAAGTGAAAAAAGTCATTTTTTTTCAATTTGAGGTGAATTTAATATTTTAATCAGTTTGATTTAAAAAAAAAAGTAAAATAATTCAACTTAATCAATAAATCAAGAATATGAGTAAAAAAAAATGTAAATCTAATAGTTTTAAGTATAAGAAAATTGATGATAGGACTTGAACCGTACTCCTTCCTCGGGAGGACAACTCATGACTTAAGGATGGACAAGAAAAATACACATTCATGGCTTAAGTGTTTGCGCCTTAGTAGCCTTTACACTTGAGGGACTATGAATCGTCCTTCCTCCTCGAGAGGCTAACTCAGTAAACAGGAACATACAAGACAAAGACATATGAAGTGACAAACCCCAAGGATGACCTAATAAGAGTTGTCCTACAACAAACATTGCACCCTAACATGTGAGAGACACAATGAATTTGCAGTACATGTGTGGTAATGTGACGATAAAGGACGATCTTATCACTCACAAATAAACATCCTCCACCAATGAACAATTGCCACCTGATTGACATCTACCAGTGAATAGTAGTCACTTGGCGCTCTAGGATGTTAGCAGTTCGAGTATGCTTATCTCCAACTCGTGAGCTTATTCAATACAAAGCTATAGCACTTTAATTTTTCTGATTTGGCAGTTTGATCTATGTTATGATTTATCATTCATGGGCGTTGATAAGATCCTTCCATCTAGCAGTACCTTACGATGGCATAGCCTTAAAGTTAAGGGGGAGGTTTGAACGAAAAAAGGCTTATGGTGGATACCTAGGCACCCAGAGATGAGGAAGGGTGTAGTAAGCGATAAAATGCTTTGGGAGTTGAAAATAAGCTTAGAGTTGGGAATTCTCGATATAGGTCAACTTTCAAACTATTGCTGAATCCACAAGAAAGCAAGAGACAACCTAGTGAACTGAAACATCTTAGTAGCGAGAGGAAAAGAAAGCAAAAGCAATTCTCATAGTAACGACAAGCGAAATGGGGATCACACTCGACCATTAGAGGACGACCATTATAAATAGAGGAGAGTGCCAACATTCTCCTCAAGGTTCACATTAAGGCACATGCTTATTGATGGGCTTCACTCAAGACATCCACACTCGAGGTGTCCTCCATAGGTGATGGTGTTCTCTAGCATGAACAAGACTAAATTTTCTTGGTTTAAAGAAACAACAGATTAAAGTGAGTAAAAAATGTAGACCAAACATATTTCAAATTAAATATATCAAGGTACAATTAAAATAAAAATTATTATATAATAGGATAGAATTAACCTCAAACATAAAATTAGTAATCTTAAATAATATTATTTTTGTAAATATTTAAAAATAATATATAAGATTATAAAACAATACATTCCGTAAAAAAATACATAACATAGGAATAGTAAATTTGAAACTCTTTTGATCCAAATATAAAAAAAAATATACGCCATGGAAATCAACATGAATTCTAAGTAAAAGAGATGATATTAATTTTAACTACAATTAAAAGAAAGAGTTTAATGGTCATGCACTCTCAGTGCCATAATCTATTTTCTCTAAAAGGAATATTTGAGTTACCCTCACTAATCACATGTGGATTTTGACAAATCATAAGGAAGAATTGTTAATCCCTCCTTTAATGTACAAAATTTAATCAATAAATTACTTTGAGATGATAATGATCCTATAACAGAGAATGAGACCAATAGAAAATTAAATTAAATTTGAAATACTACTTAGTTAATTGATATTTATAGAATAAATAGTAAATTTAGTCAATGGATTTGTATCTCGTTGTTACGTTAGTTCCTAAAACTAAGGAAATTCAAACAAGTCACTAAATTTTGTATGATTTCATTTAAGTCCTTGAAATTAATCTATTTTTCTCATTTTGATTTATAAATTTATGTTATTTTTATCACTTAAGTTTTAGACTAGGGACCATAATGAGAGGGAAAAAAAGTTGTTTTCCGATACTTAAATGAAACTCCAAGAAATTTAGAAACTTCTTTGAGTCTTTCTTAGTGCTAGGGACTAAAATGACAATGACATACAAATTTCATGAACTTATTTGTTAATGCACTAATTAAAATTTATAATTATTAATTTTTATATTATTAGTATATATTTATTATTTATATTAATTAGAAAATATTAATATTAATTTTATTTTTGTTATTGCTATTTATATTACTGAATATTTCCAATGTTGTCATGATGGTTATTAATATTTCTGATAATATTTATTAAATTTTTTAAAACGCAAAAAGCTAATATTATTAAAAGAAGAGCTTGAAACTAAGCCATGAGATATGGCCAAACCAACAAACAATACAACTACAAAAAAGCTATAGACATGAGCAAAATAATACAACACAATGACTAAAAGAGACATGCCTAGCCAAGCCCTAAAACGACACACAACATCCCAAAACAAAGGTATTCAATCACATTATACTCTACAATCTCCATAGTTTGCTATGGATATGACATTCCAAACAATATCTCCAACATATATATTGATTGGCCCTAAACAAAATCAAATAAACCAAAACATGATGTCTCCCTAGTGTAGCCACACACACATTTATTTTCAAAACACTCTTTTAGTTGTTTCATATATGTATCAATTAAACCTAATACAAGACATAAGACTTAATGTAACGCCTCGATTTACTGTCTTGTATTTTATTGATTTTTGATGAAAAGTTCTTTTCAACTTGCTTAAATACTAACCCAAAAATTTCCGTTACTGAGAAAAGATTTTTCTTCACTGCTTTGATATTTATAAATCTGATGTACAATAAAATTACAAACTGTTTATCAATTCTTTTACATAGTACAATCCATTAAAACACTTTGTAACAAGGAAATACATCTTCAAATACACTTTTTCAAATAAAATCCTCTTCTTGTAGACAGCTAATCCTCTTTCTTTGCTGTTCATCTGCTCGCCCAAATAAAATCGAGGTCATGGCAGGTGTCAACCACAGACACAAAATACAGGGTAAGTTTATGATAAACATAATTTAAGTAATAGCATACATACAACATACAGATAGTCATAATAACATCCTCAAAATATGATGCATGCTTCTTCTTTTTTATATGATGCATGATTCTCTCAAATTCTCATCATTTGGTACCAACAGTCAAGATAGCCCCAGTCCAATGGTCTAGAACTTGCACGATCAGTCAGGGTGTCACAGTGGTGCACAGGAAGGTCACCCACACTACATGTGATCATCATGGGTGGCGTAAGTTCCCCACTGCTAAAGCACCCCCCAGCTCAGACTCCTTTTGTCTGAACGCTCGTACTCAGTTTCTCTAACTATCTGACACACCTCCTCTTGAGGTAAATAACACGGACTAGCCCCCGCTAGGCATATGCATATGAAACATGCATGAAACTGATTCATTTATTTCATAATTCTTTTCATATGAAACACATCAACATGTAGTATCAATTGTCAAAATAACTCCATCTCAGTGGCCCCGTTATTTGACACACAACTCACATGAGATGGTTTAACATGATTCATTCATCTTACAGAATCATTTCAACATCACTTTTTCAATTATTGTCTAATATGATTTCTTCACAAACTCAACATCAATAAGGCACAAAACTCAATTTAATCCTCATGTACAGAAACACAACATATCATTCATGTACAGAGGTTTATAGAAACACTCAGCAACACATGGAATTCATAGAAACATTTAGCAACACATGAACTTTATAGAGATTCATGTAAACACTCAGCAACACATGAATATTCAAACACTTATTCAAACACCAACAACACTTAAACTATCTTTATCATAAAGCTTCCCTATACATACTCATTCAAACACAAGTAATACTTAAACTATATTTAGCATAAACTCCCCTATACATACCTTAGAATTTCTTATGAAGCTTGTCTTTCTCTTCCTATCAAGCTTGACAAACTTCCTAAGGATACTTCATCCTTCTTCACGTGATTCTCCTATGAAGTGGGGTTTCTCTTCTACTTGATTTAAGCTTAGAAAAGAGAAGGATGAAAATGAAATGGAGGTAGTGTGAGGAGAGAGTTTCACGTGAGGTTGTAGAAAGAGGTGGTCTTGAAATTGGTTTTCACTTAGGTTCCTCCTCCTTCCTTTATATAGTAGGTGGAAAATAATTGAATATTTACAAAAATCTCTAAGTCATGATGATTCCTTTACAAGTGTCCCTACACTTGTCTTAATCTTAAAGCTTCCTTCTTTTCTTCCTTCCAAGTGTCCACTTACTTGGCATATTATGAAGCTTCTCCATGTTTCTTGCTTCATCAAAGTTCACGTAAAGGCTAGATGAAGGTGGAGAAATCTTAGCTTCATTTTCATATTATCTTGCATCCATGCCATACAAGTGTTATGCCACTTGTTTCTATCATGTGGCTTGCTTTCCAAGTGGTTTATCATGAAGTTTCTTGCCTATTCTATACCGTTTTCACGTGGACTTCATGCTTAAGGAGAAGAAAGACAAGTGTCTCACTTAGTTGGCATTTCTTGAAGCTTTTCCACTTTTCCTCTTTATTCCAAAACATGTTTTAGTAAAATTCTAAATCTGGATTCGTTAACCATTGGATCTCCTTAAAATTTTAAAGGTATACTACTATCACACATATGTAACTTTTTACCGTAGGGATTGTTGAAATAATGTCTAGAGCTGTCCACGTGATCTATCAAAGGAGACAAGAGAAGATTTTTCTTCTCATCTTGTGTACATGTTCCAAATATCCACCACTTGTCTCCTTCATGAAGCTTGCCTTTACAAGTGGCTTATGAAAATTCTACTTCCTTCTACTTCTGATCATCAAAATTACTAAACCATTTTATTAGATAAATCTGGGCATCCTATAATTTAGAGAAAATTCTATAGATTCTATTTCTCATTTTTCCATATTGTTCTGCCACCTCCATCCTCCTGAATACAATTTCAAAGTCGTCACCTTATAAAATTCATAGAAATTCTATTCTAAGGTTTCTTGTCACAAAATATCTTAACAATCTGCTGTCTAAGAATGCTCTGTATTTCTATCTAGTTTCCACAAAATCTCAAAAGGTATCTGGTTATTTTTGGCATGAAGAGCATTATGGTAATTTCATCATTCATCCTAGGGGCATATTTGTCATTTCAACCATAAAATATCTAGCCAAAAATATCTAAGGGTATTCTTGTCATTTCCAAAATATCCAAGGGCATTTATGTAATTTCTATCTTAAAATATCTCACTAAAATATCTAGGGGCATTCTTGTCATTTTCACCTTATGGGCATTTCTGTAATTTCTGATTTAAGGAAAGGGTAACATGGTCATTTCTCTTCAAACATTTCCTTAATGTCTCTAATTGATATTTCACCCAATTAATTCAAATATAGACCATCAAATCTCTCATAACCTAATATTCACATCAATAGCTATGCAAGAATAATTCATATAATATTTTGATCATAGTTTTTAAATTTTCAGGGTGTTACACTTAACATCCAACAACCCAAAGAGTATATAAAACCTATATTTCTTTGATAATATATCAAACATCTTCTATTTGATATTGGTCCTAGTAAATTAATATATGGTCAATATTATGATCTTAGAATCAAAGACAGGGTAATTACATGTTTATCTATATAATTATTTTTTATACATCTATATGATTGTTTTAGTATTTTTATTTTAGTCTCCTACAAATTTTATTTACATGTAATAGTTGTTCTAATTTAATAAATTATTATCATGTATGTAAGATAGCATATATTGAAATCGCTATTTGTGTGTTGTCAAACTAATTTAAAATATAAACATTAATTTTAAATATGTATACAAATATTAATTTTAAATATTTTTTTAGATAACATATTAATTAAAAATATTATTTTGTTTTTAATTCAAAAGTGTATATAAACATTATGAAGACATATTAACGTTACAAACTTACAATGAGTTAGGTACCTTGACGTTATAATAAGATAATAAAAATGTATTTATGCTATTGTTACATTGATGTGATGTTGAATGAAATTACCTAAAATAATTTTCATTTTCATTTTCAATCAATTAAGATTTATACTTTTTATTTTTTAAACAATTATTATTTCACATATGAAAAAAAAATCTCGTGTGTTGCAAGGATGAAAATCTAATTTACTAACAATATGTGATTTTGATATGTTATTCACATTTGTTTACTTTGGTTGGGAATGGAAAACAAATTATTCAAGGGTATTTTTGGATGCTTTAACTCCTGAATTTTTTTTTAAACCCCATGTAGATACTTTGTAATAATATTATTACATTTTAAAATATTTATATTTTATTTAATATGCATATTTTTATGTTATTGACTCTAAATTTCCTAACATGTCTTGCTATCCTGCCCATTTCAAAGACAAATATAACATTTTTTGTGATTTCACAATAAAGGACAACCACAAGAAAAAAAAAATTCAACTATTGATACTCTTCGTATAAGAATGTCATTGAGAAATTCTTTAGAGCATTAAAAATAATATTTCCAATTTTGAAGTTGACATTGAATTCTATTGCTCGTTGCACCATACACAATTTTATAAGAATGAAATATGCTACATATAGACTTTTTGGCCAATATGCTAGAGAAAACTTAATTATGGATGAAAAAGAATGTATAAGGATGGACCAACAAAGTATTAATGTATAAGCTAATTAAGCAATTGAATTGTCATAAATTAGAGAAACTATTGCATACCAAATGTGGAAAAATTAATGTAGATCTTTAAAGGCATTGCTAAGTGAAAATGTGTTTTTAGACTTTATATGTTTATTTTTCTAGATGATTATTATTATTTGTTTAGTATAAGATATTGATTATATTTATGCAAATATAAGTTAACACATATAAATAAAATAATGAGTAGTTATTAAATAGTGACTTTGTGGAAATTTATAATGAGCTTTTTTCCCTTCTTTGTAAAAGCAACATGATGAATATGAAATACATTCAAAATATATTTCCAACATTACATGTGGAGATTATTATAGGGGGTTGTTGCACACTTTTGATGATGAGATGGAAGTTAGATAATGTATTCTATCATTTTATAATCATGCAATTCATAGTTGTTATGACTTTTTCATTAACAACTTTTAAATATGTTCATTATCTACAAATATATTAGAATAAATAATTATAATTTTTGTGTTCGTTATAATATATATTTTTTCATTTATATAATGTTCAATAATAAAAATTTATTAATATATTCTTATTAATTTAAATTAAATGCACAAAATGTTTTATGAGTTTAATTATGAAAATGAAACATATTTTCAATGTTTTTATTTTCAGGAAATAGAAAATAAGAAGTTAAAACAAACATTTTTATGTTGTAAGATCTTGTCATTGACATAGATGAATTTTAAGCTCCAATAGTTTTGGATGATATTTCATGTAAAGGAGTATTAACTATCAACCTTGTACATGGTAATAATAACAAATTTTAGCAATTAATCTTATGATGCATTCTTTTGATAAATCCTCACTCAAATTGAGCTTTCATGGACCATAACTTATATAACTTGCTTATACACTCTAAGTGATTCAAAAGATTAAAACATATATGGTGTTTGATGTAGCTGTAGTTGCATTTGACATCCTATTTAGATGGAAATGCTCTTAATATATAGTATTATTTACATGAAAGATATAGTTTTCCAAATTGGATAAATGATTTTTCTATGTTTCTATTTTATCTTTTATAATCTCATTTGTTAGTCATTTACTCAATTATTTCATCTTTGCAATTTTTAAATTCATTGTAAATTAATTTTTTTAGCTTGTCTTTGAACATGGGGTGATTTTATCTTACTATAGGAATTACAATTGATAAAGTGACATTAATGGATCGAGAAACTCATAGTTATGTTAGGAAAAATTACTAGAACTCATATTGATGGAGTTATTTGTATTATGATTTATGCAAGCATGTTATTTTGCTAGGTGTTTATATATGTACATGTGTAAAATATTAAAGGCTATTGTTTGAAATACTGATTGTGGCATCAACAATCAGGAAATTTTGATCCATGCATATGAAATTTGAAGTGTACTTGATGAATTTTAGTTTAGTTATCTATTTCAGGTGTTGTTTAAGTGACGCAAACATATATTATGACAAATGATTTGATCGAAATGAAATTATCATCTTCACTAACATAGTATCTATAAACAAATTTCCATGTTAAATGCTTGCAAAGTAGTAAAGATTTAAGAAGAAAAACTTCACTTTATTTTCGAAAGGTTGAAAAAAAATTAATTATGTGATTGGTTTTGCAACTTAGATTGAATTTAGTGCAGAGGGTTTATGATATAGTGGATTTGTTTAATGTATAAGGGAGCATATACATTATGTTAATAGCTTTATTTAGCTCTCATTGATAACTATTTATCTCTTTAATTGCTTGTTTGGGACTTTAGTACAATGAATGTTATGCTGGATCTTTATACTAAGGTTAAAAATGTCATCTCACTAAAAAAGTTTATTGTAGTGAAAGAATTGGTAAAAAAGTTATCCCTTTATGTGTTTAACTTTCTAATCCTTTATGTGTTACACTTGCTGAGAAGAAAACAATTGAAATTATTAAATTTTTCAATGACTATTGAAGTAGAAATCTTGATATGTTGTCAAGTAAACTTAAGACAAACTTACCAACTTGAGTGGCACATATGAAGATTAATAATAATTTTGGCCCTACATGCCTTGGTTAGCTATGACAATTGGCTTGTAGCTGTCAAAACAATCTTGACAATTTTTTTTTTACCTCATGCATGCTACGATAATATTTCTTCAGAAATCTTGTATTTATATTCCTATTATGTTTATTTCCTAATATCTACATTGGCTGACAAACACCTCTTGATAGTACTTGGCTAATTATAAAAGGGCCTTCCTACATTGGCAATCACTTTCCATACTTATGATCTTTGCAACCAATAGAAAATATGGTTTTCCAAACCAAATCACCTTTAACAAAGGCCTTTTTACACACATGTCTATTATAATGATATGCAACATTTTTCTTTATTTTGCCTTATATTCTCATTAGCCATCAGACAATCTTCATCAGTTGTTTCTAATTCTAGGATTAGAGATCTTTGATAATCGTAAATTGAAAAAGATTTTTCTTAGCCACCCTAAGGGTAACACAACGTCTTGGCCATAAGTTAGCCTAAATGGTGTAGTAGCCACCATGACATTATTCCTTGTATTCCATAGGCCCATAATACCTTAGACAATGCTTCATGCCACTTTTCAAGCTTAATTATCATCAATAAACTTCTTAATTAAATCTATAATAATTTTATTGGTGGCTTCCGCTGGGCCATTCACTAGGGCATAGTAAGGAGTAGAATGAACTAAACTAATGCCAAACTCTCATGGGCAAATGCCACAATTCCGTTACCTATAAATACAATGCCTTGGTAATTCATAATGGTCTTAGGAATCCCAAATCTATATATAATATAATTCTAGACAAATTTTATAACACTATCCAAGCTCAAAGAGACAATCAACAGAGCCTTAACTCATTTTGTAAAATAATCTATGACGACAATAACAAAACTATGACACTTAGAAGAACTTGGATTAATCTTACCAATTAAGTCCATGGCCCATCCTCTAAATGACTAATTATACTATGAAGTTCTTTTGTAAGGGACCAAACCTTTGGCATTCCTCACACCCTTTGACATATTTGACAAAATCAGCCGATAACATCGGTTAAAAAAAGTCATGCCTATGAATTAGCCATTTCATTTTAGGTCATGATCTAGGAGATGTACATAAACCTTAAGAGTGTATTTGGATGAAATGTTTTAAAATTCAGGGAAAATAAAATTTAGGGAAATTAAAATTCTTGGATTTTTAAAATTCCTTGTTTGGATAAACCAATTTAAATTCCTTGAATTTCAAATTTCTTGTTTGGATAAAACAATTTAAATTTCTTATATTTTGAATTCTTTGTTTGAATTAAATAATTTTAATTTATTATATTTCATTTTTTTTATTTTTTTTCCAATTATATTTTAAAAATATAAATGGTCATATAAATAAAAATTATTATTTTTATAATAATTGCTTTAAAAATCTATATGTATTCATGTCCAATTATATTTTAAAAATATAAATTTAGAACTAAAGCATAAAAAAATCTTCCAACTAGAAAAAACTAAAACAAAAGAAAGCATATTGAAAATACCTCCTCTACATTTTTATCATCATCTGTATCATTAAATATATAAATATAAGAATAGTTTGAACATTACTAATTCCAAAATATAACTTAAGACATCAAAATAGTTTGAAAAGCTTAATTAAAAAAAAGTAGTCCCTACACAAGCCAAAAGACATTCTTACGATCTATCCTTGCACATCAACAAAAATTCATTATGTTAGTAATGATTGATATAGAGTTTTCAAATCTAGACACATAATTAACCATAAGAAAGAAAATATAGGGGCTTATATTCAAGAAAAGAAATTATAGGACCAAAACTAAATGGAATTACTAACTGACAACAATATTACATCATGTGCTGATAAAAAAACAATACTATGGCATGTGTTATACATATAACACATTCATAATAACAATCAAAGATCAGAGTGATAAATTAAGGTAAAATGATGAAGGATTTCTATATATTATATTTTGTATATCATAGTACATAAATATGAGAAGATATAGGAACTTATTCATCTTATATGAGATCTGCACACATAAAATATTCTATGCTTCCACTACATATGATATGACTAAATGTAGATAGTGTATTTGCATATAATAATCAAACAATTGCTTTCCAAATGACGCAAATAATGCATAGTGAATATGCCAACCATAATTAGAATCAATGAGACAACAACACATACAACAAATTTCCAATATGTAAGCATTCTATATGAGTGACTCCTAGAAATCCCACTTAACTGAAACCACAAATGCTAAATAATATTAAATCTAATGGAAACTGAAAATTTAAATGAATACTTTAAAAAAATAGCTGATCTTGAATGCAAAATTTGTTAGTTATTACAAATTTAGCTCACTAGAATTGGTGAGAAAAGTTCATGTTGAATCTTAGATCATCCAGTATCCAACATTGATTATTAAAATTAAAACTCAAAGAAAACAAATGAGAATTCTCACATAATATTCTTAAAGAGTATAGTGTTTGAATTATCATTTTCAATATTTTATGGAAACATTTACCAGAAAAGAAACATCAAAATGCTGACAAGTTGCCTATAGAAGAAACATCAACATGGTTTTCTTACAATAGTTTGAAATTCCAGTTATGTCTTAAGTGACTTGGGTGTAGTGTATACTAGTTACTTACAAGTATAAGAACCAAGAACTAAACCGAAACATCGCATGGAAACAAAATCCCATACGACTCATGAGCTACGAATTTTTAAATAATCAAGGACACAAGTGAACAACAATATAGAGTAAGTAGGAAGCTGAAAGCTGAATTACAATGACATACCTTCAATAGGCCCAAAAGAGATGTTGGTATCGTCAATACCTGCATAGCAACATAACCAATCAGGAAAATGGGTCCCCATCAATATTGTAAATAGGAAAATACCAATTCATACAAGTCTTACACAACTACTTTGCAAACTATGGGTTGAATTTTTAGCATTAATGATATTTGTATCAAAATAGAAAGCATATCATCCAACTTTGGTTAAAATGATAAAAGGCCTATTTGCAACAAATCAGTAAAGTTAAAATGATAATGCAAAACTCTTGCATCTGTCAGCTAATATAAGAGTTTTCTATATTGCATGTATAATCTCAAATTCCAACATAAAAGACAAAGATCAAAATACATAATAATTTAATTAGTAATGAGAGCATAGCATGTAAAGTAGCTATTATTACAGCTCAGGTAATTATTATGGAAGATTATAGTTTCTTTCAATCAAATTTAGGACTTACTATAAACTCATGTAGTTGTAGACTTGTAGACATAATATTTTGGAGGCTAAGGCAAATATTGTCTGAATATTTGTGTTTATAGTACAATTGAGGAGTATTATCATAGACCAGGCAACATTATTGTCAATGAAATGCATGAGATAGTCACCACAATTCATGTTCACGTACTGATAAAAAAAGTTAGAGTAGTAACTTGCAAAGTTAGGCCACTATAATTCCTATATCCCGTTAAGAAGTACAATAAACACTACAACACAAAGGATTGGAATATAAGGAGTTAAGAACAGAACTGATAAGTGACAAGTCATCTTTTCTCTCTTAACCATCCAGAATTCTATCCTAGTATCCTTACACCCAGGAGAAATGAACCTACTTAAACGAATTCAAAAGGAAAAATCTTTTGAAAAGATTTGCCATATAAACCTAACAAAATCAACTAGATGGCCATGAATGTAGTACCATCCTCACTTGCAGGAACCTTGAGGCCTCGACCTCAACTACTGGTTATTGAGAGATAGGAACAATCACTCAGTAAATTATGCCAGACAACAAGTTAAAAAGCTAGTCGTTGACCAGCCTTTCCAATGTTTTCTTTTTTCACGCTAGTTTGCATCAAAAGCATAGACACAACACAAGCAACAAGCATATAATTATTGTGGTTGGATTTATCAACACACTAAAAACACCATGGCTTCACTTGAGAGTGACAGTTTAACAATATTTCATAGGGGAGTTAAATCCCACTTTATATTAGCTTTATTATTTGCCGTTTTAAAAGCCTTGGATTTTCTCTGCCTATAGGCCAAATGGGATTTCAATTTTGTTTAGATACCTAAAAGCAAGTTCTATAATTAAAGACAAAAATTTGGCGGGAGAAAAAGCTCCACAAAGTTGAGCCCATAATTGAGAAAATTAGAAGTGATGCTTTAGATGGAATATCAGATTCTAAGGTTGCCACAAGTCTTAGTGAAGATACTAATCAAAAGGATAAGGAATTAAGCCCAACAAAGGATGACTACTTCAAAGACTCTGGTGTTGAACATGGCCTAGGAAACCTTCAAAAGTCTCACACCACTTTAGACCATGAAATTAATGGCATCGGTACAGACACAAGGCTACCTGTAAAGCCAGAAAATTGGCCGAACAAAAACCTCGATGAACAAAGAGACAATAACAAGAAAAAAATTAGTACCAAAACACAAATCAATGAACTGAAATAAAAATGAAGAAACAAAATAAAAAACACAAATCAATGACAAAATCTGAATCAAGAAACCCTAGATTAGAGAAGAAAAAAAAGCAGAGATGAGAAATTAACGAACCAGAGAGAGCAATGAAACTGCAAAAGCGATAGTGAGGGAGGGTCAAGCGAGAGAGTGTGAAGGAGGGTCGAAGGAACGAGCTAGCAAGAGGAACAAGCGAGTTATAATAGCGAGAATTTTCAAAATTTCTCCTTTTTGTCAAAAATTAGAATTCCTTAACTTTAGAGAAATTTCTATTTAAAATTTTTTGAATTTTAAAATCTTTCAAATAAAATATCCAACCATCGAATTTTATTTTAAAAAAATTAAATTCATATTCAAGTTACTTTTCCTATTTTAAATACTCCATCCAAACAAACTATCATGTAGTTCTCCCATAATTCTAAGACTCTCTTTGGAGCTTACACATTTCTATAATAAGTTGTCGGTTGTTCATTTATACAGATCTCCATCCAATAGAGCATATTTAAGTGCTTTCTTATGCAAAAGGGGATCCATTTTAGCCAATGGATTTTCTAAATAGGTGAGTAACTCATTTCTCCAATCTTGGTCAGCTGTTTGTGCATTTGAGGTAAACCACCTCAAGCAACTCATAATCATGTGCTTCGACCTCCAATTCCTTGTACCGAATGCATGTTGGACTAACTCATTAGCCTCATGATTTTCCTCTCAAGACACATACAAGATTCCAACATCTTTGCCTTAAGAGTTTAACAACTGTTCCATATAAGAATGAGGTTGGGATGGAAACACCTATATTGTCCCACCATTTTTTTTAACTAAACATTGTTTTTCTCTTGTAAACGTATTCTACTATTTCGTTTTAAATGCTGATATATGAACATCCATGTTTTCAAACACCTAACAAACTTATCTTTTTTCTTTATATCTCTCTTCATTTCAAATCATGTTACCTATAAAACCTATTATTTTCTAACTAGGTGCTCTTGGTATATATTGAGTGTTTATGTACAATTTTTCTTTGTTTTAGATCTATTTTATCCCTCATTACCTTTGTCAGCTAAAAGTAGTCATCATTTTGTCGGTCGTCAATTGTCAATTGCAACAACCCTATCAGTTGAATATTTTGGTACCAACAGTCTTTTTAAAATTATTTTCATGCATGTACTCCACAACAACAAGTTTGCTTATTCCTCAGTTAAACAAGACAATATTTGTTTTCTCGTGGGTGAAAACATGGACAGAGTCTAGAGTGCGGTAGTTAAACGTTTTTCATATGATGCGAAGTGATAATGGCTGTTGGATCAAAATCATGAGATGAATTTGAAAATGGGAAACCGATTGTCCAACCAAAAGTCATTTTTCATTTTTCCATATTTACCCCTATTGCGCGTGAAGTCTTTTCGCACCCTAGACATTGGGACTCAGACGGAGTCTATGAAAGGCGCAACCAGACAACAAAGAACGAGGTTGGTTTTCATCCACTGACCACTCAGTGCAATCCACCGTGAATACTTATATAACAATGACCACTCCATCCTTATTCACTAACACAAGAGAAAATGACCATGCCTTCATCGACACTAATGACGAAGACGACTACAGTAACGACACGCAACTGTACAAAAGGTTTGCACTTACAAATTACTCCAAAGTGCCTTCATTCTAGAAACAAATAACTAAAATGCGAGACATTGTTGGTATGCTAAGGATTATTACATCTAAACGATAATATTTGAATATCCTGTTATGATAGTAGTTAGGGTTTAAAGTCAATATCAGTGATGCATGCAAAAACAGACTTGGAAAGTTTTTTATCTCCATTTTAGGTACTCTTCCAAAATAAAGTTTTGATACTATTGAATATTAAGTGTACTTTGAAAATTGAAAAGCATCAGACCCTCAAATTTTTTGTTTTGCTTTGTGATTCATTCACTTTTGTCATGATTATTTGGCGAAGCTATTATAACATAAATTTAGACCTAAAATAAATCTTATATTTAGGATGACAAATTTAAAGATTATTAGACCATTATAAAATTGCTCCTTATGTTCTAAACAAAATTCACCATCTGTATGTTCATCTAAGAATTCCTCATTATATGTGAATCACATTTATCCATCATTTATTTTCTTCTACTATATGATTGTAATCTGGTTCTACATTAATATCATGGATGATTCCTCCAATAATCATTTAACACATTGTGATTCTGATACCTGTCAATTCCCAATTTGCTATATGTTTCTTGTCCATGATGGAGTGCCTTTAGTTAAATATTTTTCTATCATTCTTACCTTATTTGACTTCTCTTAGACTTTTATTTTCCCATTCTAATTCAGTTTTTGTCTTAGGCAAGTTAGTGGGCTTAATTGCTAATTGTTGCGTATTTTCGGATTTTATGCTCACTTGATGTATCTGCCTTGTACAGGACCTATAGAGCTCTACAAAACTTCGAATTAAGCGTTCTTGTAGTCCTTGGAAAGATAACGAAAAGATCTACAAGTTTTCCAGAAATAAGCTGAGGCCAATTCTTCCATTTGGAGGGTCATTTTAGGCTTTGAAGTCAAAACCACGACACTTGTATTTTGGGCTGCGAGTTGGACTTTTGTTGGTGTAAATAGCATAAATAATTAGAATTGATGGGTTGTTCACGACCCATTATTTTCTTCAGACTTAGTCACTATATATTAGTGACATTAGGAGGAATTATTACATTACATTTTCATTTTGCAAAAACAGTTTTACATTTCTCTTTTTAAGTTTTTAGAATCAAAATCATTTCTCTTATTTTCTCTCAACTGTTCTTCCTTGTTCTTCCTTGTTCTTCATTTTCGTTTTCCCTTCTTCCATTTTTGTGCACTTATTTCATGGGGCTTTCATTGATGATGATCATGGAAGTCTAAATAATCAATCAATCCAAGGATCCAACCCAAGCAAGAGAAGAATTTGAGTTCTGTTTTAGTATTTTGAATTCTGTGTGAATGTTCACTTTCTTCTTCAATTGCTATTTTGTTTTCATGATTATGAATGCGTTTAGAATTGAAAGCGAATTAGGTTATGGATTCATTTCCTAATTTCGAATATAAATCACATATTAATTGGATGATATTTCAATTAGGGTTGTGGTTTCAATTAATTTAGGAGTTAATTCGATTGAACTACTTCTAATGAAATTGAATGAACTTTCACAATAGGATAAATTTCTGAGAAGGATGATGATTCAAATATCTTGGTTTGGTGAATTGGATTGATGCTCTTTAGTCTGTTTTACATTACTTGTTATCAATTCTGTTAGCTTCTGCATTGATATTTAATCGTAGTTTGTGTTTTTGTAATTTTTAGTTCGCGTCTGCAAACTGTTAGACAAAAATCCCCTTTACTGTTAGTAGTGAATTGAAGATAGAACCATATTGATAGTGTCTTTGAGTCGACCTAGGTTAATCCTGTGCCACTTAATTAACTTAGTTTAAGTGTTTTGAAGCGACACGACAAACGTTTATCAAAACTGGCACCGTTGTCAGGGACACGGTTCATTGTGTGCTACCTTTAATTCACTGTAATTAGTTCATAGTAGTAGTAATATATATATATATATATATATATATATATAAAGTTACATTCACTGTATATTTACATTTTGCTGCACAACCGCACTTTGTTACATAATTGCATGATTGTTCTTGTTCATTATGAAGTGTGGATGATGTAGTTGCATGTGTGCTGTCAAAAAACAGAGCAAAAATAGGGAAAAATAGAGCAAAAAACAGAGGAGTAGTAGGATAAAAATTTGTATAGTGTAGTTATTTTTGTAGTGTCATTTTGCTGTCCAAAATGTTTCAGACCTGTGCAGTTTTGCTTTACGATTTGTTTTCCAAAGTTTATCCCCCATTTTAAACAAAAGAAACCCCTTTAGGGGTTGTGTCTGGGTTAAAATTGGCAAATTCGACCTCTAAGTAAGAGTTTTAACACCGTTTTAACCATTTGCACAGGGGCATTCTGGTCATTTCACAGAAAACTATCTTGGAATGGGCTGAAATTTTCCTTGAATGTGGAGAAAATTAATACATCAAGGTGACGTTATAAAGGATGAACACAGTCAGGAGTGGTCCAAATCGCGAAATTCCTTCATTTAGGCCATTTTTGAGGCGATTTTCTATTTTCATGATTTTTAAAAATCACCAAAAAATCACAAAAATCAATCATGATTTTTAGACATTCATTGTTATTTTTCTAGATTTTTTTAAAAAATTTTAGGGCAGTTTTCCAATTTCTATTTCATTTCAGCATATATAGTGAGTAGTGTCCTGGTAGAGTAGCTGTCTGACATTTCTGTGTTGTCTGTGTTTATTGTTCCTT
>CM023957.1:18379545-18395450 GCA_013407115.1 Glycine latifolia | reverse complement strand
CTTAGGCAAGTTAGTGGGCTTAATTGCTAATTGTTGCGTATTTTCGGATTTTATGCTCACTTGACATATTTGCCTTGTACAGGACCTATAGAGCTCTACGAAACTTTGAATTGAGCGTTCTTGTAGTCCTTGGAAAGATAACAAAAAGATCTACAAGTTTGCCAGAAATAAGTCGAGGCCAATTCTGCCATTTGGAGGGTCATTTTAGGCTTTGAAGTCAGAACCACTGCACTTGTATTTTGGACTGAGTTGGACTTTTATTGGTGTAAATAGCATAAATAATTAGAATTGATGGGTTGTTCATGGCCCATTCTTTTCTTCAGACTTAGTCACTATATATTAGTGATATTAGGAGGAATTATTACATTACATTTTCATTTTGCAAAAACAGTTTTACATTTCTCTTTTTAAGTTTTTAGAATCAAAACCCTTTATCTTATTTTCTCTCAACTGTTCTTCCTTGTTCTTCCTTTTCGTTTTCCCTTCTTCCATTTTCGTGCTCTTATTTCATGGGGCTTTCATTGATGATGATCATGGAAGGCTAAATAATCAATCAATCCAAGGATCCAACCCAAGCAAGAGAAGAATTTGAGTTCTGGTTTAGTATTTCGAATTCTGTGTGAATGTTCACTTGCTTCTTCAATTGCTATTCTATTTTCATGATTATGAATGCATTTAGAATTGAAAGCGAATTAGGTTATGGATTCATTTCCTAATTTTGAATATAAATCACAGATTAATTGGATGATATTTCAATTAGGGTTGTGGTTTCAATTAATTTAGGGGTTAATTCGATTGAATTGCTTTTAATGAAATTGAATGAACTTTCACAATAGGATAAATTTCTGAGAACGATGATGATTCAAATAGCTTGGTTTGGTGAATTGGATTGATGCTCTTGAATCTGTTTTTCATTACTTGTTATCAATTCTGTTTGTTTCTGCATTGATCTTTAATCGTAGTTTGTGTTTTTGCAATTTTTAGTTCGCGCCTGGAAACTATTCGACAAAAATCCCCTTTACTGTTAGTAGTGAATTGAAGATAGAACCATATATATAGTATCTTTGAGTCGACCTAGGTTAATCTTGTGCTATAGAATTAGCTTAGTTTAATTGTTTTGAAGCGACATGACAAACGTTTGTCAGTCCATGGATGTTTTGCAATAACCTATCAAAATGTTCTATTTTTCTTCATATATTCGTGCATCTTACATTTGCTTATTAAAATGTTCTCTGTTCCTACTAACCATTGTATACTATGTTTGTTTCTTGGTGTGCAAAGGACAATTGGCTACAAAAAATAATATATCATATCAATTTATCTGGTAATCACCACATATATTGATATTTATTATTTGCATATCAACTTAATGGTTCTTTAATTGGGTAGTTTCTGTGTGCAAATTAGGCATATGATTTACGCATTTTTTTGGGTGTAGATTATTTAGGAACAATGTCTGGAAATACCGTAAATCTTAAGGACATGGCCTTACATATGATGCAGATTCATAGAAAATCTGAACACTGCCTTAATATTATGCATGTTAAGGACATTGTTAACATTTCTTTATGTATTCTACATTATAGGTTTTAATTGTTGTCTTGCATCTCCTACATTGGCACTAATGTTTTAAAATTTCAAATGTAGCCTTATGCAGAACTCTTTGAAAAAAATACTTGGATGACATATGACATTTGATAGATTGCCATGGAAAACGTCATTCTATCAAATTCAACCAGTCTTTGGACAACCCTTTAATTGTTGATGGATGGACTGCAATAAGAGAGTAATATGGTCTTGAAGGAGACCATCACATCACATTAACTCTCTATGGCCAATCTTTGTTTTTAATAACTGTTTACAAAAGCAATTCTCTACCACAATCATTTCTACATTGGCATTCTCTTTACAAATCAAACCCTAACTCCATCATCTTCCGCATACTCTTGAACGAACACAAAGTCAGTCGCAGTTTTTTGGTAAGCTTTTATTAACTACATATGATAACATTGTCTTTTTCAATGATTTACATCCATATATCAAATTCTAACAATCCACAATGTGTATTGCAGGATCTGCCAAGTACCATGTATTACTTCTTAAATGAGGCAGCATTCACACATATTGTTTTTGAAGAAACCAAAGCATGCAAAATTGTCTTCAACCATCGGCGCAAACAGGCTAAAATCAGCATTAGATGGAAATCATTTGCAAGGGAAAACAATTTCAAACCACACATGGATTTTGTGATCGAGTTCCCTAATCCCACCAGCAACCATATGCTTTGGTACATCGATTAAACACAACTTATGTGTTAACTCTACAAAGACTAAACTCTATCTTGCTAACTATCTTTTGTTCCTATATTTATATGTTTATCATATGGTTTGTAACAACCCGTTCTCTGTCTACTCTTACACCACTTGACTATTATATATTAGAGATTACAAAGTTTTATTCTATTTACTTTACTTTCACGAAATAGTGTTTATATTGTAAACATGCATCTGAATGTCAGCCTTACCTATGCATCCGCACAGGTACAATAACTAGTATATAATAAAAGAAGGTTGTGTTTTGGCACGCGTCACTCCATTATTAAAAATTGAGATAGCAAATTGCACCCCCTAATTAAGTTGACTCCATTATCAGTCCATTATTAAAACTTGAGACTTGGTAATTGCACCCCCCTAATTAAGTTGCTTCCATTGTCACTCCCTTATTAAAACTTTAGACTTGCTAATTGCACTCCCCTAATTAAGTTGACTACATTTTTTCAAATAAAAACTTACTAACTGCACCCCCTTTATTATAAGCGCACGACAATTTTTTTTTTTAAAATCTAATATTTCCAATTTTTCGTTTTCGATTTGAAATACTCATTATATCATTTGTTTGATCACTCTTTGTCAATGTTGTGGGTTCTCACCTGTTCTGGCTGAGTTAATTGATATGGTTTTAAATATTTGAAACAAAAATCTAAATATTGAACAAATGATTACAATTAATTTTTTATAAATATGTTTTACAATACTTGCTTAATTACACCTATTATAATCAAGTGATAATATCACATAATATAGTTGACTGATAAATTTATTATTAGTTTTTGTTGAGTAATTACTCAGTTAGTTACATTATGGCACTACTAATTATTTTAAATAAATAATTTGTTTTGTGAACATAATATTGTCCTTTAAAATAATTGTTGTTTCGACTACCATTACTATTGTGGTCTTTGGTTCGTTGGAACTTGAGCTTAAGGGAGTCAGTATCGACAGAGTGTAGTGTGCGTCTCTTGACCTAACCTGAGTACATCTTCTACTTGGTTCTCTATTTAAAGTTCATACCACATTTTGAATATTGTGTAAGCTTTTCAGTTCCTCTTCTGGTAATAACGTAAGCTATGTAGGACAACGGAGATAACAAAATGCATGTGGTTTTCATAGGTCGAAAACCAGGATTTTGTTTTACCTACAACGAAGCTTTTGAGCAGATAAACCACTTTAGTGGAAGCTATCATGGTTGTTACGATTCTACGATGAAGCTGAAGACGCTTATGTCGAATATTGTCTCTGTCATGGTGTGGACCCTAATTTTGTAGGAGCCCATGTACAAACCAATGGTGGACTGTCCAAAAATGGACAAGGGATTGGTGAGTCGTGCAACGTTTGGTTTGGTGATGTTAATAATAATAAGGTTCAGGTTTATTGTTCATTTTGTTCTGCTCCAAATATTTTTGATACATGGTTTGCAATTTTGTTTAGCTTTTGGCATTTAAAAATAAATGTGTAATATGGTTTTCTTTATGACTATGTATGTAGGGATTTTTGTTGTTGTTTATGTGCATGGAAGGCACCACAAAACTTGACTGTGGACACTTCGTCAGTGGACTTCATTTTGCAAGACAACATTCAAAAACAACTGAAGAAACTTTGTATCATTCTTCAAATTCAATAGCCAAAATTTACGTTGCATGAGATGATTATTGTTAACAATATGCAGTTTCGTATGTATTGTGTGTCTGTGGACATAAGGACATCGGGATAACCCATCAAAATGTGTCGAGAAGTTTGGAAAAGATGACTATGATGCTAGAGAAGATGTTGTTGTGTTGTTGGCCCAAGAACTAT
Organism: Glycine latifolia; assembly: GCA_013407115.1. Classification (NCBI taxonomy): domain Eukaryota; kingdom Viridiplantae; phylum Streptophyta; class Magnoliopsida; order Fabales; family Fabaceae; genus Glycine; species Glycine latifolia. The sequence continues at coordinate 18,391,317 of CM023957.1, read as the reverse complement.
GTAACCGAATAGGAAAACAAAATAGGAACTTCAACTACTACAGTGTCCTGAACCGTGTCTTAGTGGTTGGACCGGCTAGAGTCATAAGTTCGATCAGCTATGATTTTGTTTCAAAGTTACCCAGATTAACCCCATCGGGTTTGTGGTCGAACCAGTAACCTGTTCATTGCTTCCGAGTCACTTAAATTTTTTTTTCATATTGTTTTATTTTAGTTTTTTTCATTTTGTTTTATTTTAATTTTTTGTGCTTTTTAGTTAAATTGATCTTTTCATTCATTGTTGAATATTTTTTGTGGCTGAAATTACATTTTTTTAGTGATATTGATTTACAAGTAGTGGCAATTGTGGTTGAGTTCCAGGTGAAATTGTGATATCGAATTATTTATTAAAATTATGATTTAAAACTTTGGATTTATTTTTAATATTATTACACCCACCAGGTTTTTTTTTTCAAAATATAGGACTGTTGTTTGAACTTGCGACAAATTTGATATTAATGTTGGGTTTTTATTTATTGGCAAATTTTGTTGTACAGTAAATATGATATACGGTAGTATATCATGTTGTGTTTAGCAATTTATATGTATGTATTACCTTTAAATATCATCGTTACAATCTTTAATATCTAAAAATATAATTATAAATATGGTAACAGTTTTTATAATTTTAAAGATACATATATTTTTGTATTGATATGTCTACATTGTGTATTATTATTTAATACAACGTTCACAGTGGAATGATATGACTTTTTAAATTTTTGAACAAAAATTAAAATATTGAACCAATGATTACAATTTTTTTCTCTAAATGTTTTATACACGAGTTGCTTAATTTGATATAAGTAATAAACTGACATTATTATCCTAATAGAGTTCACACAATTTTTTATTATTAATTTATATTGGGTAACATAATGTATGGGAACACGAACTGCGTTTCAAGATTAGTGAGACGTCCCATTTATTTGCCTTTTGGGCAAATGGACCATCAGAGGTTATCATTGTTGTATTGGTTTTAACATTTGTGTGGTCATTTATTTATTAATTATATTAATAATTTTATTAATTGTTGGTCTTTGAAACTAGTGCTAGTATTGTTTTTAGCTTTTATTGTAAATTCTACCTGGATAAAACTGGACCATTCACCTAACCTCAGTCCATATTGTTGTTCATTTGAAATTTTTGAGTTGTTGCCATATTTTCAATATTGGCTAATTTCATCTGTGAATGCAAATAGCTATGTTGGAGAATGGAGATAATAAAGTGCATGTGGTATCCGTCGGTCGAAAACCAGGGATTTACTTCACCTACAACGAAGCTTTTGAGCATGTAAACAACTTCGGTGGAAGCTTTCACGGTTCTTATGATTGTTATGATGAAGCCGAAGAGGCTTATGTGAAGTACTGCTTTTTTCATGGATTGGACCTTGGGTTTGTAGGAGCCCACCTACACGCCAATGTAAAACTATCTGAAAACGGAGAACGGATTGGTGAGTACTGTTCTATGGATTGTTGGCTTCCTTTTAATTTGTAAGACACCTTTTGTTTATGTTTTTATTTTGTTGGTTTCAAAGAAGTCACTTGAAGAATGGACAAGAGATCAAGCTTGGTTTTGAACTTTCAACATGCCTTGAAGACTTGAAGATTAATGTTTGATTAATTGTAAAAGGAAGAAGCATTTCTGGTGATCCAAGTGCATTGCATTCATATCATTCATTTAGATTTTCAATTATAGTTATAGAATTCACAAGGCTTTGATAATTTGATTAAGAGTTTGATTTGAAACAAAGGTTTTTGGAAAAAATACAAGTTTCTACTATTTAATCGATTACCTAAGCATATAATCGATTACTTTGTTCTTAGCTCTTTCTGGAAAACTCTTCAAGAACAATGTAATCGATTACGTATCGGATTAATCGATTATTTTACCTTAGTCTACATATAAAACTGCCTTAATAAACATTTTAATCGATTACCAATAAACTGTAATTGATTACAAAGGCCAAATAGAAAACCTCTGTCCACTGCCTTAATCGATTACCAAAGTCAGTAATCGATTACATAATAAGCCTCTGCTTGACTATTTCTTATAAAATAATCGATTACCAAAATCCGTAATCGATTACATAGTTCATTTGGCTGTCTCTAGTTTTATGAAGTTGTCTGTCTTAATCGATTACAAAATATGGTAATCGATTACACAATGTATTTCAAGCTACACTTTGAACTTCAAGTTTGTTAAAGCTCACTGTGTTAATCGATTACAAGACGGAATAATCGATTATTTAGTTCGTTGCCCATACCTAGAATTTTATTGAACAGATTAATCAATTACATATGTTATTTAATCGATTACATATGATAAATAATCGATTATTAGGCGCGTTTAATCGATTACTGACAGTTGTAAAAGTTTGTTATAAATAGAACTCTTACTCTGCTTGATTAGTAACTTGTGAATTTCGAATTCTGAGCTAACATAAAGCATTCTAAATACTTTCTTGGGGTTTTCTGGGTTCTGGGAGTTCTTGCTTACATTAAAACATCTATGGGTTATTGATTGATTCTTGAAGCAAGAAAGTTCTTTTCAAAGCTTAAGGAATGAGTTGTTCTGAGTTTTGTGTTCACCTTTAAACCTGATTCATTCATTCATATGCATTATCATTCACTGGATCATTAGGTGATTTCTTTCCTTAGCTTTGTGTTTATAACTCTGTTTTGATTTGTATTTGAATTTCTATTGTAATTGGGTTTCTTGCATGTAATCTAGAGATGGGGTTTCTCTAGGGGTGTGCTGAGTAGTGTTCTCAGTGGGTTGGTCTCTAAGAACCTAATAGGGTTTTAGGTTTCAGAACTTTATCTAGGGTTGATAAAGGGAGACTTTGTAATTACTTGTAAGACTGAAAATTGCAATAGTGGAACTCCATTCTAGTGTTGAGTGGAAGAAAAATGGATGTAGCTTCATAGTGTTTGAAGTGAACTAGTATAAATCTTTTGTGTCTTGTGTTTAAATTCGTGCTTGCTTATTTCCTAAATATATTGATTGTCTTGTATTGCTTATCAACTTATTCTTGAACAATTGCATACCTTGGGCTGAGCATTTGATTGAATAAGTAATCTTGGTTTCAAAAGTAATAAAGATCCTAAGGGGAAACTCTGATTTTGTTAAAGGAAATTTTAATTTACCAAGCCTAACCAATTCACCCCCCTCTTGGTTAAGTGTGAAGTGTTCCTATCTTTCACAATTGGCATCAAGAGCAGGTTCTTGTAAGATACTCAAGATCGCTTTTCAAAAATGAATACTTCACAAATAACCTTTAAAGAAGGTGCTTCTTTAAATAGACTTCCTTTGTTTGAAGGGGAAAATTTCAGTTTTTGGAAAAATAGAATGAAGATCTTTATTCAATCTAATGATCCAGGAGCATGGAATGCATTTGAAAAGGGGCCTAGGGTACCCATCAAAGTTGTTGATAATAACATGATTCCCAAAGATTGGGATGAGATGAATGATGAAGAAAAAATGATTGCTCAATATGGTTTTAAAGCAAAGAATATGATAACTTCTGCTCTTTCTTCTGATGAATTTTTAAGAGATGTGGGAGATGCTTGAGATCACTCATGAAGGAACTGAAGAAGTGAAGAGATCAAGAAAGCACTCCTTGATACATGAATATGAAATGTTCAAAATGAACCAAAATGAAAGCATCTCTTAACTCCAAACAAGATTCACACACATAGTGAATCATCTTCTGGGACTTGGAAAGACCTTTGACGTTGAGGAATTAAACATCAAAATCTTGAAATGTCTCACTAGAGCATGACAACCAAAAGTGACAGCTATCAAAGAATCCAAAGACCTTTCACAAATGACCATGGCTGCTCTCTTTGGTAAGTTACTTGAGTATGAATTAGAATTATCTCAACTAACCTTTGGTGAAGATGCAGATAAAAAAGGCAAAGGAATTGCACTAAAGGCTGCAGCACCTAAGGTGGAAAAAGAAGAAAACTCAAGTGATGAGGAAGATGAAGAAAGCATGAACTTAATTATGAAAAAGTTCAGCAAGTTTCTAAAGAAGAATAAGGGCAAAAGATTCACAAGAAACAACAAGAGCAATACCAACAACAACACTAGCAACATCAAGAAGATTGACAATAACTTCACATGTTTTGAATCTGGCAAACCTGGCCATATAAAGTCAAAATGTTCAATATACTTGAAGAAGCAACAAAATGACAGCAAAGGCAAGAGAGAAGCAAAGCCAAGAAGAGCCTATATTGCTTGGGAGGACAATGCTTCTACAACTTCTGAATCCTCCACTGAATCAAAGGAAGCCAACATGTGTCTTACCTCAATTGTTAATGAAGAGAATGATGATCTCTTAGGAGAAGAAGATGAGGTAACCTCTGAACTTGATCAAGCTATTTTTGCTTTCCAAGAAATGTATAAAGAGGCTGAAAAGCTTGCTAAATCCAACAAAAAGCTCAAGAAAAATATTGAGAATCATCTTGCAAAAATAATGGAACTACAAACTAAAGTTTGTAACTTGAAGGAAGAAAATGAAATGCTTACTTCAAGCTACAAATCAAGTGGTTGTATTTGTGCTTCTTCCTCTATAACTATTGACAAATATGAAATGCTGGAAAAAGTTTTTGATGAGTATAGATTTAATCAAGAAGAAAAATATATGCAGATTGTTTCAAAGAACAATGAGTTAATTGAGATCTTGGAAAAACTCAACAAAGGAAAATGTGATTTAGATGAAATGTTGAGTGCTCAAAAACAGTTTGGTGACACTTCTGGATTGGGGTACAAAAAGAGTTTTAAAAATGTTCAAAAGACAACATTTGTACTCCCAAAACAGAAGAAAAAGACGAAACCAAGATTCAATCAAAACAAGTTCTTTGAAAACTCATATAAGGCTGTTGTTTGTCATTATTGTATGAAGAGAGGGCATACATCTTACCAATGTTTTGCAAGAAGATTCTATGTACCAAATGGTGAGTGTATTTGGGTGGAAAAGAAAAAGCATGCAACTAACCCCTTTGGACCCAACCTCAATTGGGTACCTTCTACTATGAAGTGATTTGTTATTTTTGTAGGTGTGTCTTAGAGCAAGCTCTTCCTTATGGTATCTCGATAGTGGCTACTCAAGACATATGACCGGTGACAAGTCCTTACTCAAAAATCTAATACTTAAGGATGAGGGCTATGTTACTTATGGAGATAATAACAAAGGAAAGATTATAGGAGAAGGAAATATAGGTGACAGCTTGAACACAAAAATCAGCAATGTGTTCTATGTTGAAGGATTGAAGCATAACTTACTAAGCATAAGCCAATTATGTGATAAAGGTTTTAAAATTTCTTTCAATCAAGATTGCTGCATGATATGTGATGGTAAAAGTGGAGAAGTAATCCACATTGGCAAAAGAAAAGGTAACATTTATTTGCTTTCCATTGACCATGCATTATTTCACAAGACTACATGCTTAATGAGTAAGTTAGATGAAACTTGGTTGTGGCATAGGAGAGCTAGCCATATTAACATGCACCATATGAATAAACTCATTAAAAAGGACTTAGTAATTGGTATTCCAAAACTCAAATTTGAAAAGGACAAACTATGTGATGCATGTCAAAAGGGGAAACAAACCAAAATCTCTTTTCAAAGTAAAAACACTGTTTCCACCTCAAGACCACTTGAATTACTGCATATTGATTTGTTTGGTCCTTCTAGAACTATGAGTTTAGGTGGTAATTACTATGGACTTGTTATTGTTGATGACTACTCTAGATTTACTTGGACTTTGCTTTTGAAATCCAAGAGTGATGCTTTTCATTTCTTTAGAAAGTTGGCCAAACTAGTTCAAAATGAGAAAGGTCATAAAATTGTCTCAATTAGAAGTGATCATGGTGAAGAATTCCAAAATGAGCATTTTGAAAAATTCTGTGAAGAAAATGGAATTAACCACAATTTTTCAGCTCCAAGAACACCTCAACAAAATGGTGTTGTGGAGAGGAAAAATAGATCACTTGAAGAAGGTGCAAGAACATTTCTAAATGAGACAAATTTACCAAAGTATTTTTGGGCAGATGCACTAAGTACTGTGTGTTATACTTTAAATAGATTACTCATAAGACCCATCTTGAAGAAAACACCTTATGAGTTGTATAAAGGAAGGAAGCCCAACTCTCATTTAAGAACTTTTGGCTGCAAGTGTTTTGTTTTGAATAATGGAAAAGAATCACTAGGAAAGTTTGATGCTAAGGCTAATGAAGCCATATTTCTTGGATATTCATTACAAAGTAAAGCATATAGAGTTTTCAACGAAAGAACCATGTGCACGGAAGAATCTGTTCATGTAATTTGTGATGAATCTAACTCTTCAAAAGAAGAAAAAGACTGTGATGTAGATGCAGGTCAAATGGAAGAAAATGTCCAGTTAGAAAAATTATCTATCAATGAAAAAGGGTGAACCTAGTGCTGAAGCAATTCCATCAACTTCCAATCAAGATCCAAAAGAGTGGAGAACTACAAAAGACCTCTCACTAGACAACATCATTGGAGAAGTGTCAAAGGGAGTCTCTACTAGATCTTCTCTTAGAAATTTATGTTGTGATATGGCTTTTGTTTCTCAAATTGAACCTAAAGATATTAATCATGCCTTACAAGATGAACATTGGATGCATGCCATGCATGAAGAACTAAATCAATTCAAAAGAAATGAAGTTTGGGAACTTGTTCCTAAACCATCATCAATTAAGCCTATTGGTACAAAATGGGTTTTTAGAAACAAATTAGATGAAAGTGGAATCATAGTAAGAAACAAAGCTAGATTGGTTGCCAAGGGTTACAACCAAGAGGAAGGCATTGACTATGAGGAAACTTTTGCTCCAGTTGCAAGATTGGAAGCAATTAGACTATTACTTGCATATGCATGCTTAATGGATTTCAAACTTTATCAAATGGATGTCAAAAGTGCCTTTTTAAATGGTTACATAGAGGAGGACATATATGTTGAGCAACCTCCAGGTTTTTCTGATTTCAAACATCCTACTTATGTCTTTAAACTTAAAAAGGCCCTCTATGGTTTGAAACAAGCTCCAAGATCATGGTATGAAAGATTAAGTAAGTTTTTACTTGATCAATCTTTTGTAAGGGGCAGTGTTGATAAAACCTTGTTCATCAAAAGGCATGACAATAATATTCTATTGGTTCAAATATATGTTGATGACATTATCTTTGGTTCAACTAACCAAATGCTTTGTAAAGAATTCTCTGCAGCTATGCAAAATGAGTCTATGATGGATGAGTTAACCTTCTTTCTAGGACTTCAAATTAAGCAAATGAAGAAAGGAACCTTCATAAATCAATCAAAGTACTGCCTTGAGGTCATTAAGAAGTTTGAAATGGAGAAAAGCAAAGATGCTACAACTCCAATGGCAACCTCAGCATACCTTGACTCAGATGAAAGAGGGAAGAAGGTGGATGAATCCAAATTCAGAGGAATGATTGGTTCCTTGCTCTATTTGACAGCTAGTAGACCAGATATCATGCTAAGTGTTTGCTTGTGTGCAAGATACCAAGCAAATCCAAAAGAGTCACACCTTACAACAGTCAAAAGGATCATCAAATACCTCAAAGCAACACCCAAAGTTGGGCTGTGGTATCCTAAGGGTGCACCAATAAGTATTATTGCATTTTCTGATTCTGATTTTGCAGGATGTAAACTTGATAGGAAAAGCACAAGTGGAACTTGTCATATCCTTGGAAGCTCACTCATTTCATGGCATTGCAAGAAACAAGCTTGTGCGGCTTTGTCAACTGCTGAAGCTGAATATATCTCAGCTGGGAGTTGCTGTGCACAAAGCCTATGGCTTAAACAACAAATGCAAGATTATGGAGTTGATCTTAAAGAGATTCCACTACTTTGTGACAACACAAGTGCAGTAAACATCTTAAAGAATCCTGTCATGCACTCAAGGACCAAGCACATTGAAATTAGACATCATTTCTTAAGAGATCATGTGCAGAAAGGTAACATCAAGGTTGAATTCATTGACACTCATAATCAACTTGCTGACATTTTTACTAAACCATTGCCAAAGGAAAGATTTTATGCACTTAGAAACATGCTAGGGATTCTTGATGAACATAATCTATGCTAGATTGTTTAAATGTATGCTTTTCATAAACATTTGAGGCCTCACTTATGCATTTACTCTTAAATAATTGAAATTCGTACAAGATGCATAAAATGCTTTGTCTTTGTTGTTTTTACAGTAGTAATCGATTACACCACGTATTAATCGATTAAATTGATCTAAAATCACATTCTGTGTGCAAGTAGAAAGCTAGTAATCGATTACACTCACCTCGTAATCGATTATTCTTCACATTAAGAACCTTTTCTCAGCATAAGCAACTCACTGTGATAATCGATTACATCTCAGATTAATCGATTACCACTCATAAAATCCATTCCTCAGTTTGAGTGTGTCACTGGGATAATCGATTACCACTTATGATAATCGATTAAAAAGCACAGAGTTCATTCCTCAATTTGTGTGACCCACTGGGATAATCGATTACCTCGTGGGATAATCGATTACATATTGTCAGATTCTTAATAAAAATCCCAAGTTAGTAATAATAATCGATTACTTAATCATATAATCGATTACAGGTCATCTTCTACCTCTGACTGGTTAGCAAATAATCGATTACACCACGGGATAATCAATTACAATGAACAAATTTTGTGTCCTAAATGAGAAAAATAATTGATTACTTAAGGAAATAATCGATTATTTATGCGGTTGAGCGAGTTCTGACAGTTTTTTTTCTGGAAATGTAACTGCCCTATCAAATCTAAAAGCAATCCAAGGCCAATGAAGTGCCTTAACTGCCACCAACAGCTAGTTTTTCAAAAATATGGGCGTTAGGAGCCTTAATTTTGCCTATAAATAGTGCACTGCATCAATTGAAAAAACTGCACCTTTCTCTATCTCTCTCTGAAATTTCTGAGTTTTCTTAAGCCTTCTTGTGTCCAAACCTTGACTGAAACCATGTCTAACCCCACACCTAAACGTGCTAGGTCTTCCAAGAGGAAAGTAGGAGAATCCTCATCCAACCCACCTCCTCCTCAACCCCCAAACAGGCTTGACTTGTGGTTCTCCACAGAGTCTGATAAAATGAACTACTTACAGTTCAATGCCACAAAACCAGTAGCCTCTCCAAAATACCTTGAACTGAATTGGTTCATTAGGGAGGGTTTCCAGTTTCCTGCTCTCTTTGAAGCCCAAGGGCTTAGGAGATTTTTAGAGATGAAGGGTACTTTCTACCCTGAATTAGTGAAGGTGTTTTACACCTGTGCTAGAGGGTCCATGGATGGGAGTCTAGTTTCCAAAGTCATGGGTGTGACAATGGAAATTACTCCTGAAATTTGGGAAACAGTGGCTGGGGTAGTATGTGAGGGAACAAGGAGATTTGATGAGGAGCCTAATGGGTATAACAAAATGGATACCTATAGGGAAATGTTGCATGATCCACACATGCACATTAGGAATAGGCTAAGCACTGGACCCATGACTACTGAAAACAGACTCCTCCATTACACAATTTCCTATGTAATTACTCCAAGGGCTACCAATCATGCCCAAGCAACAGATGAAGACCTTCAATTGGTCTATGGGCTGAAAAATAACATACCCATGAATTGGGTACTTATCTTTGAAGAAATCATGCTCAAATCCAAAAGGTTAACCAATTACCCTTTTCCCTATCCTGTGCTGGTGTCTAGGTTCATTGACCACTTCAACATTGATGTTGAAAATGAAGTGGTTGATAACACCAACTCCTCCAACAGCCTAATCACAGAAAAATGCCTCACCAAAATGACCATGAGGAAGACTCCTACTGGATGGATAATGGCCAATCAAGCTCCTTATGCTGCTGCTGCTGAAGATGTTGAGGTACAAGAAGTGGCTGATTCTGGAGATGAAGAAGAAGGCCATCCTCAATAGCCTCTGCATACTCAATTTGAGTCCTTAATGCTACAGAAAATGGACTCCTTGATTAAGATGCAAGAAGACTTCAAACCTGAAACCCATGAAGCTTTAGAAGAAATTAGGGATAGGCTAGATTCAATAAAGACAAACATGAATGAGTTGCTTCTGCAGAATTCTAGGCCTATGTACTTTGCTATTTTAGTTTTTATCCTTTTATGTTTCTTTTTAAATTCTGTTTGCTTTAAAATTCCACTATGTAATGGCTCCCTTATGCATTAATATAATGTTTTAATTTCATTTTCCGCTGTGCCTTAAGTATTTTTGACTTTTAACAAGCCAAATAGGGGGAGAAATGTCTGATTAAGGGGGAAAGTTGAATGAAGAAATGTGTTCTACATAACCCTTTGTTTGCCCCTGTTTTTGTTTCATTTTTTGCCCAAAAATTTGAACTAAATGGATGCTGGATTTTAGGGGGAGTTGTTGTGTTATAATGGATTTAATCAATGCATATGACTTATAATTACATGCAACTTGAACCACAAATGCTTTTAACACTTGTCTTGGCAAAGGGGTTGAAAGATTTCAGGTTTTGTAAAGCTCAAGTTCTTCAAATTAATTCAACAAATTAACTCCAAGCCTCACTGTTAATCAACTGAAGATTTGGCATGTTTAAAGCCAAAAAGGGGGAGATTGTTGGTTTCAAAGAAGTCACTTGAAGAATGGACAAGAGATCAAGCTTGGTTTTGAACTTTCAACATGCCTTGAAGACTTGAAGATTAATGTTTGATTAATTGTAAAAGGAAGAAGCATTTCTGGTGATCCAAGTGCATTGCATTCATATCATTCATTTAGATTTTCAATTATAGTTATAGAATTCACAAGGCTTTGATAATTTGATTAAGAGTTTGATTTGAAACAAAGGTTTTTGGAAAAATACAAGTTTCTACTATTTAATCGATTACCTAAGCATATAGTCGATTACTTTGTTCTTAGCTCTTTCTGGAAAACTCTTGAAGAACAACATAATAGATTACGTATCGGATTAATCGATTATTTTACCTTAGTCTACATATAAAACTGCCTTGATAAACATTTTAATCGATTACCAATAAACTGTAATCGATTACAAAGGCCAAATAGAAAACCTCTGTCCACTGCCTTAATCGATTACTAAAGTCAGTAATCGATTACATAATAAGCCTCTGCTTGACTATTTCTTATACAATAATCGATTACCAAAATTCGTAATCGATTACATAGTTCATTTGGCTGTCTCTAGTTTTATGAAGCTGTCTGTCTTAATCGATTACAAAATATGGTAATCGATTACACAGTGTATTTCAAGCTACACTCTGAACTTCAAGTTTTTTAAAGCTCACTGTGTTAATCGATTACAGGACGGAATAATCGATTATAGGACGGAATAATTGATTATTTAGTTCGTTGCCCATACCCAGAATTTTATTGAACAGATTAATCGATTACATATGCTATTTAATCGATTACATATGATAAATAATCAATTATTGGGCGCGTTTAATCGATTACTGACAGTTGTAAAAGTTTGTTATAAATAGAACTCTTACTCTGCTTGATTAGTAACTTGTGAATTTCGAATTCTGAGCTAACATAAAGCATTCTAAATACTTTCTTGGGGTTTTCTGGGTTCTGGGAGTTCTTGCTTACATTAAAACATCTATGGGTTATTGATTGATTCTTGAAGCAAGAAAGTTCTTTTCAAAGCTTAAGGAATGAGTTG
>CM023957.1:18367051-18379535 GCA_013407115.1 Glycine latifolia | reverse complement strand
CTCTGAGTTTTGTGTTCACCTTTAAACCTGATTCATTCATTCATATGCATTATCATTCACTGGATCATCAGGTGATTTCTTTCCTTAGCTTTGTGTTTGTAACTCTGTTTTGATTTGTATTTGAATTTCTATTGTAATTGGGTTTGTTGCATGTAATCTAGAGATGAGGTTTCTCTAGGGGTGTGCTGAGTAGTGTTCTCAGTGGGTTGGTCTCTAAGAACCTAATAGGGTTTTAGGTTTCAGAAATTTATCTAGGGTTGATAAAGGGAGACTTTGTAATTACTTGTAAGACTGAAAATTGCAATAGTGGAACTCCATTCTAGTGTTGAGTGGAAGAAAACTGGATGTAGCTTCATAGTGTTTGAAGTGAACCAGTATAAATCTCTTGTGTCTTGTGTTTAAATTCGTGCTTGCTTATTTCCCAAATATACTGATTGTCTTGTATTGCTTATCAACTTATTCTTGAACAATTGCATACCTTGGGCTGAGCATTTGATTGAATAAGTAATCTTGGTTTCAAAAGTAATAAAGATCCTAAGGGGAAACTCTGATTTTGTTAAAGGAAATTTTAATTTACCAAGCCTAACCAATTCACCCACCTCTTGGTTAAGTGTGAAGTGTTCCTATCTTTCACATATTTTTCTAAAAACATCTTAAAAAGGTATTCTAAAACATCTTAAAAAGCATCAATCCAATTTACCAAACCAAGCAATACTAATTATCCTAGTTCTCATATAATGATTTTGTTGTGAAAGTTCATTCAATTTCATTAGAAGCAGTTCAATCGAATTAACCCCTAAATTAATTGAAACCACAAACCTAATTGAAATATCATCCAAATAATCATTAAAATTTGAAATTAGGAAATGAATCCATAACCTAATTCATTTTCAATCCTAAACACATTCACAATAATGAAAATTGAATAGAGGATTGAAGAAGAAAGTGAACATTCACACAGAATTTGAAATACCAAACCAGAACTCAAATTCTCCTTGCCTGGGCTTGGATCCTTGGATTGATTAATTATTTAGCCTTCCATGATCATCATCAATGAAAGCCCCACGAAATTAGTGCAAGAAAATGGAAGAACAAAAATGAAAATGAAGAACAATTGAGAGAAAATAAGAGAAATGATTTTAATTATAAAAACTTCTAAAAGTCACTACAAAATGTGTTTGTGCTAAAATGAAGTGTGTCCATCCAAATAACTAAAATCACTAAAATATAGTGACTGAGTCAGTAGGAAAGGATGGGCCATAATGAAGCCCAACTAATCTAACTAATTACACCAATTTCGTAGCCCAAAATTCAAGTGCAGTGATTCTGACTTCCAAGCCTAAAATGACCCTCAAAATGACAGAATTGGCCTTGGCTTATCTCTGACAAACTTGTATATATTTTTCTTATCTTTCCAAGGACTACTCATATGCACCATTTGGAGTTCTGTAGAGCTCTCTAGGCTCTGCACAAGGAAGATAGGTCAAGTAAGCAAAAACTCTAAAAATAAGCAACAATTATCAATTAAGCCCACTTGTTTGCCTAAGGCAAAAACTGAATTAGAATGGGAAAATAAAAGTCTAAGAGAAGTCAAATAAGCTAAGAAGAATAGAAAAATATTAAACTAAAAATGCTCAATCAAAATACCCCACACTTAAACTTTTGCACTCCTGGGCAAAACTAAAAGAAAGACTAAGAGAAAAATTTAAACTAAAGTAAACCACAAACTAAAAGAAAGGTAAGAATAAGACATACACATTTTTCAATGGATCTAACAATGCACAAAAGTGAGAAAGATGAAAAATGGAAGAATAATTAAGGTTTCAAACAATCCATGAACACATGATCACAAGCGCAAAGTGAAAAAGTAGTCAAGTTAAAATTAAGAATGAACCAAGGTGATAGAAATCTCTCAAAGAGCAACACTCAACCTCTTCTAATGTGTATGGATTTATGTTTACACTCAAACACCACATGTAACTAGCACATCCAAATTTTGACAAGACTCTAATTCATTCAACTTGAAATACACATGCATCAAAAGATCAAAAGGACTTCATAGGCTTGTAATGTATGGCTTGGGTAAAGGGTGGATAAGAAAAGGATATTTAGGCTAAAGCTAAGAGAAAAGAGGGGCAATGGAGAGTAAGCCAACAAGTATAGAGAGGGGTAGAAACAAAGAACTTATAAGGATGAAAATGAATCACAACAACTTTTATTGCATTTTCTTTTCCTTTTTCTTTGCTTTTCTTTTTCCTTGTTTATGCATTTTTTTCTTCTTTAAACTTTTGCTTTGTAAAATCTTTCTTTCCTTTCCTTTTCTTTCCAAATCAAAACAAAATAAAAATACCCTACACTTGTTTGAAACCTATTCCCAAAACAATTCCAAGGCCCATTTTCTCCCTAAAGTTAGGATAACTTGGTTTTCCATTTTTTTTTCTTTTTTATAATGAGGTACACATGAAAAAAAAGGTTAAAGGCTCAAAAAGGATAGCAATGGATACCAATGCAAGGATAGTTTATTTGGCTAGTGGATAAAAGAAATAAGACCTAAATCGTCTCAATCAAAGCATGTGCAACAAGGAATGTCAAAAGAGCCAAGACAAAACATAGAGTAATCTAGCACAAGGGTGAAATTACACATGAAAGAACATGAATGAAATAATGTGATTCATCCACAAAGGCCCCAAAACTCACAAGGCATAATTCTATCACACATGATCCATTTTAAATTCTATTTCTCAAGCCTACTTATCACTTCAACAATTGCCACAATGATTCACATCAAGCATTAAAACTTTCATTCCAACAAAAATTAGTACATTTTTCACAAATTACACAAGTTAGAAATCTTATGAAAAACATGAAAAAGTGCCTAAATTCTAGTTTTTATTTTCTGAATGTAAAAACAGACTGACAACCAAACAAAACAAAACAAATACAACAAAAATAGACAGAAACAGAAAACAGATAGATAAAATAGAAAACAAACTCAAAAATTAAAACAGACAGAATGTAAAAACATAAACAACAACAGAAAACAAACAGAAACAGTAAACAGCAAATAGAAACTAATAAACAGAAACGTAAATAGAAAATGGATTTTGTAATCCTTCACCCCATACTTGAAATGCACATTGTCCTCAATGTAAGTATGCAATAAGATGCAAAAAAAGAGACAAAAAATAAAAGACGGGAAAAGGAAACTCCCCAAATGTCATTCAAGGTACATCATCACATAGAATTGGCAAGACTAAAGAGATGTCTGCCACAAGCTCCTCCTCCACTAGCGGGCTCGCATGAAATAGCTTGAGTTGGTGACCATTCACTTTGAAGACCTTGCTGGTAATTCATTTTTAATCTCAACTGCACCATGGGGAAAAACATTAGTAATAACAAAAGGTCCATCCCATCTAGATCGAAGTTTACCGGAAATAAGCTTGAGGCGAGAGTTAAACAATAACACTTTTTGGCCAATATGGAACTCCTTCCTAAGAATCCTAGAGTCATGAAATCTCTTCACTTTCTCCTTGTAAATCTTGGAGTTCTCACAGGCTTCTAAGTGGATCTCTTCAAGTTCTTGCAATTGAAGCTTTCTTTCCATACCCGCTTCATCAAATGCCATGTTACAACTCTTTACCACCCAATAAGCACAGTGCTCAATCTCCACCGGAAGGTGGCATGACTTACCAAAAACTACCCTATAGGGAGACATCCCCAAAGGTGTTTGGTAAGTGGTCCCGTGAGCCCATAAAGCATCTTCAAGTAGCTTGCTCCAATCCTTCCTGTTGGGTTACACTACCTTCTGTAATACTTGCTTTATCTCTCTGTTAAAAACCTCTGTTTGTCCATTAGTTTGGGGATGATAAGCTGTAGCAACTCTATGCACAACCCCATACTACTGAAGCAAGGATGTCAATGACCTGTTACAGAAATGGCTCCCTTGGTCACTGATAATGGCTTTAGGCACACCAAACATACAAAAAATGTTGGATCTCACAAAATCCACAACATTAGAATCATTACTTCTAGTGGCCTTAGCTTCAACCCATCTAGAAACATAATCAATAACAAGCAGAATATATAAAAAAACCATGGGAAACAAGAAATGGACCCATAAAATCAATACCCCACACACAAAATCTCACAAAAAATAATGGGTTGCTAAGGCATCTCATGTCTACGTGTAATGGTTCCTCCTGCTCTCTGACAATGCTCACAAGTGGTGGTAAAGTGATGAGCATCTCTAAACAAAGTGGGCCAATAGAACCCACAGTCTAATACTCTCCTAGCGGTCCGCTGAGGACCAAAATGACCGCCAGTAGGTGTGCCATGACAAAATTGAAGAATAGACTGAATCTCATGATCTGGCACACACCTACGGATCACTTGATCACTACCAAACCTCCACAAATAAGGATCATCCCACACATAAAATTTAGCATCACTCTTAAGTTTATCTATTTAAGACCTAGATGCATGAGGTGGAACAACAGATGCAACAAAAAAATTCACAATGTCAGCAAACCAAGGCGTGATATGTGATGAATGCAAGTGCATCAAATGCTCATCAGGGAAATTATCCCTAATAGGAAAGGATTCAACAGGTCCCTCAATCCTGCTCAAATGATCAGCAACCAATTTTTTCGAACCACTTCTGTCCTTAATCTCAATATCAAACTCCTGAAGAAGAAGTATCCACCTGATCAATTTAGGTTTAACATCAGGCTTCTTTAACAGGTACTTCAAAGCTGAATGGTCAGTAAAGACAATGATATGGGAGCAAAGCAAATAAGATCAGAATTTATCTAAAGCAAAAACAATAGCTAAAAGCTCATTCTCCGTGGTGGTGTAGTTAACTTGGGCTGCATCTAAAGTGTGTGAAGCATAAGCAATGACATGGGATCATTTATTAACTCTCTATGACAACACAGTCCCAAGTGCATAGTTAGAGGCATCACACATGAGCTCAAAGGGAAGTTCCCAATCTGGTGGTTATATGATGGGAGAGGTCGTAAGCTTCTTCCTTAATTCCTTAAATGCCTCTTTGCAAGGCTGGTCAGTCATAAAGTCTACGTCCTTTTGGAGAAGCTTGGACAATGACAATGCAATCTTGTTGAAATCCTAGATGAATCTCCTATAAAAACCTGCATGTCCAAGAAAAGAACGTACTTCCCGCACAGAAGTGGGGTAAGGTAAAGAAGTAATAACATCAATCTTAGTTTTATCGACCTCAAGACCTCTAGAGACCAAATGCCCTAAGACTATACCTTCATGTACCATAAAATGGCATTTCTCAAATTTAAGAACAAGGTTAGTCCCAATACATTGATCAAGAACTCTAGAGAGACTATCCAAACATGCATCAAAAGAGGAACCATAAACAGTGAAATCATCCATAAACACCTCCATGCAACTCTCTAATAAATCAGAAAAGAGACTCACCATGCACCTTTGGAAGGTAGCAGGTGCATTGCATAGGCCAAAAGGCATCCTAGTGTAAGCAAATGTGTCAAATGGACAGGTGAATGTGATTTTGTGTTGGTCCTCTGGTGCAATATGAATTTACATATAACTAGAAAAATCATCAAGAAAGCAATAATGTGATTTACCTACCAACCTCTCCAGAACCTGGTCAATGAAGGGGAGAGGGAAATGGTCCTTGCGAGTTGCCTGGTTAAGTCTCCTGTAGTCAATGCAAACTCGCCAATTGTTGGCTACTCTAGTCAGAATCAACTCATTATCCTGATTTTTCACAACAGTGATACCCGACTTCTTAGGGACCACTTAGACAGGTGAAACCCAAGTGCTATCTGAAATGGGATAGATAATCCCTGCAGCTAATAACTTCATCACTTCCTTCTTCACCACATCAAGAATAGTGAGATTTAGCCTCCTCTATGGCTGCCTCACCGGCCTAGAATCATCCTCCAAGAGTATCCGATGCATGTAGATGGAAGGATTTATTCCAGAAAGGTCAGCAAGTGTCCATCCAATGGCCTTTTTGTGGCCTCTCAAAACATGAAGCAACTTTTCTTCATGCTAAAGTGATAGGATGCTAGATATGATGACTGGAAGCTGCTTAGCATAATCTAAATATGCATATTTAAGGTGCTCAGGTAGTGACTTTAGCTCCAAAGAAGGTGGCTGAATGGTGGAAGGCAAGGAAAGGTTGTTGGCTGAGGGAAGGAAGATAGTAGAATTAGAACCTGTATCTGTACCTATATCTACAACAGAATCAGAGTCAAGTGCGGAGGAAATCTCCGCACAAATACTACATACAACAGTAGAATCATCACAGGTGCAATTACAAGAACCAAGATCAAAATCAGAAAAATCAGAAAGTAAATCAGAAATATCTACACTATCTACTGCAACATCAATGATATCAAGAAGAAGGACAGAATGCTCCTCTACAGGATGTCTCATGGCCTCAAAAATGTTAAACTGGACAACGTCATCACCAAACTCCATGGACAAATTTCCTGCATACACATCAATTTGGTCCTAGCTGTCATCAAGAATGGTCTCCCTAGGATCAATGTGGAACTATGGCTGGAAGACTCATTCTCCATATCCAGTATGTAAAAATTTGTAGGAAAAATCAAATTATTAACTCACACCAGCACATCTTCAATAAGTCCACGTGGAAGCGCAACACTCCTGTTGGCTAAGTGAATGACAACACTAGTGGGTTTCAAATCACCAAGATGTAATGATTTGTAAACTGATGTAGGCATGACATTAATGGAGGCTCCAAGGTCACACATGACATCTGCAAAAGTACAATTTCCAATGGTGCAAGGGACAGTGAAAGTGCCAGGATCCTTGCACTTCTGTGGCAAGGTGGATAGTGGAATGACATCAATAGTTTTGCCCTGTATAAGTGCAGATACATTTCTGCCCATCTTCACTTGCTCATTTCCCTTCAGCTTCCTCTTGTGGGTGCACAAATCCTTCAAGAACTTTGCATATTTTGGAATCTGTTTGATGGCATCCAAGAGGGGAATGTTGACTTCCACCCTGCTGAAAGTCTCAAGTGAAAACACAATGAATATACTACAAATAAATTAAGAGGGGGTGAATTGTTTCAAATCTGATATTTAAAATTTTCTAAAACAAATTAAGGAATTAAAATCTTGGATCGTATCACTTGTTCACCTTTTGAAAATCCAAAACTCTTTCTTCAATCAAGATCAATCCTTATGTGCATGTAATGACAGAAATAGTTTCTTTGATGATAATATTTTGATTTCACAAAGATAAGCAATGAAATATACAGAATTCAAGACAAGAGACAAGGCAATTTATACTGGTTCACCTCACATCCTTGGAGGCTACATCTAGTTACTTCCAACCCACACTAGGTTAGAGTTTTCACTATATCAAAGAATCTTTACAAGCAGTTTACAATGATCACCTTTATCCACACTAGACAAAGAAACAGAAATCTAAACCCTATTGACTTCAAATGATCACGACCCAGAGAACCCTACTCTGTTCTTACTTCTAGAGAACCCTACTCTAGAAAACAACTTTAAAGAATTAAAGATATAAACCAAAATTTTTTTTTAATAACCAGAAAAATTCTAAAGAAAGATTCAAGAGATACAACCTATGATCCTTCAAATGAATGAATGAATGAATGAATGAATGAATGATGTTACCAATCAGTCAGGTTGAATGCAATTCAAAGCTCAGAATAAGAACTCTTGAAGTCTTGTCTTTTCTTTAAAAACTCATCTCAAGAACTCAACATTCTTGATCTCATGAGAGGATTTTTACTCTTAGAACAAATCAGTATTTTTGCTCTGGAAAAAGCTTTCTATCTTTTTAGTGATTCACACAAATTCTCAAAGTTACTCAGAACAATTCGCTCTAAGTCTATTTATAAAGACTAGTTAAGCAAAGCTTTAAAAAAACTGATTTAACTGACAATAATTGATTAAAACGAACAGGTAATCGATTATTTAATCATATGTAATCGATTAAAATATAACATAATCGATTAATATGTTCTTGAGCTTCCTGGAAATGTTTTCATGAACAAGATAATCGATTAAACTGAAACGTAATCGATTAAAACAGTCTTAGTATATTTGAAACATGAATAAATAATCGATTACATAAGACTGGTAATCAATTAAACCAGTAAAGCTCAAAACACAACCCGGCCTGTGTAATCGATTACTGAAAATGGTAATCGATTATACAAAAAAAACATCATGACTAACATGTTGAGATAATCGATTACATATCAGAATAATTGATTATTCCAGTGATGCATGTTTTTTCATATGTTACTATATAATCGATTAAAAGAAGCTGGTAATCGATTAAGCTGCTCTTCAAGGCTTTTCCAGAAATAGTATGAATGTATTTAATCGATTAAAATGCTTGTTTAATCGATTAAAATAGTAAGTTTTCATTTTTTTCAAAGACTTGGCCATGAGAACTTAACTTCTTATGAAATCACTGGATTGCTTTGAGATTTTAATAAAAAACTATGTATGCATGATAATGAGAATGCAAATGCAAATGAAAGACCAAAAGGCATAGCACTTGAACTACTTAGACAAGCCTTCAAATGGTTGGGCATGTATAAAGCTAAAACATCAAGCCTTCATCCTTGCTTCAATCTTCTTGCAGCTTCTTAAAGTCAACAATCTCCCCCTTAAAATCAACATGAAGCAGATCAAAATCAAACTCCACTTTCTTTGCAGAAATGGATCCAGAAGGAAAAAGTAGAGGAATGTGTGTTGGTGTAAAATCTGTTTTGGCACCATCATCAATTTTAGCACCAGCATTTGGAAGCTCCTTGCCCCTCCTCAAGGTAATAGCACTCAAATTCTTTGGATTAATAACTGATTTTGCTGGAATGTTGCCAGAACCTTGCTGCTGCATCTGGTTGACAGTTGTAGCTAACTGTCCAATCTGAGTCTGCAGTCTTGGATGGTGGCACTGACATTTTGTTGAAACTGAATGTTGGTGGTTGCCATTTGTGTAACACCCTGGATTATAAGTTGCTATGTATGTACTAGTGATGTCGGCTGTCGAGATGGGTTGGCCGAGTTATATGTATGTACTTGTGATGTCAGCTGCCGAGATGGGTTGGCTGAGTTGTATGTATGTGCTTGTGATGTCGGCTACCGAGATGGATTTGATGTGTTGTATGTATGTGCTTGTGATGTCGGCTGCCGAGATGGGTTGGCCGAGTTGTATATGTATGTGCTTGTGATGGCTTGAGATGTTTTGTACCTTGATAGAGCCATGGTGAGAGGCTAGGTATAAACATGTGAGATGTTGGGACCGAGAGGTGGACCTTGTAAGGACCTCGGTTAGTGCATCAGTGAGCCCTAGTTGGGGCGGCCCTCGTTTGGGGAAGTGTAACATGGGAGGGTATGGAGATCCTAGCCAGGATGGGATGTTCCTGTGCTGGGCCATACGTTAATGGTGCCCATGAGAGACATACATGTTTGTGGCCCGTGTTGGGGTGGTCCTCATTTGGGGCAGTGTGTATGTAACATGGGAGGGTATGGAGATCCCAGCCAGGGCGAGAAGTTCCTATGCCAGGCCATACAGTAATGGAGCCCAAGAGAGACATACTTTATTTACATGATGGAAATAGAATGATTGACTGTAATAGTACGAGAAGTACTGGGGAGCCACATCTATAGAGAGATCCTTATGACACCCGTTTGGACCATGGATTTGGCCTATTTCCGGGATGGTACCACACTACTATCTAGAACTACACTATCAAATTCATCTAGACTAATATTATTTCAGCTTAATCTGTGAACTGTCCTATCTATCTCAGGATCATATGAATGCAAATCACTTGGTGTGGACCTAGTCAGTCATGCATAGTTCAACTCATAAGGAAAAAAAACTCAGAAATGACAAGCAGTTACTCTACTAGGACACTATTCACAATATCTGCTGAAAAGAAACAGAAAATGGAAAACTGCCCTAAATAATTTTAGAAAAATTTAAAAACACCAAAGTAAATATCTATAAATCATGCTTGATTTTTGTAATTTTTTTGGTGATTTTTAAAAATCATGAAAACACAAAATAAATTCAAAAGTGGTCTAGATCATCAAATTTGGCAATTTGGATGTAAGGTTTTAGATCCACATGGGCATTTAATATAATAATGATATTATGATTAAGAGGAAATTGTGTTTTTAGTGAATCCGGGTTCGCATTTTCTAAGTCAGCACTAACAAGGTATCCGGGTTCGTATGACCGAGATGGCGGGTCGTATGACCGAGATGGCGCGTCAAGGAGGAAAAAGGGACCATTATGAAGCGAGGCTGACATGGAGGAAAGGATTCAAGGTGGGAACCCGCACGAGGTCAGATATGGTCGGTAGAGGGCGGAACCTTGGACTTATGAAGTACCAAGGCAGGAGTCCAAATAAGGAACCTCTGGTTTTACATATAGCCAAGATGGGACCCCGTACAAGGTTGTCTGGGCTACGCATATCAAGTGGGGAAGTCATATGCACTTGACTTGCCAACCCGGTGGTTGGTGCTTTCACAAGCTTACCCTATGCACGTATCCGCATTGACTACCAGATCACTTGAGTGACACATGTTGACTTTTATGACGTATGCGACGTGCGTCAACTCCTATATATATATAAGAAACGTGCGGGTGGGTCATTTCTTACATGACTCATTTCTTCTTCTATCCCTTTACAAAAAGGCACTCTTTCTTTCTCCCTTTCTTCGTTTTCGCCATTGACGAACAGGGGGAAAGCTTCTAGTTTTTGGGGAGAGAAGACGATCTTAGGATGTTCGAGCTTGGAGAAGCTGTTCTCTAGCCTTGTTAACAGTTTTAGAGTAAGAAACGCCGGTCTAACCTTAAAATCTAACTGTTATGGATTTTTGGGCTAGGCTATGATAGACCCTTTTGAGGGTCTGCATGTCACTTGTGGGTGACTAGCTCTTGTAACCTAGAAAAGTATAGAGTTTATTTACATGCAACGAGTGAGAACTGCTATTGATTACTTGCATGCATATATGTAGGGCGTGACGCTAGGGATTGTGGTTTTCGGAACCGCGAGGTTGAGCGAACTAGTGTAGAGCTTAGAACAGGTAAGCTCTCTGTTCTTAAGAGTCCTTCTCTGGACCGTGTTCCACCATACTCCGAGGGAGTGATGGTTATTGTATGCCATGATGCATGTATTGAAATTGTGTGTTACTGCTTTCTGATTGAGAACATGTATATGTTTTGCACTGTGATGCTATGTTATGATGTATGAGATTCTCTGGCCAGTAGAATGGACAAATATGGACTTCCCTTAGAGCCAAAGTGATGTGGAACAACTCTAAGAGGTCAATTAATATATACAAAAAACCTGAGAGAGAATGCCCATTAAGTTGGATGAACCTCTCTTGGAAGAGTCATATACGTCCGTGCAGAACCCGGAGGGAATATGCCCATTAAGTTGGATGATCTTCCTCAGGTGGTGTCTGGCCGAAGTCCTGGGGGAATGTGTCCATTAAGTTGGATGATCTTCCTCAGGCAATGATATATAGAGAATGTGTCCATTAAGTTGGATGATCTCTCTTGATATATCTGTGTGATAATATACCTGTGATGTCTTTTAAGAAAGCCGGGATGGCTAACTTGTGTAATGCATGTTTTGATGCTATGTATCGTGGAAGTGAACCCGAGAGAGGAGAAGCCTCCAAGGACCCGGAGTTTATTGAGATTTTTATCTCACCCCGGTTGGGGATTATATGTTATTGCAGATGATGTGCACAGAGAGGACGACAGATCCCGGGGCAAGAGGCCCGGGTAGCAAGGCAATTCGAGGGACTCCGGGTGTCATGTGCGTCTCCCTGTTAACATTCCATTATGGTTGTCAAGCGTAGTAATTAATTTAACAAGATTAATAAGGAAGCAACTAATAGAGTGACGTCATCATACGACCACAAATAACATAGCTTTGCATTATGTATGATAACTATTCACAAGTTTACAAACATATAAGAACCCGGGTACACTCTCCCCTCAAAACTAGGTTACAAACACGCGTGAGTACATATCAAATTGCAAAGCCAACATGCTCCAAAAAATGATATGAACAAATTAATCAACCTGAGATGATGTCTATCATGCTTTCTTGAAACTTCTTTTATCACTAGCTTGCATGGATGTTCAATCAGAATGAGAATCTTGACTCAACACACATGTAGATCCTAACACATTTGAATAACTCTCTAATTTCTGACTTTTAACACTTTGAGAACTCTTAGAGAATGTAAAACACAAGGTATGTACGAGTACTCTCTTTCTAATGTATTTACTATCAAAGACACAACTTTTCTATTTATAAAAAAACTGATTTAACTACCTGTAATCGATTGTTTCGCTATAGTAATCGATTATTTTAACTCTGGTAATCGATTATTTCGTCCATATAATCGATTAATTTGTTCATCACAAATCTGGAAATCTTGAACGAACA
>CM023957.1:18349833-18363779 GCA_013407115.1 Glycine latifolia | reverse complement strand
TTTGGTGGTTGTCAAGTTTAAATATTTGAATGGGCCTATCCGTAACAAAATTATAAATATATATGCGACTATAACTAAAAAAAACTGTATCCTTAATACTCTCTCAACCTTTTTGTTTTGTTAGAGAGCTTAATTAATTCATTATGTTTGTTTCAATAAAATATTTGATTTCATAAACAGAACACGCGTTAAAATGGAAATGAACTGTGTGAATACAAGTGTAGCTTGGGAGCCACTGAAGTTGGTCTAAACGTAGTCTTTGAACCATATCGGCTTGGGCCTGCCTGAGTCGCCCAAAGTTGAAAATTATTTATCGCATTTCATTATTTGCTGGAGACGTAGGGTACGCGACACACGTGTTAATTATGTGTTCGCCTCTTAATTAATCCGTAATAAGTTGTTTCAAAATCTAAATTCCATGCTTCTAACCTTACGTATTGCATTCCATTGCAATAAAATCTAACGGAGTTGAATTACAATAATTACGATTTTAAAAGATTATTTAAGCATAAATTTTTTATAGATTTTAAATATTATGATTTACTAAATTTTTTATGATAATTTAGATTTTAATAAATTTATATTATAAGAATTAAAAAAATTAAAAGAAATTTATAAATTTATAAGAATTTAAAGAATTTGAAGATATATAATATTATAAGAATTAGTATAGAAAATAATAAGAAATGATGAGATTTAGATAAATAAAATAAAATAAATATAATTTTTTAATCTTTTAATAACTATATTAATTTTAATTTTATGTTCTTCTATACTGATATTTTTTGTAATAATATATTCTTATTTTCACTTTTGGATTGAAATAATAGATTTAAAATTATATGTTAATTTTTAAAATTTTTCAATTATTATAATTATTTCATGATAAATATAATGACATATTTAAATGAAATGTAACAATAAACATACAATGGGATAGAGTAATGAGGGTGAAAAATTAGTAAGAGAATTAGGAGTTATTTGGATGACAAAATTAAAAATAATATTTACAAAAATATTGTGTCAAATAGAAGATAAACATATTCAATATAAGAAAAATATTATTAGTCTTAGCACATAAGATAAATATTAATTTAATTAAAAAAAAGAAAAAGGATAAAGGAGGAAGTATATTTGACATTATTTTATTTCAAAAGAATAGAAAAAATGTATATAAGACACAAATTTTGAGAAATATTAAAAAGAGAAAAATGTATGCATAATGAGAAAAAATAAAATTTAATAATTAATAAAAAGGAAAAAAATTTAACAAAATTTTAAAGAATTTGAATGAGATTATTTAATAAATATTTTATATTAAAAATATAATAAAATTCATTAAAATTTATATCTTTTAAACATTAAAATATTTTATATAAATTATAAAAATTTAATTAAATAATATTGAATTTTGTTATATACAAAATTTATTTATATTATTTAAAAATCTTAATTGAATAAAAGTTGTTGTTGGCAACAAACTTTTACAATACCGCCAGCAGAAAGACACAGCAACGAAGGTGGTGGATCCAACACTGCCAAACGTTGAACCCACATTTTGGTTCTTTCTCTCATGTAAACCTTTTTTTTTATTCTGATCAAAACCAACACCACCCCCACAACCCATTCAAAGCCTTTTCCATCTCTCTCTCTCTCTCTCTCTCTCTCTCTGTAGATTCTGTTTTCTTGCGTAAGAAGGGTTGTTGTGGTTGCGAAGGAGGATGCAAGCCAATTAATTAATCTTGCATTGCAGCCACTACTTTGGTGTTGGTGTTTCTCTAATTCATTCAGGGTTGAAATTGAGAAGGGACTTGAAAATGGTGGTGATTGATGAAAAGAACCGTGTTATTAGGAGGGATATGATGGAGCTTTCACAACATGATCAATCTGTAACTGTGGCATATTATGGGGAGGAGTTGCATGGGGGCGTGCCTCTACCCCACTTCTCTAGAATGTCTCCTTTAAACATGGTTTTGTTCTATCTTCTATATCTAATATTTTACAAAATGTGCCCAATTTTACATTTTTCTTTTCCTCTATTGTGTGTTTTGATTATTGGAGAACATAAGCTTTGATGGGCATCTAGCATCTTCATTTTTTTTTAATTTTCTTAACCTTACATAGTTTCACATGACCAAGCTAGAATGAGATTCTTTTGATTATAGCCATAGGGCTTCTCTTTTGGCCTCTTTTGTCTGAGTTGATAATGATGAGTTATAGCCATGTTGCATTGTTTGCAGGATAGACAAAACAAGGCAATGCAGAATAAATACAAGCTCTTGAACAGTCCGGTAAAGCAAGTAAGATTTGGAATTTTTTTATTTATTTTGTATTTCTTGCTGTTGGACTTGTAGGATCTGCCTTCTATCAATTCGTGTAATTTTTCCTGTCCTTCGTAATTTGTTTTGATAGCAAAAGGGGGGAAATTTTCTAAACATTAAGCCAATAAGTTTGATTTGACAAGCAAAACGATTTTTGTTCCCTGCTGTAATGGATTGGGTTTGTATTAGATTACACCTATAGATGTGACTACAAACCTCAATTTGTGATGATGCATGGGAAAAATAGTAGACAAGTGTTCTTTCTGTCTTATGGCTATTGTGATGGAAATGACTTGAAATAGTTGCAGAAAACAATGCTCTAAATTTGCTACTGCTTAAACTTTATTGATAATGATATGCAATAACCTTTGTCTATAAGTAATATATTTTCTTTTGATTGAAGTTTTGGAATTGCTTTACAAGTGTTTTGTAAATCTAAATCATTCACTCTTACAGAGTATGCAACCTTCTCTTTGCCACATTTTTCTTGGCAGTGGCACTCCCTCCATCCCTTTTGTTGTTTCTCTACGTGCTCAAACCTTGGTTCTTACCCTAAGAATTTACTTTAACATGTATTGCTTCATACAATTCTGAGATTCCATTGGACACTATCATCTTATTTTATTGTGCTCCATTATTTTTCACCTTTTTGAAGTGACCATCTTGTAGTACTTTGCATGAATGACTATATGAATTAAATGGATTATGGCACAATTACTAGCAAATCAAAGTCTAAGTGGTCGATAATTCTAACGAAATGCTTCTACAGGCAATGCCTGCTGAAGCTCAGAAGTTTGCAAGGTAAGTAAAGCATCACAAGTGTTGTTTAGATAATAAATCCCTCCTTTATTTGAGTTAATTATGGTAAAATTGGGACATGGTATTTGCTTCCAGTTCCATTAAGGTCGCAACAGAAGGAACATCCTCTCGTGGTCAGGCCATGTCATCTGCTGTTCTTCAAGCAGAGGAAGTCCAATCAAATTTGGAAAGAGAATTCCCTAGTTTTGTGAAGTCTTTAGTTAGATCTCATGTTGCTAGTTGTTTTTGGATGGTAAGCATCTCCATGGACTAAAATAAAAATACTTTTATTATAGAAACCAAATTTCAGTATGTTTTAGAGCCATGTCTTCTGACTTCTTTTTGTAGGGTCTGCCTGTGTCATTCTGTAAAAGACACTTACCGGATAAGGATACAACATTCATTTTGGAAGATGAATCTGGTAAAGAATACATGACAAAATACATCGCATGTAAGACAGGATTGAGTGCTGGATGGAGACAGTTTTCTGCTGTGCACAAATTGCATGAGGGTGATGTGGTGGTCTTCCAATTAGTGGAACCTACCAAATTTAAGGTAATAGTTTGGATTTTTTTGTTAAATGTCTCTAATGGTGATTCTACATTTCAATGGGAGTATGTTGCAAAGAAAAAAGGTAACAATAACATATATATCACTGTTCACTAGCACTTCTGTAGTATGATTACATGTTGTGCTAGTCGCATGGATTTTAGTGTAATAGATACAATCATAATAACAAATTCAATAATAAATGATAAATATTAATTATGGGATCTCCTTGTTATTGGATACTAATCCCTTGGGGGTGGTCAATGTTATTGACAATATATTTCCCATGGGTCCTAACTCCTACACGATATCCAGATGATGAAAGACCGTGATCTATGGCATTAGCATATGCTTTGGCACCAAAACACGGTGCTATCCATCATGAGTCACCAACTGATATGTAGGGTCTGATTACTCTCTCTCATTGTCTCTTTTAGTTTTGGTTCAGTTCAAGGGTAGATCCAATACTATCTTTTTCCTATCCTACAATAAAAGACTCAGGACTTGTGGAAGATGAAAGAAAACATATAAGCTATCTCTTATGACTGTGACAAGGAGAAATTGTAGACATGCAGAATTTTTATTATCTAGTGATTGGTGTGCTTCTTTTGGTGCCTTTTGCATGAGGTTTTACTGAGCAAACACTTGCAACTAAAGCAAAATTTAATTAGGAGATCATACGGCAGCAATGATGACACTTAATTTGTATCAGGCTAAATTGGTACTGCTAAAATGGCAATCATGCCCTGATTGATAAGGTTATTTGCCTATTATAATCTAGACCTCTTTAGGACATATGGTGCCATGGTGGCAATGATAGCATACTTATTGGCAAAATTGGCATTTCTAATATCACTACTATTCCCTTATTGTTAAGGACATAAGGCTATTATCCTCTAAATCTATGCTAAAGAATGTTCAAAATCCATGATTATGCTCAAGAATTATCTAAGAATTGGGGAGAAGGGAACATTATATTCTCTTCTCTCTCCCTCTAAACTCATACCACTTATTGTTATGCTTGTTTTTCAGGTTTACATAATAAGAGCTAATAATACGAGGGAACTAGATGGAGCCTTTCAGAGTCTTGATAGTTGCATAAAACAAAAAATGGGAGGCAAGACTTGTTTCTCTATGCTTTTAATTTCTTGTATTGTATCAATCAAGAATCATCAAGGATCTATGCATTCTTTGTTTTGCTTATTGCTCTCAGGCAATGACAATGCAGATACTGTTGATGTGGCATGTAATAACTCAAAGAGAAAACATGGTAAATCTGTCCAACAAGATGTCCAAATGAAAAAGAAGGCCAGCGTGTCAAGATTGAGACCTGAGGCAAAGCCATCAGTCGAACAATCTGAAAATGATAGTGAGGAAGCTCTCTCGGAAGTTATGGAGGGCTTTAAAATGCTCGAGTTCAATGATGTGAAAGGTTTTGAAAATTTCAGCATCATAGTTGATGGAGTACCAATAGATGCTGAATTCTCTACCGAGGTTCGAAACAAGTACTACAGGCTCTGCTGCAGTCAGCATGCCTTTCTTCATGAAAAACTCATTAAGGGCATGAACTATAAGCTGATTGCTGGAATTATATTGGAAACTGTCAACATTGCTGATGCAATAAAAGTTAGTGTGATATGTACCCCACGTGCAGAATTTTCTAACTGGGACAAAACTTTGCTTGCCTTTGAGCATTTAGGCATGGATGTTGAATTTCTAAGAGTCCGATTGCGCCGGCTTGTAAGCATTGCCTATGAGAAAGATGATGCCTCAGAGACCAAAAAATACTTGGCATATAGGAATGAGTACAGTCGTGCAGACGATGAAATAAAGAACATGGAAGCCAAGCTTGAAGAATTGAAGGGAGCTTGTAATGGTTTTGGTGCTTATCTTGAGAGTTTGAAGTGCAAAGCTGAAAGCAATCATATCAAGTTTCAGAAAGAGGTTGTTGCTCCTTGGTGAAACTTTATATGTTTTGCTAGAAAATGTATGTATATTTATTTTGCGTGGTCAAATACAATCTATGTATTCTGTAACCTTAGACGGAAAATATGCCTCAACTAACATATCTATTGTAGTATATGTGCAGTTATACGAGGGGCAATTAGCAAAGCCATTACTCTTGGCATGTTTGTTGTTGAAGGTATCGATATAAATTAAATAATTTAAAGTTAATTCATAAAGTTATTTCTAAAAATTAATGTTTTTCAGTCTTATATATAAAAAACAGTACAAGTTATCAAGAGCAAATGAAAGTGGTTAATACTATCATAAATTCAAGTTTTATTTTAAAAATGTCCTTATGTTTATATGTTGTCAGTACTCATAATCCAACGAGTAAATGTACGTTAAATAGAGTTAATGATAAATCAAGAATATAAAAGAATTTGAACCATGAATAAGTTTGAAAAGTAATTATCGTTTCTTAAATTTAGTATCAAAGAAAAATATGAATTATTTTTTATAGATAGGATCGCAGGTAATATAAAAGTACTTAACTAACGAATTTTATTAAACTAATTGATAAAAGCTAATTTAATTGAAATATTTTATTTGTGGTAGAAATAAATTAATTGAAATATAAAAATACTATAAAGAAACATAATACTGAATCTGAACAATATACAACAAACAAGAATGGATGAGAATTAATAATTATAAAAATAATGATTTATAATAGAAAAATTATATCATGATAGTAATATTGTAATTATATTATAATTGTTATACAAATAGGAACATATAGAAATAATTAAACACTCAATTTTTTTTATGTGAACAAGTTACAATAATTATAAAATAAATAGTTTTTTTTTTCAAAACACATTATTAAAGAAAAACAAAATTTTAATTGTGACTAAATTTCTAATTGCGAATTAATATATACTAATCAGTTTATGATTGTGTATTGTATTAGTGAATTTATTATATATAATCTGATCTTATTAATATAAATATAACTCATTTTGAAACATGAGTTAAAGACAAGCCACGACAAGGTAACTTGTGCGATTGTAGGTCTTGAAACTGTGACTTTCGCATTATTAATGTGACATTCCAATCAACTGAGCTAATAACCAATTATGTTCAAAATTAATTAATGTTAATACATATAACACTAATTTTTTTTTATGTATATTTAGTACACATATAAGTTTACATAATAAATTTTGTAACAATTAATTTTGATATAATAATTGAAGTATTATCTTACGTATAAAAATCATAAATTTAAATAAAAATTATAGTTTTCAATAAAAATTTATAATTTTATTAAAAAATATTAGACCTGTGAATACAATATATTTTTTAATTTAACCTGTAAATATAAATATAATTTTTATTTAAAATTATGCTTTTTATTTAAATGTATGATTTTTAAAGTTAGAAAAATACTTTAATTATTAGATCAAAATTAATTGTTACAAAATTTATTATGTCAAATTTTATATGTATTAAATATACGTTAAAAAATTTAGTGTTATATGTATCAACATTAATTATTTTTTAACATAATTGGTTTATTAGTTCAGTTGGTTGAAACGTTGCATTAATAACACAAACGTTCTTATGATTTGTCCAATCTGTAAGAAGCTTACGGATTGGTCAAGTGGTTTATGAAGTCCCTAAACTTATAATGAATGGTATTTTGGAAATGCACTAACTGTATTAAAAAACACATC
Source organism: Glycine latifolia (assembly GCA_013407115.1). NCBI lineage: Eukaryota > Viridiplantae > Streptophyta > Magnoliopsida > Fabales > Fabaceae > Glycine > Glycine latifolia. The sequence continues at coordinate 18,356,428 of CM023957.1, read as the reverse complement.
TAATATCTATTTAAGAAATCTTTAGGCAAGGTAAAATACATCTTTACCCTCATTTTATATGTTGACACCTGTCTCACTTCTTAGATAAAATGGTAAATTTTAAAAAATAGACTAATGGGTCCCATGCTTTTCAGAAAATGCAACAAGCAAAGCAAAAAAGTTATGCTGCTCAACAATGTATGTTATATGTGCAGTGAGCGAGAGAACAGAAACCACAATGCAAAGCAGGAACGTGAGTGAGAGAATTTGAATTTGAAATTCAAATTTCAAATTTTATTTACATCTCTAAATTCTCTCCCTTTATCAGAATGTGAATGAGAGAAGAAAATGATATTCTCTCTTCTTCTCCCTTCTCTCATTCTTCACCAACCCATTCTCTTACTTTCCTTCACACTCACCCTTTGTTTCTTTTCTTTCTCCATTCTCCTTCTCTTTTTGTCTTGAATTTTTTTCGCTGTATTTTTCTGTTGTTGGCTTTCCTTCACACTGCATATTTTTTTGCAGAGCTTCATTCCTTGCGTGAGTGTTAGAGAAACCTCTTAGCTGACACATTGATCCAAGATCGTTGACAAGAACAACAAGGGTTATAAGCGGAAAGATGATTTCAGAAAATATATAATGTCCACTTGCTCGGTTGAGTTCCTGTGAGCTATCAGCTTTCATTTTTACCCCTATTCAGAAAATATATATTTGAAATTAATCGCTCTCTCTTTCTTTGTTTAAACTTCATATGATAAAATTGTTCTCAGCTTTGTTTTTTCTTTAGGAATTAAGTTGATTGTGCGGTAATTTAGCAAAATGGAATGAAATGAACTGTGAAGTCATTTCTAAATTTAGCAAGAGAACTGTGGCCTGTGTTGAATATGCCTGTGATTTTAAGTTTTTGACATTAATTTGATTTTATGGTTCTGGCGCTGTAAAACAATTTGTATAAATCTGTTGTATAATTATGCTTTCTCTAAAAAAAATTAGCTTGAAATTCTTGTGCACGTGTTGGCATGCTCTGTCTGAATTTGTTCAGTTGTTTTTTGTTGCTTTTTTTCTTAATTTGGATCTCCTTGGTTATCAATCTTAGGAAGTTAGCATTAATTTAGTTCCTCAATAATATGAAAAGAAATCAATTTAATCTCAATATCTCAGCATTTCGTTTGTGCATGGAAGAATGATTTTGATTTGAATTTCCTGGAAGCATGATTTTGATTTCAATTTCCACGATTGGGGGATTAAAGTATTCTCAACTCAATCTTTCTAGAAGTTTTGAATAGTGGAAGATTTGTTCGCGTAAATTAACTGAGATATACAGCTGAACAAATATAAAGCATCAAAACATATTCCACTCCGATGGGAAGTGTGAGATTCTATTTTAAAAATATAAAAATAATATGCCAAAAAAGATTAATGATTATGATGCACAAGAGTACAGGGTTATTGATAAGTTGTATTACTCCTCAAAATTCGGAATAAAATGGGATGATAAAATCAATCTGTGATACTGAAATGATAGGAGCTCTACATTAATCTCAGTTGAACTTGAGATTTTCTAATATTTGTAATTTGATTTGACAAAATAGAAATATCCATTTTCTTCATCCATTCTCAACTCAATCTTTCTGTTTGTAATTTGATTTTTTCCAAACTTTGAAAACCAAAAACTTGGAGTTTCTTTACAAAAGAAAAAAACATACATTGTTTGAATTTATTCCAAAAGGAGTTATAGTACCGTGATAGAAGTAATAGGTGGGGGGAAATGTATTCTATGAGGGTGTAATTAACAAGTTAGCAATTAGTGCAGTTAGTATAACTAATGAATAATTAGTTATAACTAACTAAGAGGGAGGGAAGCTATAAGTAGAAAAGGATAACTATAAGGAAGGAGGGGATTGGTAGTAGGAAGGTGTGACCTCGAAGTCACAAGTGTAACTACTGGATATTAGTCTCCAAACTTCAATAAACAAGTTCTTCTTTTCTCTGCCTCATACAATGACCATGCACTCAAACTGGAGACTGTTCCAAATTGGATAGCAATTGTAGGTAGTGGTATATTGGCCTTGAATTCAGTGATGTATATACAGCTCTTGGAAGTGAGGTAGTACTTTTCTTCTGATGTATATGCTACTTTCATCCATAAGCCACTCTTGCTGTTTATTGTTGTGTTAGGTTGTGACAATCAGTAGTGTGTGTGGAATATGTTTAGTTCTATTAGTAGTTTTTCAACTTCTTAAAGCTATCAGTTTGTATATTTATTTATGTATTTTGATGTTGACAACACTTTCTTTTTATTTATGATTTTATTTGCTCTAATCTTCTTTGTGTATATATTTAGTATTCAAGTGTTTTGTGATTTCAACCACTCAAAATTCTTATTTCTGGTGGGTAATCATTAGTTTTTATCTTTTCTAGATCAAAATTAACAGTATTGGTTTTTTTGTTTTCAAAGGTCAGGTTGGCTGGCAAGTTATTGAAATGAAGAATAAGAATGGAAAACTTAAATTGACGTTTGAGAAGTGACACTGTCGTTAGGGAGTCAGAAAAGGAACCTTCTCCTGTTTATTGTATATGTCCCTATGATTTAGCTTTCTCTCTATTCTTATAACTTAAAACATCTTATTGATATAAGCATATATTTCTTGAACAAAGATTATCTAATATTTATATTTTATGATTCAGTATGCAAGGATATTGAAGTTGATCTCAAATGCTAAGAGTGAGGGTGCAACCATTTTAACTAGTGGGTCTTGCCTAGAGGTATGATTATGCATTTATACTTGCTTTGAAGGTGTGTCTTGGTTATGTGCTTCTGCAATTGTTGTTAGAATTGATTTTTTTTTTCTTTCTCAAATTCAATTGTTGTGCTTCTGTTTTCTTTGAAGTTATCTAACTGCTTCTTCCTCTCTATTTTTGATACAGCTTTAGTATTGGTTGTTATAATCTACTACTATTGTCGACCTTTGCATGCAATAACATGGATCCGGGCATTGCTGTATCCTACTTGCTTGCTTAAGAATTTGATTTTATTCTTGTGATAAACAATATAATTGAGTATTCTCGATCATTTCCTTGACACTTTGGTTTTCAGATATTGTGTTGTAGCACCCACTAACTTAGCTGGTCAAATTGATCCTCTACTCTTTGAAGCTCTGTATGTGAGTGACAATTTTATGTTCAACATACAATTACTTATGCTGTTGTAATTTTTCTCCAACTGAAGCTGTCATGATCCAACTATCCCAAAAGTTTAAGCTATAGCTGAAAACACTTGAATTGTTTTATATTATATTTCTAACATGGCCCCTCACACAAGAGTCCTTTGGGCTTGAAGCATGAACAATACACAAGCCCACCTACCTGGTGCTAAAATTAAACTTTGTTTATTAGACGAATGAGGGTGGGATCAAACTCAAGACCACTTGGTTGTAGAGGCTTTGATACCATTTCATGAATGAAAAATTCTTAAAGCTTAAGTTGTTAGGTCATACTCATAGGTAAAGATGCACAAATGGTTTTATATTTGTTTCTAACAGAATCTTTTGTATGACTTCCATGCTGCTGAGCATTTTAGCCTTATTTTATAATTATTTTGGTTACTAGGTTCTCATTGCTTAATATTTTTTTGATGTGGATATGATCTTTTGCAGGCATCACAACATGCAATCTTTCTCTTTGCAAGGATCCCACAAATATGACAAAACTTTTATGTAAGTGAAAGCATAAACTTAATTTTTTTGTACTTGCATACATTTGATTCCTCTTTAGTAATGACTAAATGGCTCTTTCATTGTATGCTGCATGATGGATTACTTATTTACTTGACACTAATTTCATAAAAGGAACTTGGCTTCTGAGTATGCCATAGTTGACATCCTACTCCTACCTGGGTAATGAAAAGCTAGGATGCTTTGAACTCTGTTGAAGTGGTTATATTGAAATTTTTCTTACTATGCCTCTATGTTCCTTATAGTTGTTTTATGTCTAAAATGTTTCATTTGATGAAGTATGTTGACATTTTGTTTCATCTTTCTTATTCATCATTAGTAACTTACTATGTTTGAGCAGAACAAAAGTACAAGTGAACTCAGCTTCATAACTTCTTTTATGAATTTTGGAGGTTCAATGGGTAAGCTATTATGAGTTTAATAAAATTTAGGTTAAAGTTTGTGTTTGTTTGTGTACTAATGTATTTGTTGCAATTAGAGTATTCACAACCATCCAAGAAAGTGCACCAAAACGTGGTAGGCTTGCTTCTTAATTTGTTTTCATCATCATTCTTCTGTCATTGTCATCATTGTCAATGAGTATTAACTCTGTTTTTGGTGCCAATAATAGTGTTTATATGTTTTGAGAAGCTTAGAGCCTATTTGATTTAAGAAAACATTTTCTGTTATAATTTTTTGTTTTTACAAATAATCACAACTAACTGAATAGCCAGAGAAAAGGGTAGGTTCACTAAAAGAGCATGTTCATGATAATGAACCCTCAACTCAACCATTGTTGTAAATGATAATGATCTTTCACTAAAAAGACTTGAGGAGTATCAAAATGAGTTGCAGAGACTTCACAATGAGAAGGTACCTAGAAGCCGTTTATGTTTTTTACCCCATCATTTAGGGGTCAGTATTCTTCAAACTTGAATATTTTCATATTATTTATTGTGATTTCATTTGTAGAATGAAAGAATCCAGCAAGTGGAGAAATACATAGACATAATACACAGCTTGTCCACGATCTTGGGAAAGGATTCTTCGGCAATCATCATGGAAGTTCATCCAAGCTTTAATGATTTGTGTGGAATAACAATAAATATAAATCTTAGATAAACTCAATATCACAGTGGAGACCGTTTTTGAAGACAAGCAAAATCGGCTGGAAAATATAAGTTCTATTAGAACATATCTTTTAATCATTCTCACAGAGGCTGCCCAATCTTGCAAAGTTATTCTGGATATAGTGGATCTTCTTTGAAAGTTGTTGAGGAGTAGATAGGATCAACACCATGTGCATGGTTTGTTAATGGCTTCTAAGATTTGTTGTGAGAACTCTGCTCTTGATACAATGCTGATTGAGGAATAGTACCACTCAATAGGCACCACCAAATTCAGAGTAAAGGTTTTGGTTCTGGGAAGAAGCAATATAAGGTTTGTTGTTGTAATAACTTATGCTGATTGAATATTTCTGAGTAGTGGGCCTTTATTCCTGTTATTAACTGTTAGAATTGGATGAATGTAGTCTCATGAACCTTTTGAATTTATAAGAATTTTGAAGAATTTTGTGATCATGGGTTTGTTACAAAAAAAGGAAGTGTCCTGATAGTTTGTACCTTAGAAAGTGAGAATATTGGTAGGAAAGTAATTGTGAGAGTACTAAAGATTTGATCACCATTTTGCAAAAGTAGAAAGCATAATGCATAGAGTTCCTCAGAGACTAAGCATGTGTTGATGAAGCTTTTTGAAGCATGGTACACCTTTAAGGGCATACTCTGCTGGGTTCATATATTTATGTGAAAGTCAGTATGCCTTCATAGGAAGTTTGGTGGAAAGTATTTTAACTATTTATTTTAAATATGTAATTCCCCTTCAATTGAGCTTTCTTATTCTTTTCCTTTAGAATTTGAATAGGACCACATCCCTTTCAATAGGGTGTTAGGTTTGTATGGGTTATGCATTCTTGAAGTGTCATAATTTCAAATCTATTATTTATTATTCTATTGTATCTCTATCTCATCTTTTGGAATATCGACATAATGTAAATTAGTTTTAACAAAAGTCTTAGCATCATAGTGAATGGTTTTAAATAATGTAATATTATAGTCTTAACATCTTGGAAATATATAGTCATTAATCTGAACATTAACACTATATTATAATATAAATTAGTTTTAATTTAATTTTTTTTATGATAGAAACTATAATTATCATTTATGTGAAATAATTATTTTCACGTCCATTATGGGTGAATCACATGGAAATTTTTTTTAAAAAATTATTTAACACAGTTACATATAAAACAATTAACAATATTTAATTTTATTAAATATATGATTTATTTTTAAATTTTCATCATATAAAATAATGGGTAAATGGTTAGTATATTTATTAGAAAATTATAATTTGTTTCTTTGTTATAGGACAACCAAAGTTAATTAATTTAAATTATTTTATCACTAATATCATAAATAAAAATATTTTTATTTAAAAAAGAGATAAAATTATAATTAACTTATAAAAATTGATTTTTTTCACAAGTGAGATTTAAATCACTTATTTAGTATACCATAATGTAGTTTTCATTTTATTTCTTATGATAGAAACTACAATTATTATTTACGGAAAATAAATGTTCTCTAGACCATCATGAGTGAACCGTTACGAAGAAAAAATTTGTTTAAAAAAATAATTGAACATAACTACATATTAAACAATTAACAATGTTTATTTTTATTAAATATATAATTTGTTTTTAAATTTTCACATATAAAATAATGGTTTAGTAATAGTAAAATAACATAATGACATTTTAAATACATAAAAACATTTATAGTTTTATTAACTACACTTAATCAAGAATTTGGAATTGAGAAATTTTTTTATTTAATTCAATT
>CM023957.1:18280409-18329780 GCA_013407115.1 Glycine latifolia | reverse complement strand
CCTCTCTCTTTTAGCTGTCACTGTGCACACACCTCACACCTTGATTATGTTGTTCATATTATTGTGCACAGTGATCCGTTGATCTCTAGGGTATCTCTTCCATAGGTACTTGAGAGAGGGCAAACAGATCCAACATTAACATACCAGTCACATGGCTAGACATCTCTATCCCTAGGACAAAACACTATTAAAATATAATTTTTTTTATTATAAATTATGTTGTTTGGTAATTATTCAGTTTCATCCCTTCTTATTTGTTTCATATTGTTCAATAGTATGTAATATGCATTTACTTAAAAATTATTAATTATTCCATGTGTGCCTTCCTAATTCAAATTCAAATATGCAATATATCTCTCACCCCTCAGCTTTGTATAAAAAATTCCCGCCAGAATAGTAGATAATCACATGAATAACACTTTTAGAGGTTTTACATACTATCCATTAGATAATATTAGACTACATAAACACGTGTCATCACCACAAATCACTCAGCTTCTTAAAAAATAACTTCCAACACATTAAGTCCCTGACACCCCTCACCCCTCAAATTCCAATTTGAAATTCAATTTCCACCCCCTTAGATCTCCATTTTTTGCCGCTTTTGTGTTTTCTCACTTTCTCCTCCTATCTTCATCTCTCTTCTTCGATCCTTCCATATCTTCTGCTCCCTCAATCTCTTCTTTCTTTCTGTTTTTTTTTCTCATTTTCAAAATACAGACCAAAGAACTCAATAATGGTGCTAGCATTTGAGGAGAAACCTTAGATTGAAGGATTTTTGTTTCGCCCATACAACATCCAAGATAAAGGCTCGACAACATTACCCAGAATGTAGTTTCGGTTAGACATTCCAACAACTTTCTTTCCATTTTGATTTTTTTTACTATTTTTTTTTAAGAAATTGAGTTTTTCGACAACTGTTGTTTTGTTTATTATCAAAACACCAATTAAAGACTGATGTTTTCTTTAATATTAAACCCATTTAAGGAAACTTAGAACACCGAGTTGGGTAAATCTTTTGGAAATTCAAAATTTGCATTTTGGATGGCCCTTTTTCTAATAGTGAGTGGAAGTTTCATTTTTTGTTTTGATAGAAGAGTGTGGGAGCAATGAAACCTGTCCCAACACCACGTTCTTCGTCAAACAAGAGTAGAGCTACAAAGTTCCATAATTTATCTAAAAAAGTTTTGTTTTTATCTTTCAATTTTATGAGAAATATTTCTATTTTTCTTAGTTCTAATTAATAATTTTGATGTGTGCAGAGAAGGAGGAGTAAGATTAACGAGAAAATGAAAGCCTTGCAAAATTTAATTCCAAATTCCAACAAGGTACTATATCTTTTTTTTTAAAACCATTGTAGTCCTCATTGATATCTTGGCCTGTATGTGTTCTGCCTGATAATTTAGAGCATGCACAATATTTAAGTAATATCATATAGCTTATCCTTTTTGTTTGTTTGTTTGTTGAGGTATTTAATTTAATCAATTCTAAAATCTGGTTCTACAATCGTTAATGTGTGTTTGTGGCTAATGGTTACAGAGTTCTATTATTATAACAGAAGAGGATGATTGTTAATTTTGAATCTTTGATTGTGGGAGTAGCAGCATATATCCCTGCCCTGTAAAAATTTAACTTGCAACTTTTTTTGGTTCCCTCTTATGTCTTGTCATATTATTCTTTTTTTCCCTCTATTGAATGGATATCTTAATCATACCATGTTGATTGTACACTGATTCGACCACCCATTACTAAAAACCTCCTGATGTCATTCTTCTTTCTTGGATTAACTGGGTGAGGCTCTTGGTATTACTTATTTCCTATGTCCACTACATACGAAAGATACACTATTTGATTGATGCATGTCATAACTTAACTTCTTGATTGTTGATCAAGATATTTGACAACCAGCGTTTGTTTCCTATTGGTTTAAGCTACTTATCCAACTTATGCGGTTGCCATACAGTCGTCCATTCCAGTCTTTACCTTTATGTTGCCTGTAATGATGGGGTCAGTTTCATTTCACTTGTGTTATTTATCAATTTCAACTTATAAGTGTGTATATTCCTAGAACTCAAAACACAAAGGTATTCTCTTACTTATAGTGCAGAAATGTGTACATTAATAAACTTATTCATATACACCAGGACATATGGTAATGTGTATCTATATAAACATTTTCATGCAGTATAGAAAGAGTGAACTTACTCAAATCTGATGGTCTAGAAAATGTTGGAGGAACTATTATCTGTGTCTCTGGTGCCATATTTATGGTTTTGTATCGTGGCCCAGTTTTTATAAGATATGCTGAATTCAATCATCTAACACAAAATGAAATAAGTGCTAAAGCTCAGCCAAAGCCATTTGGATGGTTAATTAATTGATGGTTTACCGAACCTTGGTTTCGATATGCTGAATGCTTATCCCCTAATATTTGGTCAAGTGTTTGCATAATTATGAATAACATATCACTTCTGCTTGAATAGATGATCATGTATTGTTATATTTTCTATCATTTGTGTGATTTATTAGACTATTGTATGCACATTGTTAATTTTTTTAACCATAAGGGACGTAGTTAATTTCAAATCCATTTTATTGTAAAGGTATCTATTTCATGTTGTGGTATCTATTTCAAGTGGCTTGTGTTTCATAGTGTACAAGTATTTTATCTAATGTCCTAATAGTGTCAAATCTCAAGTATCTTATGAATGGTTATGTATCTTAGATTATGGAATCTTAATTTTTTTTTGGTTGAATGTATAGATATTTATTTTTCCTTTGAATACTAACATGGCATTGTTAAAGTCTCTTAATTATTATCATCAATTTAATTTGTGAATAGAATTGATACAGAACACTAACTTGTACTAATGTACTATGAAGTTAGTATATATTGTTTTGCTACATGCATTATGCACTATATATACATATAATATTTGTTATGTAAATTTTAATAATAGAATAACTTCTTCCATATCCTTTTAGCATTTAGGATATTTGACAACATGAAGATAAGTAGGCTCATAACTCATAAGTAGCATGCATTGTAATACAAAATTTCTACAAGAAAGGGAATAGCCTAGCCTAAGATAAGACTAAGACAAATGATCACTGACTTTACGCATTCTCTTAAGTAAATGAATCATAAAGTCCAATATAACATCATTGAGCATCTTAGCATTCCCCTTAAGAATATCAAATTTCAAAATTAATATTGTCAAACAAATTTTATACACACATATTTATTATTAAAAACTTTTCAATTATATATAGCTGATATATTATAAAAAACTTTTAAGAGGAAAAAAGTTATTTACTTATTAAAGAAATGAGTGGAACTTGAATTTTTTTTATTGGGTATTAAGAGAGACATATTCTTCCAAAAGAAAAAATTTAAATTAAAAAACTTGCTAAAGGTGAAACTTTCTTCTCAGAGATATTGATTGATAACAACTTTTGATGCTTGACCATTTTTTTCATCAATGTTTAAGTCTCAATAAATATAATCCATTTGTTCCTAAACAGATAATTTTTTTGTCAATCGTTATATTGTAGCATTTAATTACCTTATTTACAACTTTTCCTGCCGTTATCATGTAAGACTAATCCTATTTCAGAATATATTTGCACAAAAGGAGTATTTTTCTCTTGTAGTTTGGAGTTACAACATATTGTTTCTTATTTGTAATCGAATTTATGAAGGATATTAATTCTCTATATTTGTGTAAGATGCATAAGATATGTTGTATTATTATATTTTATGCTAGGAGTAATTCTATTTCCACTTAAGATTACGAATTTACATTGCAGACAATAGTGGGCATTTTTGGACAATTACCGGGGCAGCTTTAGGTGGCACATATGTTTCAACTTTGGTATTTTTTCATTATTTAATTGAGTTCCTATGGTATCTATTGGCATGTTTAGTAGTACCCATTAGTATACCTGTAATAGTTCACTTAACTGTAGCCTATATAGAAGTTTTTTTGTTGCTTCTTTGTTAATCATACTATATCGGTAAAGTTAATCACAAACAATTTTTCTTCTGAGTTCTGAGCTTCATAATGGTTTGCATTTTTCTTTTCCTCTAGCTCTGATACAAAAAAAACTTGCTATTAGTCTGTATGTGTATAATTATGGTCACTAGCATCAGAAAATCCTACTTATACGAAGACTTGCATGCAGTTCTCACTATATTTATCTTTTTGTTTTTAGAATACCACTCCCATATTTCTTACCTCACTATTTGGTAATCTATTTACAATGTTTACTATTCAAGGTGTATTCTCCATGATGATAGTCGAGGAGTTGGGGAACCACTTCATGAACAAGTTTACGTGAAAAACAATATTACATGTGAAGGACTAACAGTATGATAATGTCGTCAATTAATTTATACTTATTTGTATCCTCTTTACTATTGACTGAAGGAAATGCTATGACATGTAGAATCTTACTCCGCGCTTCAGCTGATAAAGCATTATGTTTTATAACAGCCTTGATTCGTGGAGTTAGGGCCTGGAATATTGTGGAATATTATCAATGGAATTCAGGTGTGCCTTTTCCTTAAGCACAACATTAACTTCAATTTCTCTAACCAATTCTTCTCCTTTCTTACCCCGTTCTTTCTAACTTAAATATTTCTATATCGTGACAAAGGCCTTTGAAAACTGATGATGGCCAAGGCATGAATGCTTGGATTGGATCATTTTTAGAAGCCAATTTCAAGATCCCATGATATTAGAACATAAAGATAAAAGGTGGGGAAGATAATGAGGATGGTAATGAATAATGCCACGATCCTTATTGGAACGATAAGTTGAGGAGGATTTGCCACAAAGGAAAGCTTCCTTAATAAGAATCAATTTGGGGTCAACCAAGAACCAAGAAGAGGCTAAGCTCTTAATTCAATCAAATGCTTATTTTATTCAATCAAAAGTTATTCAAAAATAGCAATGTCTGAGTACTTATAGAGTTAAGCCTCTAATAAAACCTAAAAACACATATTTTTGCCTATTTTAGTCCACATTGAGGTCCATTACACAAATAAGAAATTAATAAATTAGGACAATATGAAAATTAAGAAAATTATGAAAACTAGGAAAATTATGAAAGCTACGAAAGGAATTACGCTAAGTGCAATATTCGCGATAAGCGAGTTCTCTTTTTGTAGAAGCTTGGTTTTGGACCTTGTCATTGGAACCTTCAATTCATGGAGTGCTTCTAGAACTTCATGCTCTTTGGATAGTCCTCTATCAAAAACTATTGTTAAACGATCTGGTGATGTCTATATTCCTCGTGGTGTCTCTGTTCCAGCACTCGACAAATTGTTTTTATTTTCTGTTAAAGTTTTATATACAAAATAAGTATTATGTGGACCATTTTTCCTTATATATGTGATTCACTGGTGATAGGCGAAGGCAACCTTTTAATTGGTGGAGATTTATATGTTGTATGTTCTGTAGCCTTTTAGGTTATCTTGTAAGTTGTTCCTTTTTGGTTTATCATTTTTTCTTCTAAATCTCTGTGTGAATTATTTACTATTGCAGACTATTTTTTAGAATAGTCTAGTGCAAAAATCATGATAACATGAGAAAAATTACCAACATTGCACCACCTGGCCAATATTCCTTAAAGGTTTCTATATCTTCTATTTCTATTAGAAGGTCATTTTTAAGTTCATTATTTCTTCTTTTAGAATTATATTTGTTGTTTCTCTTTCTCTTTGGTTCATATTTTTGTGATGATTGCAGGATTGTCAAGCTTACTTATGTGTTCAACATCTTCTATTCTCACATTCAGTAGCTTGTCCATATTTTCTACAATTTATGATTTTAATCTTTCAATTATTTTCAGTATACTATATTGGAACTTGAGTTTCAAGGTGTCAAAAAGACATTCAACATGCTTCAAGTTTCTGGCCATTTATTTTGTTCATCACTTAATTGTAGTTACTTCATTAAAGTATTGGTACTCCTTATGATTATCCTACATCACAACTTCCTTGCATGTAATTTACCCATTTTCAGACTTGGCCTATACGTATACCAAGGCCTGTTGCATCGAAACTTGCAGCTGATACTGCTCTTCTTACTGGTAAGGTAAACTCAATTTTTATCAAGTGTCTCATCCATAATCTAATTATGATAGCTTTCATGCCTAATGACTTTTGTTTTTTAAGCGTGTTCTTGATGCCCTTTTCCCCTCAGTTCTTGGCAGGACTTGTGCCATATCTGGAACTTTTGGTTGTGGTAAAACAATCATTAGTCAGGCTCTTTCTAATTGTATAAAAAGAATTTTCCTATTGCCAATTGTAATTTAATTAGCTTGTGAAAGTCTTGTAAGATTTCAATAAGTAGCATTTCTCAACATCTGCAATTGTTGTGCAGTAAATTTTGTAGTTAATTTGTGTCTAGTGTTACAAGTAGGGAAGACGACCTATATTCTGCATATTTATGTGCTACTTTTCATTCCTATATTTTTCACTTGAGCTAAATTTTTGTTATATTTGCGCTTATAATGATTAATGAATTTGTTTGACCGTGTGTTGCGTGAGAGTTTTAACACTGATTTTGATAATGTATTTCTTTTTTGAATTGTAGAAATCACATTAGTTGAGTATTACAGAAATATGGGTTATAATGTCAGTATGATGGCAAATTATACATCTAGATGGGCAAAAACATTGCGTGAAATCTCTAGACGACGGGTGAGAATTTTATTTTAGTAATAGTAGTTCGTCATTCTCTTATAAAATATATTACATATTCCAATCTTATTAGTTTTGATTCTCATTTACTAAGTTCTACACAGTTACAACTAAATGTATATAATTATATTATACATTTAATTTTTTAGCAGTTTACCTGTACGTCCGCACGGGTACTGTACTAGTAAAAGTATAAAAAATAATATTAGGTTTTACAAATATATGAATAAACTCATATAAATATTTCATACATTAATAATGTAAATTATTCTTAATAAAAAAAATAGTCAACCAACCCCATGTCCTAAATTGAATTATAGGTATATAAAACTTTAGCTTAAAAAAAATAACTATTCATAATAAAATTATTCAAAAGTGTTATAAAGATATATTTTTTAATTTGACACTTGTTAATGAGTTTTTTAATTCAAATAATCTTAATATATTTTTAATTAATTAATTTTATAATTTATATTTTTTGTAATTTTTTTTAAAAAGTTTTAAGAATAAATATCATTTTTAATTTTATGTTGAATTAAACATGTTATTAATTAGGCTTAATTGCATTATAACCCCTAAATTTTTTATTTTGACAAATTTTATCTCAACAAATTTATTTGACACATTTTACCCTCAATTTTTTTAAAAAACTTCTGAATTTTATCATCTGTTATTTTACTCCTAACACAATTGTATGTTTTACCCAAACTTTTAATTATTTTTTTTTGGAAAATTTTACTCCCAATTTTTATGCCTAATATTTGATAAATGGTTGAGAGTAAAATTCACAAGTTTCTTAAAAGTTGAAAATAAAATATACCAAATTAAAAATACCAAATTAAAAAGTTCCAGTAAAATAGACAAAAAATTAAAAAGTTAGGATAAAAATATAATTAAGCCTATTAATTATTAATTATTATTTCTATCTTTTATTAAGTAGAGAATATAAACTTCTTTAAGAATTAATTATAGTATATTGATAATATTAAAAAAAATATTAGTTAACAAAATAACTATGGTTTTTTCTGAATTACAAATAATTGTGGTTATTACACATACATAAATATTTCTATTTACAATATTATCTTTTTAGTATTGTTTGTTTATTACTTATATGTCATATTATAAATTCAATGTGTGTAATTTAGTTGATAATGCATGCTAAGTTTGTGAGATAGAATTTGAGTTTGATCCTCACAAAATACTCTCTTGAGAGGGACAATGAGCTTTAAGTATAATTAAGACCTAGATCGACAATTGGCCACATAGTCCAATGGATTGAAGCTTGTGAAGATACTCTGAAGTTTCATGGGAGAATCAACGGTCTTAATTATGGTAGTTATCAATTTAAGGAAAAAATCTAATAACAATATAATATTGTTATAAATGTAAATATGAAAAAAAAATGAGAAACATGAAAAGAAAAAAATGTAAAAATAATTTAAAAAAATATCAGAAAAAATAAAGAAAATAGAGTAAAATGAAAAGAGAGAAAAAAACTAAAAAGGGAGGGTAAAAATATAAAAAGGAAAAAAGAATATATAAATGTTAAGAGAAAAAATAATGTAAAAATATAAAAAAAAATTGGGATAAGAAGTGTAAGAGGTCTTTTAGGTTATGCTTTATTTTTTTTACAAACAACAATAGCTTTTAAGAGGCGATTTCCATTAGGAATGTTAATGATATGATTTGATTGAATGTAAATAGGGAAACTAAGAAATGTGGAATATATCTCTCTAGCTGATTTTTAGGGATTTAATTCTGTTTTGTAATTACTACTTTGATGATAAATAGAGGCTATGTGATCATTCTTGACACACAACATTACAGAAATAATACTCTTACATGGTATCAGTAGTTTAGGTTTATTTTTTTAGCATTTCTTGGCTACGATGAACAGTACTCGCACATGAACAGTACCACGCAAGCCTTCAACGTCGTTTCCCTCTCACTGGGCTGCCTTTTTCGCCGGTGACCTCCAGGGGTAGGATCGCCTCCCTCCGACGACCCAGCTCCCCAAATCATGCCGCCTGACTCTACCGCACGCGCCCCCATGCGCCACCGCACGCACTCCAAAAAAAAACCTCTGTCCAGCCCTATTTTTGGGTCTCTTCCTCATGGCCTCTACCAGTTCCATTGGTGATACCGGCTCTACGGTCACTTTTACCAATGTTCCTTTGATTCCTTGTGAGAATTTAAGTGGTTCTGACAATTATAGTACCTGGGCAACTGCTGTCCTCCTTTGGTTCCAAGGACAAGGATGTGCCGACCACTTGACTACTTGCGCCTCGAAGATTCCGGCCAAGGATCGTGCTCGATGGCAACAAATTGATGCCTCTTTATGCAGCATCCTTTGGTTCTCTATAGCTCCCACTCTTCAGCCTCAATACTAGGCATTTCCCACCTGTTATGAGGTTTGGACCAAAGCCAAACGCGTCTACTCTAATGATGTTCATCGTCTCTACAGTGTGGTGATCGCTATGCTCTCCACTCGGCTTGAGAATATGGATATGCAGACGTATCTTGGTAAGCTAGATCATTTGATTGCTGATTATAACAATCTAATGCCCTTCACTACCGATGTAGAGATCTTTTACCGACAACGTAACTAGTTCTTTATGGTTCTCGCTCTTGCCGGACTCCCACATGACCTTGATTCCGTTCGTAACCAGATATTGTTTGGTACTATTGTTCCTACATACGACATGATTAGTGAACAGCTCTTACGTCTCTCCACCCCGCATGTTTTTGGACATCCCTCTATTCCTTCTGCGGATGCCTCCGCCCTTGTCTCCTACTCTTCTCATCGTGGTGGCTGCGGTTGGGGCCGTGGCCGCAGAAGTCACCGTCGTTGTAATTATTGCATCCGCTATGGCCATGTTGAAGCTGAATGTCGCACCAAAGTCTGGGAGCATTCGAAGACGGCTAATGTGGCCTAGGTTGTCGCTCCTACCGATGTTACTATTTCCACCAATGAGTATCATGATTTCCTCCAGTTCCGAGCAACCCAGCAATCTGCCTCGCCTACTACCACCGTGGCTCACTCTGGTAATCCTGTAGCCTTTGTCTCTCAATCTTCCACCCTTAGACCTTGGATCCTTGACTCTGGTGCTTCTGATTATATGACTAGCAACCAATCTCTTTTCTCTCAATTGTCTTTTTCCGACTCCTTGCCTTCTGTCACTCTTGCCGATGGCTCTCATATTAAAGTCTGTGGCATTGGTCAAACTCACCCACTTCCTCACCTTTCTTTGAACTCTGTTTTATTTGTTCCTGGGTGTCCCTTTAATTTAATTTCCATTTGCACGCTCACTCGCTCTCTCAATTTCTCCGTCTTGTTTGTTAATAGCTTTGTTCTTATTCAGGATCGGCGTACCGAACGTACGATTGGAGCAGGACATGAGTCTGGGGGATTGTACCAACTTTCACCATCGGTTGCTTGTGTCTCCAGTACCTCTCCTGATCTTGCCCACCAGCGTATCGGTCATCCCAGCTTATACAAATTATGTCTTTTAGTACCTAGTCTTTCTACACTTACATCCTTCCAGTGTGAGTCGTGTCAATTAGGAAAGCATGTTCGTTCTTCTTACAGTCCACGCGTCAATAAAAGTATTGCGTCACCTTTTACTTTAGTTCACTCTGAAATTTGGGGTCCTAGTCGAGTATGTTCATCTTTAGGTTTTTACTATTTTGTGACATTTATTGATATTTTTCCGTTGCACTTGGGTGTTCTTAATTAAAAATCGCTCTGATGTTTTTTCTGTTTTTCAAGCCTTTTTTAATGAAATTAATACTTATTTCGCGACGCCTATTAAAACCTTATGCACTGATAATGCTAGGGAATATTATCCTCCACTTTCAGTCATTTCTTGCCTCACAAGGAATTATTGATCAGACAACATGTGCTCACACACCACAACAAAATGGTGTGGTTGAACGAAAAAACCGTCACCTAGTTGAAACAGCTTGCACCCTCCTCCTTCACTATAATGTCCCTCTCCGCTTCTAGGGTGATGCGCTTCTTACTGCTTATTATCTCATCAACCGCATGCCCTCGTCCGTCCTCAACAACCAAACTTTGTACTCCCTTCTATATCCTCAACAGGACATCTATCCTGTTCCTCTCCGGGTCTTTGGTTGCACTTGTTTTGTCCATGACCTTACTCCAGGTAAAGACAAACTTTCTGCCAAGTCTCTTAAATGTTTTTTTCTGGGTTACTCTCATCTCCAGAAAGGATATCGTTGTTTCTGTCCTCAGCTTCAACGATATCTTGTTTCTAATGATGTCATTTTCTTTGAGTCTACCCCTTTCTTCTCTACTCCCACTGCTCCTCTGGATCTGCATGTTCCGCCTGTTGTTCCAGCTCTAGCAGTCGTCCCTGCCCCTGGCCCCACTCGTTACTTATCAGCGTAGGCCACCAATACTTCCACCTACTGGTCCCCCAGCATCATCTCCTACTCCAAACACCCATCCACCACCACCGCTTGAGTCTGAGCTTCCTCTTGCCCTTCGCAAAGGTATTCGGTCCTCCCGCAATCCTCATCCTTTATATGCTTGTGCTCTTCATTATGATCGTTTATCTCCTTCCTATTTTTCTTTTATTACCTCTTTGGATTCTGTGTCTATCCCTAAGTCTACAGGTGAAGCCATGAGTGATCCCCATTGGCAACAGGCGATGTTAGATGAAATGGGTGCTTTAGAGGCAAGTGGTACCTGGGAACTAGTTCCCTTGCCTCCTTACAAAACTACAGTCGATTGTCATTGGGTTTATACAGTGAAGGTTGGACCGGATGGCAATATTAATCGCTTCAAAGCTAGCTTGGTGGCAAAGGACTATACTCAGATCTTTGGCCTCGACTATGACGACACCTTTTCCCCCGTGGCAAAGATCACTTTTGTTCGTCTTTTCCTTGCTATGGCTGCCATCCGCCATTGGCCACTTCACCAGCTGGACATTAAAAATGCCTTCCTGCATGGTTAGTTGCAAGAAGAGGCTTACATGGACCAGCCCCCCAGTTTCAGTGTTTCTGGTGGTGCCTCTCTGGTATGTCACCTTCACCACTCTCTTTATGGCTTGAAGCAATCCCTCCGTGCCTGGTTTGGTCGCTTTAGCTTTGCCTTACTTCAGTTTGGTATAACCCATTCTGAGGCTGACCACTCTATTTTCTCACTCCACTTTTCCTCTAGACTGTGTATCTATTTAGTTGTCTATGTGGATGACATCGTTATCACTATGGATGACATCATTATCACTGGTGATGACTCTGATGGTATCTGTCGACTCAAGTCTCACCTTCACAGTTAGTTTCAGACCAAGGATTTAGGTCCGCTTAAATATTTTCTCGGCATTGAAGTTGCTCAATCTGCCTCGGGCATTGCTTTTTCCCAAAGGAAATATGCTCTGGACATTCTCATCGAGAATGGTATGCTCGACTGCCACCCCAATGATACTCCTATGGACTCGAATGTCAAGCTTTTACCGGGTCAGGGGGAGCCACTGGAAGACCCGGGAAGATATCGCCGACTTGTTGGTAGACTTAATTATCTTACTGTCACCAGGTCAGACATCTCGTTTACAGTAAGTGTCGTAAGTCAATTCCTCAATGCTCCTTGTGATAGCCATTTGGATGTTGTCATGCGTATTCTCAAATACATCAAGAATGCACCCAGCCGCAGACTTCTATATGAAGACAAAGGTAATGCCAAAATTGTCTGTTACTCAGATGTTGATTGGGCAGGATCACCATCAGACAGGAAATCCACTTCTGGCTATTGTGTTCTCATTGGAGGAAACTTGATCTCATGGAGAAGCAAGAAATAGAATACCATTGCTAGATCTAGTGCTGAAGCGGAGTACTGCACCATGGCAGCTGCTACATGCGAAGTTGTATGGCTTCGACAACTTCTCCAACAATTACACTTTGGAGACACTCGGGACACTAAGCTCATCTGTAACAATCAAGCTGCCCTTCACATTGCATATAATCCGGTCTTTCATGAGCGAACTAAACACATAGAGATCGACTGTCATTTTGTGAGAGAGAAAGTGCTTTCGAGAGAAATCACCACTGACTTTGTCAACTCCAGTGAACAACTGGCAGATATGTTCACTAAATCTCTCAAAGGGTCTCGCGTTGATTATATTTGTAACAAGCTGGGTACATATGACATATATGCTCCAGCTTGAGGGGGAGTGCTAATGATATGATTTGATTGAATGTAAATAGGGAAACTAGAAAATATGGAATATATCTCCCTAGCTGATTTTTAGGGATTTAATTTCGTTTTGTAATTACTACTTTGATTATAAATAGAGGCTTAGTGTGATCATTCTTGACACACAACATTACAGAAATAATACTCTTACAAGGAACAATTGGGATAAGAATATGTAAGGTTTTTTTTTATCTCTTATTTCTAATACAATATTGTATGTTTGTTTTGCTATTTTGTGACCATGATTGGCTAAACCCCTTAGAACTCAGTACCCATGTACTCTAAATTCTCTTTTTAATAAAGTTCTTTGAGGTTATTCAAATTGATTGTATCATTCTATTGCTTTTACTTTTATATTAAAATTGATCACTCTGATTATTGTTAATGACTATCTTCTCATAATTAATTGACTTATAGAATGATAGAGTTCACAAAGCTTGCATGACCAAACTGGTAGCACGAATTCCCTTTTTACAAACTTCTCTATTATTCATTTTTAATCCTGAATTAAATCCCAAATGACAAATGCAGGATTAATTTAACAAGAAAGAGTATTATCAAACCTTGACCATAAACGATTAATTGGTAATTGACAGTTCTTAAATAAAATAGGAATTAAGGAAAAATTTGTGCATGCAACATCATAATATGAGTAACTTGTCTTTGTAGATATCTATACTTGAAACTATTGTCTTTCATTAGTTTTATTTTCTTGAATGCAAGCACAAACAATCCTCAAACTTAAGATAAAAACCTAAAATTATTTAGTTTATGCTATTCAAATTATTTGAGACACACAACTAGTCTTTAAGGTACGATATTCAGAATGTCAACTCCACTATTGCTATTGCATATGATACATTTGCCCTTCGAGAGTACATATTTTACACATCAGTTCACATGAGTGGGAACAATCTTTTGTTCAATTCATATCGTGTGTGAAAATTCTTTTGGGCTAGCGACAATGATGCATTGCGAGAGAGATTAGTTTATAATATAGTAGATTGGGCTGGGCCTACGCCAGTTGTATTAAAAAAGGCTCTAAAAATGTAAAATTATAAAGCAGAACTTGAACCCGACGTGAATCGAACACGCAACCTTCTGATCTGGAGTCAGACGTGCTACCATTGCGCCACGGATCCACTAGCCAATAATTGTTATATCGTTTTGTATAAGTTTACTATGTTCAAGTAGAAAGTTATTTTACCTCCATGCCTATTAAACTAATACGACGAAGATATAATTATCAAAAAAAGAGTCGTAGATTGTAAGAGTTTAATCAATGGACGTTATTTCTTACTTATCAAAACCTTATACTAAGGACCATATAACCGGCAAAAAATTAAAATATAGCAATTTTAATAAAAAATTACAAAAATATTGCAGTTTTAAAAGTATTTACGCATCTATAGCAATCAATCGCGCCCCTCCTGGATGTGACTCATTCTGTCGCTAATTCCGTCTCTAATTCCGTCGCTAACACTTTTTGCGACGGAATGTTGGGCGTGACCACAATACAGTAAAAAAATATTAGCGACTGAAATAGAGACCGAAATTAGTGTATACCTTTAAAATCATTTTTTTTATTTACAGTATAATTTTTTCCAATTTTTGAAATTAGTGTTGCGACCACAATATTGTGATTTTTAATTTTTTTAAATCGAAATCGTTAAAAAATTTGCAGTAATTTTTTTTAAACGTACGACTTTAAAATCAATTTTTTTTACAACTTTAAGTTTTTATTATTATTAATATAGACTTCAAATTCGGTCTAAAAATCAATGATGAAGATCGGCTAAAAAATACTTTAAAATTAGATAAAAATAACAATTAATAATATTATTACAAACTACAATAAATTCGTAATTAATTAAACTGAATATTAGTAATATTTAAATTTTTTTCCAATTCTGGTCTCTATTTCAGTCGCTAATACTTTTTGCGACTGAATATTGTGGTCACGTCCAATATTCCGTCACAAAAAGTGTTAGCGACGAAATTAGCGACAGAATTAGCGACAGAATGAGTCACATTCAGGAGGGACGCGATTGGTTGCTATAGATGCGTAAATATTTTTAAAACTCCAATATTTTCGTAATTTTTTGTTAAAATTGGTATATTTTAATTTTTTTGCCCCATATAACCAAATGGAAGATAGGTAGATCATGTTAGTATGTTGTTTCCTTGATGCGGATGAAAATGAATGTTTTCCTTAAAAATTTCCTAGTGTTCAAATCTTAATTTCTACTTTCATTTTTTTTCTTTTTCTCTAATATTTGATGATTTAAAAGGGAGGAGAAACATGGTTAACCAAGCAAAGTGACTTGCCCCACTTCTCTTTGTAACAGAATTGTGTTTGAATAATCAATTTTTATGATTTTATTTTTCTAATGTAAGAATATAGTAATAAATTACGTACCACATTTTCCCTCTTCTTATAGACCAAGCAAGTGATTTCCTCTTTGTAACAGACTTTTTTTCGTATTTCATAAGATATTGATAATTTCAATTATTTAGTTAGAAAATAATTTATTAATAATATATGATACGTGTAAATTATGATTTTACTGTTGAGAAAACTGTATCAGAACTTTTTGTAGATGAAAGATGTACGGCAGAAATTTTAGTGGAACAGTGTAAAATTTTTGTGGGTAAGTTATATATGATATGTTCATTATTAAATAATACAATTAAATATGAAAAATAATAAATAACTTTTACAGTTAATTTCTAACAGATTTTATTGGCTGGGATTTTCATTCGTAGTACAGATTATGAAGAATTAGTTAGGTTTCCTGCGAGGCATGGATTAATTATTTTTAATATTTGTTTTTAATAATAATTGAGTATGTAACATAATACATAATTAAGTGAAATTTAAATATCAACACAATCACAATGTTATATTCAATAAAAGGATATAAAAAAAATACAAATTGTGTGCATAAATATTGCCTGCCCCAACAACAAACCAATTTTTTTATTTTTCAACTACTATTATTACCAAGTCCATAAAAAAATACCCCCAAAATACATAAAATGTTAAATATATATTTTCCTCACTTTAAACCCACACTATATCACAACTAATATCTTTGTACGCACTTGTGCGATAGTTTAGAATTATAAATTCATTGTATCCAAAGTT
Organism: Glycine latifolia; assembly: GCA_013407115.1. Classification (NCBI taxonomy): domain Eukaryota; kingdom Viridiplantae; phylum Streptophyta; class Magnoliopsida; order Fabales; family Fabaceae; genus Glycine; species Glycine latifolia. The sequence goes on along the minus strand of CM023957.1, from coordinate 18,313,706 downwards.
CTTGAATACATAATGTAATTTAATTTTGTAAAGGCTTAAATACATTTTTAGTCTTTATAATTTAGCGCTTTTCCATTTTAGTCTCTGCAAATTACTTTTTTCATTTTAGTCCTTACAAAATATGATTGTTTTGTTTTTCTTCCTTAAAGTATTTTAGATATCGCTTTAAACAGTAAAAAAAGTGCGTTAAATAGTGGAAATAGCGTTATCTAAAGTACTTTAAGGACGAAAATTAAAACAATCATATTTTGTAAGGACAAAAATGAAAAAAAAATTATAGGAACGAAAATGAAAAAAAGTACTCAATTGCAAGGACCAAAAATATATTTAATCCTTTTGTAAATTGCATTTGTTGTATGTTACTAAAACTAGTTCATTACACCTGCATCGCTACTCATTGCATCCTCAAAACTCTTAGTAACATAAAGAAAAATAAAATAAAAAATAGCCTTGAACTTTGATTAAAGGTGTTTCGGGATAAATATCAACTTTACACATCATGGACTGCTAGGCACGCAGCTTAACACATAACAACCGACTTAAAGATAATAAGCCAGTTACGAGCTCAAATGTTGCTTGAATCAAAGAACGTCTTAGGATAAGTTTGAGCCAACCCTTAGAGTAGGGTCCCAATGCAAATACTTGTAATAAGCTATGTGGCTAGTAGTGTTACACGAGCAAACAATATAAATAAGTATTCTTTAATCACATAGACAACATGATCACAACAAAACTCAATAAATTGGAATTGAAAAATCTCTCTCTCTCTCTCTCTCTCTCTTTCTTTTTCCCTCTTTTTATAATTCTCTCATTTTCTCTCATTCTACTCCACTGCATGAAACAAATCGCATTTGGTATCCTACACCATAACAATGGCATCGTCTGTGGGAATCATCGATTCCCTAAGATGAAAGGATCCATTGTTCGTGGATCATTGTTATGTTGAGCATGCAAGAAAGCTTTAGCAATAACAACGTATTTATAGAAGCAAATAACACAAGAAGGGGGTTGAATTATGTTTTTGAAAATTTATATTTTTCTAAGATTGAAAACAAGTTTATCGTATGATGTAGATAATTCTAAAATTAGTTAAGGAGGTTTTGATTAAGACTTTTTCAGATGACAAGAAAACTAGTTTTCTTTGTAAAACAAAATGATATATAAGATCTAAAATAAATTCAAAACATTTGTCAGTCAAAGTAATAGAAACAAGCAGACAGAGAATTAGACTGGTTCATATCAAATCTGAGACTATGTCCAGTTCTTGGCAACCCATCAAGTTTTAATTAACTTATTGATGACTACAAGGCATGAATGCTTGGATTAGATCGTTTCCAGAGGCCAATTTCAAAATACCAATGATAGATAGTAGAACTTACAGATAAAAGGTGGGAAAAATAAAGAAGATGATATGAATAACGCCATGATCCATGTTGGAACGATAAGTTGAGGAGAATTCACCACAAAGGAAAGCTTCATTGATAAAAATTAATTTTGGTTTAGCCAAGAACCAAGAAGAGGCTAAGCTCTCAATTCAAGCAAATGCTTAATATTATTCAATCAAAAAGTTATTCAAAACTAGAAATGTCTAAGTACTTATAGAGTTAAGCCTCTAATAAAACCTAAAAATGCATAGTTTGGGCCTATTTTAGTCCACATTGAGGTCCATTATACAAATAAGAAATTACTAAATTACGACAATACGAAAATTACGAAAACTAAGAAAATTATGAAAGCTACGAAAGGAATTGCACTAAGCGCGATATTCGTGCTAAATGATCTCTCCTACAATCTTCAAGGTGCTCCAAAGCTCCTTGTGTCTTCCTTCATCCGTGCCCTTGTTAAATAGTCCAGCCATGATTCTCTTAGTCATCTCTTTTTGTAGAAGCTTGGTTATGGACATTGTCATTGGAACCTTCAATTCATTGAGTGCTTATAGAACTTCATGCTCTTTGGATAGTCCTATATCATCCCCTCTTTCTTGAAAAGAATCCGTCCTTGGATTTGCATTCAAAACATCTAGATCATAAGAATAAATATTAGTGATAGTAAAACTAGAACTCACCCCATACTCACTTGGCAAGTCAAGCTTGTAGGCATTGTCATTAATCCTCTCAAGGATCTTGAAAAGACCATCACCCCTAGGTTGAAGTTTAGATTTCCTTTGGAAAGGAAACCTATCCTTCCTTAGATGTACCCAAACCCAATCTCCGGGATCAACTATCATGGTCTTTCTCCCCTTGTTGGCATGTCGTACATATTGCTCCATCTTCCTCTCAATTTGATTTCACACCCTCCCATGGAGATTCCTAACAAAAGTGGCTCTAGAAAGCCCATTCTTACTCAAAATAGAAGAATCATTAGGTAAAGAGATTAAATCAACAGGGAATAATGGGTTAGGACCATAAACGACCTCAAAAGGAGAAAAAAAAGTGGTAGAGTTGGTTACCCTATCATCAAGTCTAGAATTAAGATGTCAATACCTTACGGTGATGGGTTTATAATCCAAGCACATCCTCTACGTGCTATCTTTCGTGGGGACTAGGATGATCGATATTGTACATGGGCTCAAGGTTTCCTTCACCAATCCTTTTTGCATCAATTCTTCAACCAGCTTTTGAATCTCCTTGGTCTCTTCTGGATTACTCCTATAAGCAGCCCTATTAGGAAGTGAAGCTCCCGAAACAAGATCAATTTGATGCTCAATTCCTTTTAAAGGAGCCAAGCCATGGGGTATGTCTTGTGGAAAGACATCCTCAAAATCCTTTAAAAGTGTATCAAAACCTTGAGGTTTGATGAACAAACTCTCTTTTATCACTAATTATTTTTCACTCTTTTTTTCTATTTTTGTTTGTTCTTTCTTTTCACTCTTTTTGTCATCTTTTTCTTTTCGACTTTTCTCTCTCAAAAAACTCTTTTCTTCTTTGATTTTCTTTTCTTTTTCTCTTTTCAATCTCATTTTTATTTAATCCTCACACACCTCACATGGAGACAAAGGTGAGAGAACTACCTTTTTACCTTTATGTAAGAAAGAATATCGATTGGTGACCCATTGTGGATAACATCTTGATCATATTGCCACGGTCTACCAAACAAAACATGACCAGCTTCCATGGGAACCATATAACAAAGCACTTCATCAACATATTTTCCAATGGAGAATGTAAGCAACACTTGCTTATCCACAACCAACTCACCATTGTCACTCAACCATTGCAATTTATAAGGCTTAGGGTGAGGGGTGGTTTTTTAAATCAAGCATCTCCACTAATCTAGTGCTTGCAACATTGGTACAACTTCCTCCATCAATGATAAGAGAACAAACCTTTCCATTCACCAAGCATCTAGAATGAAAATTTTTCTCTCTTTGTGTATCATCTTGATCTTTGCACAAGCTTTCCATGAGTTTTCTTACCATCAAAAGATCTCCCTCTTCCAGTTGAAGAAAACCATCATCATCCCCTTCACTAGAGAAACTATGAGAGCTTTCAAATGACTCATTATTCACCTCTCCATTCTCCAACACAATCATGGTCCTTTTGTTTGGACATTGGGATGCAATGTGATCCTTACCCAAACACTTAAAACATTTAATTGAAATAGATTTATTGGAAGGGGGTTGAGTGAGAGAAGTAGGATTACCTCTTGAAGACTTCCTTTCAATATGTTGTGAAGAAGAACCTTTCTTCTTGGAAGTGTCCTTATCCTTCCAAGATGAATAACCATATGAAGACTTCTTGTAGGCTTGTTTTCTCTTCAATTGTTGCTCCACTTTCACAGTCCTATGTATAAGTTCATCCAGGGTGTTGTAGCTTTGAAGCTCTACAACATCTTGAATGTCCCTATTCAAACCATTCAAAATCTAGCCATTGTAGCCTCATTAGTCTCTTCAATGTTTGCTCTCATCAAAAAAGAAATCTCCATCTCCGTGTAATAATGTTCAACATTTTTACTTCCTTGATAGAGTCTTTGTAATTTGCTATGCAAATCCCTTATATATTGAGGTGAGACAAATCTATCCCTTATGATTCCTTTCATTATCGACCATGTGTCCGGTTGATGTCTTCTTAATCTTTCTCTCTCCATTTGCACTTGATTCCACCACGCCATGACATATCCGTCAAATTCTAAGCTAGCCAACTTCATTTTCTTTTGTTCACTAAAATTGTGACAATCGAAAACTTGGTCGACTTTCATCTCCCAACCAAGGTAAGCCTCTAGTCATAAGTGCCTAGGAACTTGGGCAATTTGACCTTCACATCGTCCATGCCATCCCTATTCCTCTAATGCTTATGTCTTCTACCATATTCACAACCATCATCACTCCCTTGAGAAGAATGAGGTGACCTATGATGTCTCATTCACTCCATATCTTCCATTCTCTCACTCAACTCTTGAGTGCTTCTTTGTATCTCATCAAATCTATCTCTCATCCTCCTTTCAACATTTCTTTGAAACTTATCCATTTCTTAGCCAATGAAGCCATTAGCTTAGTGGTTCTAGGGGAAGGTGGATCAATATCACTTTCAGACACAATTTCTACAAGAAAATGTTAGTAAAATAAATATAATATTGAACCTTACCACTCACTAAGTGTTTACACTCTTCAACACTCGTGTTTTACACTGGTAAGACTTTTTCATAAGGTTCACTCTTGCCTTTTTCCACTCACTAACTCTTCTTCAGCCCTTGAAATCAACCAAAGATTTCAATTCAAGGAGTAACCAAAGTGAAAGATGAAACAAATCCAAACTCAAATTAAGAGGTCAAAGAAATAAAACTCTAACACAAAACCTTGGAAATTTAGAAAACAAACAATAAAAGCTAATAAAAAAGAAAGTATAACCCAAAAGGAATGCCAAACATGACAAATAGGAAAAAAAATAAAAATATGGCTAAGTCTAAACCACTGCAATTATGCAAAAAGAAAATATTAGAAAGTAATAATAAGAATACACCAAAAGGAGCTGTAAAATTTGGACTATAACTTTTTTTTTTCATTTTTTTCTTTTTTTGTATTTGGGTCATCATATTTTTTAATATTTTCATTTTGACCCCAAAATATTTTTTGAATATTTGCTCTTTAGTCCTTCGTATTTTGCCTTTTGGTACCAGAAACTTTTGAATATCTTTTAAAGACAAAAAGATAGGATAATTCAAAAAGATAGGATAAGATAGGATAATTTAACAAAAAGATAGCATAAGATAGGATAATTCTACAAAAGATAGGATATTCAAATATGATTTTTTTTTTCGTTTTTTTTTGGAAAGAAAAAAAATTAAATAAAGAAAACGAAAATTACTCTTTGGATTCTAGCTCTGATTACCACATGATGACTACCAAGGCATGAATGCTTGGATTGGATCGTTTCCAGAGGCCAATTTCAAAATACCAATGATAGATAGTAGAACTTACAGATAGAAGGTGGGAAAAATAAAGAAGATGATATGAATAATGCCATGATCCGTGTTGGAACGATAAGTTGAGGAGAATTCACCACAAAGGAAAGCTTCATTGATAAGAATTAATTTTGGTTTAGCCAAGAACCAAGAAGAGGCTAAGCTCTCAATTCAAGCAAATGCTTAATACAAAAAGTTATTCAAAACTAGCAATGTCTAAGTACTTATAGAGTTAAGCCTCTAATAAAACCTAAAAATGCATAGTTTGGGCCTATTTTAGTCCACATTGAGGTCCATTATACAAATAAGAAATTACTAAATTACGACAATACGAAAATTACGAAAACTAAGAAAATTATGAAAGCTACGAAAGGAATTGCGCTAAGCGCGATATTCGCGCTAAATGAGCTCTCCTATAATCTTCAAGGTGCTCCAAAGCTCCTTGTGTCTTCCTCCATCCGTGCCCTTGTTAAATAGTCCAACCATGATTCTCTTAGTATCTCTTTTTGTAGAAGTTTGGTTATGGACATTGTCATTGGAACCTTCAATTCATTGAGTGCTTCTAGAACTTCATGCTCTTTGGATAGTCCTTTATCACTTATCAAAGTTACAAGTATTTTGCATTGCCACTTGTGGCTCTTACATGCACATGCATGCTCTATCCCAAGCTTAACTTAAATCCAATATTCTTTGTCCTACCAAGCCACTATTGGCTTTAAACAAATCAACAAGATTTATTGGAAGTTTGCACAATGACTAATGTATGATCATCTTACAGACGATATATCACTCAACACTTCTAGTCTTTTCTCTCAAGGTATACAAATTGTTTTGAGAGCTTAGTATCTATACAAAAATTTACAGAAAGCTTTACACGAAAGAATGAAAGAATATGTTCGCATAGATGATTTACGTCTTAGTTCTTCAAAGCTTCTTCCATATATAGTCTTCATCTTCAAGTATTTGTTGTCTCATAACGTTAAATTCTTCACTCTGCTCTTTGTTTGAAGTCTTGAGCCCATTAAAGCATTCACATCCTTTCTTTATACAAAGTCCATGTTGATAGGTGTAACAGCCCGTATGCATTCGGTTGTTAACATTGCATTATGGTTGCTAAGCACAGTAATTAATATAACAAACAAATTAAGGAAGTGACAAATACAATGACGTCATCATACGTCCACAAAAGATAAAAGCTTTGCATTATGTATGGTAATAGTTCATGAGCATAAAATACCTCGGGTATGATACCCTTCAGGGCCGGATTACAAGCATGCATAAATACATAACCAAAAGTACAGAGCCACAGGGCTGGAATCCCTCGGACTGCCTCGCTACTTGGGCCTCTTGCCCCGGGATCCGCCGTCCTCCCTGTGCTCATCACCTGCAATAACAAATATAATCCCTAACCGGGGTGAGATAATAATCTCAGTAAACTCTGGGTTCGGGAGGGCTTCTCCTTTCCCGGGTTCACTTCCACAACACAAAGCATCAAAATAACATTACACAAGCTAGCCATCTCGGCTTACAAAAGAATACATCACATGTATATAATCACACAGATATAACAAGAGAGATCATCCAACTTAATGGGCACATTCCCCCAGGACTTCGTGCAGACACCCCCTGAGGAAGATCATCCAACTTAATGGGCACATTCCCTCTGGGTTCTGCGTGGACGTCTATGTCTCAAGATCCATGTTTGTCCATTCTACTGGCCAGAGAATCTCAAATATCACAACAAAGTGATCACAGTGCAAATCATATACATGTTATCAAACAGAAAGCAGTAACACCCAATTTCAATACATGCATCATGACATATAGCAACCATCACTCCCTCGGAGTATGGTGGAACGCGGTCTAGAGAATGACTATCAAGAATAGGGAGCTTACCTGTCTAGCGTTCCTCACTGGTTTGTCCACACCACGGTCTTCCGCGTCGCGCCCTACATACATGCATGCAAGAAATCAATAATGGTTTTCACCTGTCGCATGTAGAGGAACTCGATACATTTCCAAGTTACCAACATTAGTTATCACAACTAACCCAAAATCGATAACAGTTAAATCCTAAGGTTGGACCGGTGCTTCTTACCTCTAAGATTGTTAACGAGGCTAAAGAACCGCTCCTCAAGCTCTAACGTCCTAAAAGTCATCTTCTCTTCCCTAAACCAAAAGCTTTCTTTGTTCATCAATTGCGGAAATGAAGAAGGAAGAGAGAAGGAATGCCTTTAAGGTGAAAGGATAGAGGAAGAAAATGAGTCGTGCACGAAATAACCCACACGCACGCTATTTAAATACTCTGAGAGTTAACGCACGTCGCATACGTCACTAAGTCAACACGTGTTACTCCTGTGACCTGGCAGTTAGTGCGGATCACGTGCATAGGTTAAGCTTGGGAAATCACCAACTACCGGGCTGGTGAGTCAAGCACATAAGACTTCGCATTGGTACATGTAGTCTAGACAACCCTGTCCGGGGTCCTGCCCTGGCCATCACTACCCGACCTCGTTCGGGTCCCTTTCTTTTCAGCGTTACTCCCAGGGTACATACGCGATAACCCGATCACACTCTAACTCGATTTCCTTGTAACTACTAACACACTCAGTACGAACTCGGCTTCAAAAGGTTCTATTTACACCCCTCCCTTGTATGACACCCCAGTCACACGAATCCGGATTAGTCATAGGATCATTACCATAATAATTATTACTACTGCATAATTACAACATTAAAACGTTAAAGTGCTACGTGGACGCTCGAGACCTTACAATAGGCTAATGTGTCTTGTACTTTAACAGGAAAGTCACTTCTTGAAAACAACATGAACACACACAATTAACCAAGAGGGAGTTGAATTGGTTAAAACAGGGACTTTAAAAATTTATTTGAAACTAGCAGCGGAGTAAAGATCGTATCACAATAATTCCCTTTCTAAAACTGAAACTTTCAATCAATCAAGATTCACCCATCACTTCAAGCAATAGCAAAAAATCAATCCGTTGAACTTGAAAAAGATTAACCACAAGATAAGGAAATTAAGACAACAAGATGAGAATTAAGAGAACACCAAATCTATACTGGTTCACTTCTCAAAAGAGAAGCTACATCCAGTTTCTTCTAACCAAACCTTGGCCAGAGTTCCATTATATCAAAATCTGTTCTTTACAAGCTTACAAGTGATCACCTTTATCAACCCTAGATAAAGAACTGAAATCTAAACCCCCTTCAGACTTCTTATGATCAAGAACTAGAGAACCCTTCTCTATTCTTCCCTCTAGAGAACCCTACCCTAGAAAAGCTTTAAAGAACCTCTTCGAAATAGGAACTTACAAGAAACAAAAGTAACAAATGAATTGTTGTAAGAGTTTAAGAGAGATAGAACCTTATGACCCTCAGAATGTTAGTGAATGAATTTACCAAATAGAAATTAGGTTGAAAAGAATACAATCTTGAAATCAGCTCTCCATGAAAACTCTTGACCAATCTTGTCCAAAACAATTTGATCAATGATGCATGAGTTTCTTGGTTTTGGAACAAGAGCTATGTATCTCAGTATATCTTTTCTCAGAATCAAAGGGTGTTTTGAAGTGATGGAAAATTCAAATTATAAAGTTCTTTTAAAACAAAAGACCCAACATCTTTTTATAGAAAACTGTTTCAACTGAATGTAATCTATTAAATCGTTAATGTAATCGATTATTTTAACTAAAGTAATCGATTAATATCATATTTAATCGATTAAAGTGTTCTTAGTCCTTTCTGGAAAAGATATATGAGCAATGTAATCGATTAAACTGCTGAGTAATCGATTAAAACAGTCAGACTAGTTTCAAACATATGCTTATGTAATCAATTACGATTGGATGCTAATTGATTAAAGTAGCCAGACGTGTTTTGTGTTTTTGTACTGTGTAATCGATTATCATTTACTTGTAATCGATTAATTAGTTCTTCATGACTTAGGTAATAGATTACCAATGCTGGTAATCAATTAAGTCAATGTACAATGTTATTTTCCAAAAACTTAACTATGAGAAATTTGCTTCTTTATGCAAACATGAAAACCTTTATGCTGTTCACAAATCATGTATGCATGCCAATGATCATGTTTATGCAATGCAAGGATCATAATATGAGGCTCTTAAACAACTTAACAAATTACAAATGTCTTCAATTGAATGACATGTAAAAAGCTAAAATCTATTTAAGGCACATGGCTTCATTCTTGTCTTGATCCTCTTTCATCTCCCCCTATATCTAACACGTCTTTCATCATAGTAAGTCTGCAACAACAAAGTGAGCCTTTTGATGAGGATCAATGTCTTCTAGACTGTGAACTTCATTTGTTCTTCATAGGACTTCGACAAATCTTAGAAGAATGTTTTCTACATGAAATAATCTAAAGCACAAAGTATTAAATGAAAGTCTTAAATATACTACTTAAATGTTATATCAGATTGTCTTATGAATGCATCGTCTGAAAATACCGACACATAAATACAAATCATTATCTAATAGCATATCAAACATAGCTTTTATCATTTGTATTTATTTGCATCTAATCAAAATAATTAGGAGTTTTGCTTTGTCTTTAAGACATACATGTCTTTTGACTTAATAGTACTATTTACCTATGACAGAAGCCACATCCTCTCCAAGGATAGAGGAAAACGTTGTGTTCATGAGAGCGCAACTAAGTGAACTCGAAGAAATGTTCAAACAATAAAAAACAATACTTGAAGAACATAAAAAATCTGGTCGCAGGTCTGTGAACGAAAAACGATGATGCAAAACATGAGCATTCAAACGCAGTGAATGGTGAAGGAAACTCTTTGACAACGAAAAAGCATGTAGAGAACGAAATGAAAAAATCAAAATTGCATATTCCACCAAAGTCCAAAAAGAGAGAATATCTGATCATTGTCATCACGGATATGGAGGAAGAGGTGGATTCTAATTAGGTTATTCCTTTCAAAATGTCATTTTCCAAACGCTTAGTGGAACTTTAAGTCCCAGAACAACCACAACAACTTCAAACGATGGAATTATATGATGAATCTTTCAATCCAAACAATCATTTGTGAGTGTTTGAGTCGATGTTGTCATACGAAGAAGCTTCAGCTTTGATAATGTGCAGTGTGTTCCTGTCGTTGCTAAAATCCATGGCGTTGAAGTGGTTTCAGTCTGAACTTGAGGAAGAAATTTAGGTATGCCTTTGTATGTAGTAAGGAAAGACCAAAGATGGAATTCGACCTAAAATAGATGTGACAAGGACCTAAGGAACCGCTTAGAGGATACATCTCATGATTCAATAAAGAAGTAATAGCTTTGGAGAATCTACATCCAGGAGTCATGTTGATGCTGGCTAAGGACTATATGAAGAAAGGGTCTTCTTTCTTCGTATCCATCTCGAAAATGCCACTTGGTACCTTGGAGGAATTCTTAAAAAAAAAAAGGCAGAAAACTATAATAACTATGAAAATGTCTTGGAATCCAGAAAAAAATGGCGTAAAATCAAAGTGTATAAAGGTTCATCATAGACAAAAAATGACAAGCCACCTAAGTCGAACGATAGGTCGACTTCCAAAGCCCAATCAAAGTACAATGAGTATACTCCCTTGAACACATCACGGAGAAGAATATTCAACGAAATCATCATGAATGTGGAGTTGAAGGATGTCAGTCTTGATGTTCCTAAGCCATTAAGAACTAGACCTGGCAGGAAATATCAGTCAAAATATTGTTGTTATCATCGAACAATTGGACATGACACCAACTATTGCTTCCAATAAAAAAAATGTATTAAAATCCTTATTCATCGAGAAAAACTGGACATATATGTGCAAGGTTAGGGAGGTAATTACAAACCTTAATATGAATGACCGCCTCGTAATGAGCAACCAGAAAGGTCAAGAAGACCTTAGCAGTATCAAAGAAGAGGAAGCTCGAAGGAATGTTTTCTGAGGCACAAACTTAGAACACAGGAGAAAGAAGTGGAAACTCATGTGCTAACTATACATCGTGATGTATCTAAGTTAAAACATAAGTTGGATTCTCTTAAGATAAGACAAAACTCCCTCTTACGAGAGCATGAAGTGATATATGCCATAGCAGGGGGATTTCTCGGCAGAGGTCTCTCAAACAATGTCCAGAAGAGACATGCGAGAGAAGTCTTAACCATTATGCATGGTATAAGAAATCATGAGTCAGCCAAAAGAAAACCCCTGCCATTGATCTATGATGATAAAGACATGGACATGTTGATTGTTCCAAACCATGATGATTCCCTATTGGTGAAAGCTTTTATAAACAACAAGGAGGTATATCAGATGCTAGTTGATATAGGTAGCTCTATAGATATCATGTTTAATGATTTCTTTGGGAATCTAAAAAATCTCACAGTTGGAGTTGCTCCCCTACAATGAGGACCTCATTCATTCCTCTGGTCAGCACATTGCGTGTGACCTTTGGGAAGGCATCAACGACCAGAATGATCGTCGTCAGGTTCATTGTAGTGAAGCTACAATCATCTTAAAACACTATATTGGGCCGACCTTAAATACATTAAAAGCTGTGAATTCAACGGTTCATTTGACCATGAAATTCCTCAGTGATGAAATGCAAGTCATAACCTTGAAAGGATATTAAAAGAAAGCCACGAGTGATACAATGAGTCCTTAAAACAAAACAAAAAATAGACGAAATTGGATGAGATGGATTATGAACCTAGGCCTAAAACGTAGTCCGAGGTAATGCTCGCTGAGTTGGATTACATAGAGGATATTAAAAAGGCATATATACAATTTTAGTCCTGCAATTTAGCATTTTTTTTCATTTTTGTCCTTGAAATTTTTTGTTTTCGTTTTAGTCGTTGCGAAATGTGATTGTTTTGTTTTTCTTCCTTAAAGTGCTTTAAATAATTTTTTTCACCTTTCAAAACACTTATTTTACTATTCAAAGCATCATCTAAAGCACTTTAAGGGAAAAAAATAAAACAAACACAATTTACCACACTAAGAACAACCCAAAGAACAAGGAGAGGATAAAAATGCTTTCTTTTGCAGTAGGAGACCAAAACTCAAGCTCCCAATATCATTGTTCTCTTGGAGAAGGAGAAAGTAGTAGAGAACGATATGTTTTTATTTATTTATTTGGGTCCAGATTTCCAAAGGATTTGTAAGAATTTTATGACTCTCTAGGGATGGCAAAGTGGGCCAGCCTACCCAAAACGGGCCGGGACGGGTTAGCTCACTTTTGCAAAGTGACTTGAAAATGTTAGCCCGCCCCACTTTGGAGTGGATTAGTGGGCCAGCTGGCCAGCCTGCCAAAAAAATAAAAAAAAGTTAATTTAAAAAAAAAAGCCAAAAAAATTATTAAAAAAATGTAATTGGTTTATGGCATTCCAAATCAAATCAACTACCTGACATTCCAAATCAAATCAAATAAAGTTTAGAATTGTAGTCAGCATAACCAATTAGGCCAGGATTCTTAACATCCAACAAGTGCAATCAAAACATACACGTTTTTAAACAAAATATCCCATGGGCTTCAAATCATTATATCCAACTTTCCTCTAAAAACTATATCGTCAATTGCCCAACTTGACATGGATTAACATGGTCAAAATACAAGGTTATTGACCCCAGGCTAAGCAAGAATGCAAACCCATTTTATAAGTGAACAACATCATGATAAAATTTTAGCAGAGTTGAAATTGATCATCTTCCCCAAAATCAATTCTTTCTATAACACTTAAGAGTCCTCTAAGTAACAACAAATTCATATTGCCAAAACCTACTGTTTGATATCAAACAAATGCTTCAAAATGAAATACAAAAATAAGAAAAAGCAATTGGATGATCCACAAAATAAAACCACAATGAATATAATTTAATTCAATTCAGTGCAACACATGATATAAATAGAGAGAAAAACGTAGATTACAAACTTCACCAGTGAAAATAAAGTAATTTAGTTTACACGCTATTTAAATATAGTATTAAATCCAATTAAATCGAATGCATTATAATATAAGAAAAAAACTTATCTAAAATATTTACAACAAGTCATCATAAGTTATAATATGGTCAAAATTATAGAATGTTGGTTAAAATAATCTCACGTTTTCTAAAATTACAATTCCATATTCATAATTTATATACAGTAAATTATCAGTTCTCTTTCAGGCATAATTTTTCTTTTGGTGTACAGTCACAACAATACAACTAAAACCTAAGACCCCGTGCAATCTAACCCCTCCCCGCAATCACCGCAGTCCTTGGTAGTTTATATCTCTTGTTTTTGTTTTCGAATCAAGTAATCCTGCACATGTTATCCTAATTCAAACTTTCAAGACTTTGAGATCCCCAACCAAATGGCAAAGAAACTGGGAGACCAAACTTGACACACAGTTAGCAGCAAAGCAAGTGAAGCAGCCTTGCTATTTTCTTATTTAATTAAGAACTAGATTACCCACCTACCTCACGGAGAGTGACCTGCAGTGCGGGTGAGGACTGCGGTGCGGTGTCAAAGTGGACTGCAAGGACCACGAAGAATGAAGACGGAGTCATGGAGAGTGAGTGGACAATGGACTGCAGTGTGGGTGCGGCGTCGAAGTGAAGGAAGATCCCAACAGGAGGCCAGGTGCGGGTGAGAGAGAACTAAAGTGTGAAGTCTGAAGTGAAGGATGGAACTTATGGAAGGTCCTAGAAGCTGCTGTGCTCTGCTGGACTGCTGGACAAAATCACAAAAAATGAAATTAATATCTCTCTCTTGGCCTGCTAGGTTAGCCTGCATTTTTTTGGGTTGAGCTGGCCCGGCCCATTTCATATAGTGGATTGAAATTTTCAACCCGAACCACCTTTTTTTATGGGTTAAATGGGCTGGTCCGCCGGACCAAGCCCATTTTACCATCCTATGACTCTCTAACTTTCTTCTCTTCACACTCCACTATTCACGAAGTTGGTCACCATTTCAAATCACTCAAGGCCCAAATACTCTAAAAATCAACGAATCACTCATAAAAACATGGTTTAATTTGAATATAAATGTGGATATAAATACCACAAACCATCACCTCATAATTAATTAATTAATTAGATAACTTAATTTAAATTTAATTATGCTTGCGAATTAATTAAAACCACTTAATTAGACATTACAAAAAATATAATGTTACACTATGTCAGGGTTGCTGAGTTAGCTCATGTGATCTAACATCACGACTCAATGCCATACCCCTAGAACGATCACGCCATGCGATCATCTCCCAGATATTACTATGTGGTCATTTGTTGCTCTGAGGATTAACCCCTCAACAATACTCCCCATCGGGATTGCACCATGGATCGATATGGTTTCTGCTACCACAATATGAGACAATGCTTCATAATATTACAGATCCTTTCATGGGCACTATTGCCTCACACAAACAAATGAATACATTAGGAAATCCCACATGATCCACTTCATATTTGCGACCACATGTCGCATGAGCCTTGATCCTTGATAAACAAGCATTTCGCTTCAGTCACGCTTGACCCCAAAATGGATTATTTCTATTTCCTTAGTCTTCACAATCAAATAAAACGATGAACAAACATCACACACACGTGCATTCAAACACACATCATGTCACCAACCCACATTCATGACAACACCGTCTTATTACATTTTATGACATTCTTCACCACTCTTGATGTTTTATGCTTAATTATGTCATGGTTTCCCAAGTCCTTACATAGGTACTAAAATAATTTCTAAGTCCATGTGTCATCCTCAAGTAACTCCATTATTAAAGCCAATTCATAATTAAGTGTTCACGCTCTTTTTAGTGGTTTATTCATTATTTCTCGTAATGAATTTCTCGGTCAATAATTATTAATTTCCACCAATTCCCTTCTCTCGGAGTCTATTTTCACCCATGGGTCTCAATTCTCTGTCCCCAACAATCATCATCTAAGAATCAAACAAGCACAAAACTCAATGTCTAGAGTTTTGACTCTCTAGGTCTTAGTTCACAAGGTAAATATCACAAGTAAATATTACACATTAAATAAATCACAATAAATTTATAATTACACATATATGAACAAGTGCCCTACTTCTGAGTTATTCTTTATTGTCAAGAAGCATTCATAGAAATTTCACCTTAAATAACATTTATTTCAATTTCAAGAATATTCAATACACCATTTAATCTCACAAAATACTAAAAATAACATTTCAAATCAGAAATTCACCAAAATAGACTGTGATACTTATAATCATATATAATTCAACACAAATCCAAATTCACTAAAATAATTATTTATTTATATTAAAAACAGATTTTGTCCTGTCGCTTGAAATCATCATTTTGAAAATCCCAAAAATACTTGATCAACTTGGAATTGCGAAATCTTGTGCACATAGCTTAATTAACATCTTAAAGTCAACATATTTTTTTTATTGAGACTCAAATCTCATGGAAAATATTTCAATAATATTTATTTTCATCAACCACGAGAAATAAGATTCACACCATTTAATTCATAGAAAATATTTTCTGCATACGATAAATTCTCACAAAATTATTATACATTCCTACATGTCCATAGTTCAACAAATAAATTCTCCAAATTCCAATACATTGCAGAACAATTTTTCCCAAAATTAAATGTCTTATTTTTCCAAGAGTCCAATTTCAATACAGTGGTTCATTAAAATTATTTCCGGCTTGGTCAATTCCTGTGGGCATTCCCCATGGCTAGGGTGAGATTCGTACCGACTTGTTTCCCATATTCAACCCACAAAAATTATGAAAATTCAAAAATTGAAAATTGACAGATTTAAGAAAAGAGAAAAATAATTTGAATAAAATAGAAGGTTTGCTCCGAAAAATCTAAAAAAATTCCCACAAGATCCAAAGACCTAAAAAATTATAGCATAGTCCTCGAATTAAAAAAATCAGTGTTCCAAAAATAAATTAAAATTTGAAATAGGTTTTAGCCAAACAAGAAAATGAAGCATTTTCATTATTTTGCAACATGATCTCAAACCAAAAGTCATTTCCAAGTTTTAAAACACCCATAACAGCCCAAACACACCACAACAAACATATTCATGTGGGTGATTGTAGAACTTCCCGTACCTTTGAGTGATAGATGAAAGAGATGAAGAGAAATGACTCAAAAATCACCAAATTAACAACACACAAAATCCCTCCCTTGAGGCTTATAACTTACAAAACTCTCCCGTTTCCTTGATGCTAGAGTCGGCACATCACTATATTAGTATAGAGAAACAATTCAAATTTATAATTGTAAATCTCTAGGATATTGTTTATGTTTAAACAAATACATTGTCTTATTTTTAGAATTTTGTTTAAATTTAAAGATATATTTCATAAATTAAAGATTTATCTCTTTTAAGATTATAATATTAGTTCTATACATCTTAGATATTTTGCCTACACGTTTAAACCTTCCCAACCATGTTTTAGTATTTCCATCGTGCATGTTTTGTTTTGCTTTTATCAAACACGCACTTAAGCAAATAATTAATACACATACTTAGACTGATTATGAATTTCCATATCCATCATGGAGTCAATGCAAATTATGCATGTCTGTTAATCTATATATGTTATGTACTTCTAGTATATATCTTCCTAAACATGGATGGAACAACCAAACTTTGTGTGAACTTTATTTTATTAGGTGAGCCCCACAGAAGAGTGAAAAAGTTAATTAATCATCTTCCATTGTCTTATTATGTTGTTTTTTTATCCATAAAAATTAAATATAATATGTAAAAATTTATATCACTTATAATTATGGATCTTCTTCAACCAATAAAATTAATCATCTTCCAGCGTTCCGTTAAGCTGTCATTTTCACCGTGACTGACGCTAAACATGTACTTTTTCTATTGTACTGCTCATCTCCTACAGCTCATGTGATTGCCCATCATTGGTCGTTACATGCCCTGTTTAATATTCCACAAATTTTCATTAGAGAATTCAGAATAGGGTCGTTTTTATGTCACATGCAACAAGCAAGCCCTCGTGATATGATCATGTTCCAATTGTTTTGATTTTGAAAACATTTTTTATTATTTGAACGTATCAAAATATTGACATTATAGACGGGTAAAATCATATATACTCAATAATTATTTTTATTTATCTTTGTTTTTTTTCTTACACACATGTCTAAATGTGTATTCTAAAATTAAAAGATACAACTTTCACTACTACAAATACCTCTTTCGACGACGCACATAAGAAGACGGTTATGTCAAAACCGTCTTCTGATGATAGGCGGTGGCATTAGTTGTAAATATATCGTCAAAAACAAAGACGGTTCTAACATTAACCGTCGTCGTAAGCTGTGTATAAAAAAACCGGTGGCATTTTTGTAAATATGTTGAAATTATCGTAGACGGTTTTCGAAAACCGTCTTTGTTGTTGGCCATTTATACAGATTATCTGAATTGGAAATTAATCCCGTGCGTGCCCTAGAACCATCAACCTCACTCTCCTCAAACATCAACCTCACTCTCCAATCTGTGAAACATCAACCTCGCATTCTCCTCTAACAGTACCCCATGCCCTAGCCATTTTTGTGAATCCGTTTGTTCTTCATTTCGTTCTCTCCTCTGTTTTCGAAGCTCGGCATCAACAGCATGAGAACCAGGTTTGCTGCGTTTATCCATCTCAGTGTCGTTCATGCATGTTTATCTCCTGCTTGCTTTTCAATTTCTCTACTTTGGAGTGTTTTTTTTTCTTTCGCTATGGATTTAACTTGATGCAACTGTCTCTATTTTGTACACATTGAACCTGAAAATGTCTATTTTTATTTATAGGGTATAGTTTGTGGAATACTGATGTAGTGGTAATGGAAATGTCTATTTTATATTTATAGTGAAAGTTTGTGTGATTTATTGGAATACTTAGTGGACTATGTGGTTAGGGTTCAACAGTTATTGGAAATGTGGCATTCCTCAAAATCAGGAAGCCTGACTGCTGTAGGTGCACTCTGTTGACGGCTGTGAGTATCCCTTTCCCTCTCTTATGTATTTCATCCATGGTGTCATGAATTCAAATTGTGGGTTTTGTTTTGTGCATGATTCTGTGAGTGAGTGAGTTCCCATCCACTGATTGCTTATGGGATTTTCTGAGGTTTGTTAGGTATTTAGAGCATAAATGTGTTTGATGTAGTAGTAGTGGTGTTAGTCAATTTTTGCACTTTTTAATTCGTATAAAAATACAATGGGAACAAAATGAAAATGCAAATCATTCAATCATATTACGGGAGTAAAGGATATGGATTTTATTATTTTAAACTTACACACAACTGTCATTTAGTCTTGATGGGTATCCCAAATAGACATGAGATGATGACTCAGTCATTGTTTGGTTTCCATACATTGTTTTTTTGTTGTATTTTAATTTTAATTTCCTAGCTTTTGATTTTATGTTGTAAATATTTTACTTCAGAAACAATGGTTGCATAACTGTAGTCTCTCTGTACCATCTATTCTTTGTGTTACAATGGTTGGCCACCTCAACAATCTGTGTACCCTTATGAACAATGTAGTTTAATTAGTTTGGGCCTTTGTTAAGTTTTACAGTTTTGCTTAGTTATTAGTTCACTGTGAATAAAAGTTAGGAACAATGTTGTTTTGGTTATGATTTGCAGAGTTTGATATATCAACAAGAACAATAGTTGGATTGATGAAGCACCCCACTTTGTGACAAGTTACAAGCATCTGGAGGCTATTGGAGGAAAATCATAAACCTGGTGTGCACTCAACTCCAGGTGTGCGTTGAGGTAATTATTCTCATGGCCATTGATTTGGACAGAGTTTGCACCTTAGGATTAGTACACAGTCACTTAAAAAAGTGCTGCTTTTGTACGCGTGCTTAACACGAAAGCTGACCTAAATGCACAAGCATTTAATTAAAAATGAAATTGCATTCTAATGGATGTATGATAATTGGCAACAATGTTGATTGTTGTTAACATATGGTTTTCCATATATCACGTGAGTCAAGATTCCCATGTTCAAAAACCAATCTTAATGAAGAACATTTTCCCTCTTTAATGCATTAGTTTTGAGACTTGTTGCTAGAGCATGCAAAGCTATAGCTTGTAGTATTGCTCTTTTGGGTAATTTTCATTTCACATAACATAGTTGTATTCCATGAACATCCACCAAAGTTGACAGTGATGACTGAAGAAGAAGTTAGAATATAAAGTGAAATACACTTTTCTCCCTTCAGAGATGCTTAAATTACATTCTTCCCCTCTTTATTTAAAAGTTGCTCCCCTTTTTCCTGAGACTTCAGTATGATTACTTTTCATTTTTCTTTAACTTTGAAGGTCACTGATAATTAATTCTGAACATTGTATTATCAACACTTGTACTTTAACAATATGTAATAATATTTTGAATTCTCATACTATCAGCTTTGAAACTTCACTTGGAATCATTATTCATCTTCTAAAGACAGAAAAGTCATAGCAAGAATTCAAAAGTAGTTGCTGATAAATAATAAATGTCATAAGAGATAAAATTAACCCTAAGATATTTGTTTATATATATATATTAAAATAAGAGGGGTAGGGCGTTGTAGTTTAAACCTCTCTTGTGGGAAGGGAGTATAATATACTCTAGAATAAATTATTATGTTAGTTGCACACTCAGGAATTTGTACATTATGGCGTTTGTTGACACAACTGAGGCTGACTGTTGGATGACAATTAACCCAGTCTCATTGGTCATCATGCCCTTTGTTCTGGTTTATTGTCATTTATATGGGTAAAGTGTCAAGCTCACATTATTTTTTTTGTTTATTTTCTATTAATTTCAATTTATTTGATGGTAGGGCTGACAGCAAACCGTGAAACAACTTGGTGAGTTCTTGAACACCAAGGTTGCCCCCAAAGAACTTCTTGATGAAATAAAGGTACTTAATAATTGTGTTGATGAAATAAAGAACTTCTTGATGCATTTTGGAGCACGTATTGAAAATTTTAATTGAAATATTATATCTGTTTCAGAAAATTGACCTTATATGATTTGTGAACTTTTTTCCACTATTGGTCTGACCTTGTTCTCTTTGAATGAAATTGCTGGGAAACACTAGGATATTGGAAAGGCAACAGTAGCTACTCCCGACCCCAAAGTGGATGCAGTAGGTCCTGAAGTAAACTCAATGCAGTAGGTCCTTTCTCTATGAATTAACCTACCTTTTATGAGTTTTCTAATACTATGAGTTTTGGCTATGGTACATGGTTTTCACTCCCTCTTTTGGACGCCAAGATAATTTGGCTATTCAGATTGTATCTTACCATTTTCCCTTACAGCTATAGCTGTCAACTTAAGTTGCCATTTGATGGGGTATTTGGTGAAGAGTTCAATCCTTAACAATTCCCTCTAGAAACTTCAGCAGAGTAGTAACTAGTGGCAGTGGACTTCATTATATATGTCATGTCGCATAAGGTTCATATTAGAGTTATGAAAGGACTCATTTCACTTGCAAATGGAAAATTCTCTGAAAATTTTGGACCATCATACCTTGATATAAACTTGATTTATTGTGGGATGAATCGTACTGATTAGAAAATATAATGCACAATTCCTATTCACTGATTTTAGTATAGCACTCCTACTTCCGAATTTCCAATAGAAAGGTACTAGACAGGTGTAGTTTTATGGCCCAAATTTCAGCAAATAAATAATTGTTGACCACATTGAGGATTGCACCCATTACTATTAAATCATAAGAAATCAAAGAGAATAATAAGAAGCACGGACTATGGTTTTCATTAACAAATAAGGTTATGAAGTATTCATACATCTGTACATTATCTGATCAACATTTATGTAAAGCATACAAAATATAAAAGAAAAACAAGAAAATAATGATAGATAGGTATTGGTTAATTATTATACATTTGGACATGGATATTGAACATGCTGTTCATTTCTTTTATACTGCAGGTATCAAGGAGTGTGGCTCATAACTCGTTGTGGTTCACTTTTGAAAAGTGGCTACAATCTTCAATGTCTTAATTCATGGACATGGCATGCTGCAGAGCAGTACAAATTATGAAGCGAAGAAGCTGATTGTTACTAGTGCTTTTAGGTCTTAGAAACAATTTGATAACATCTTATTTCAGTATGAACAATAAACTCTCATTAAGTAATTCTGTTGCTTGCCTTTTTTTGTTATTACTCACATTGTACTGAGGTCAATAAGAGATTTGTTTTAATGACTTAAGTTAAATCATGGTTGGTTAATTTGTTAATGGTTATCTTATTTTATTTACAATAAACAGGTTCGTATTTATGCATAAAGAAAAAATATTGTCTTTGATTACCCTTTTAAAAAAAAAAAATTGAACAATACATTCAAAGACGGTTATTTTGGAAAAACTGTCTTTGTATGTGCACATACAAAGACAGTTTTTCTTAAATAACCGTCTTTGTATCCCCTTAATTTAAAAAAAAAAAAATTTATTCGAATAATACATTCAAAGACGGTTATTTGGTAAAAACCGTCTTTGTATGTTACATACAAAGACGGTTTTAACTAAATAACCGTCTTTGTATCCTCTTCATTTAAAAAAAAAAAATTATTCGAATAATAGATTTAAAGACGGGTCCTAAGGAAAAACCGTCTTTGTAACTGTACATACAAAGACAGTTTTTAATAAATAACCGTCTTTGTATGTGGACTATCAAAGACGGTTTTTAACAAAGAACTGTCTTTGTATCCAATTTTTTTAAAAAAATAAAAAATAAAAAAATCAATAATACTTTCGAAGACGGTTGTGGGCGAATAACTGTCTTTGTATATGCACATACAAAGACAGTTTATTCCAACAACCGTCTTCGTATCTCATTTTAAAAAAAAAAAAAAATCAATAATACTTTCAAAGACGGTTGTGGGCGAATAACTGTCTTTGTATATGCACATACAAAGACGGTTTATTCCAACAACCGTCTTCGTATCTCATTTTAAAAAAAAAAATAAAAAAAATTTAAATAGAAACAAAGACAGGTATTGACAACCATCGTCGAATGTTTGGCGTTTCAATGACACGCGCAACAAAGACGCGTCCATAACCGTCGTTGTTTGGCCTTTAGACCCGTCGTCGATTGGGCCTTCTGTAGTAGTGTTTTGACTGCACGCTTTAATATTTACAAAATATTGTTTGAAGTTAAATAAATTTTGGTTCCTTATTTATATTTATTTTTAAGGGAAAAATATTCATTTATTCCTAGTACAAACTTTACATTTTAGTTCATATACTTAAAATGATCTCTTTTAGTCCATGTTGTACAAGCACTTTGGAAAATGTTTGTACAGGAACTAAAAAGAATAATTTTTAGATATAAGAATTAAAAGATAAAGTTTGTACAACTATAAAGATTAAATGAAAAATTCTCTCAATATATATATATATTAGTTTATAAACTTGTAAGACCTTATGCTTTCTCAAACCTCCATTCTTGTGTTACTATGTTTTATATTTACTTTCATTTGAATATTCTTTTACATAAACAGGTGAACTTCACTCTTAACAAGTATTTACTAACGTAGACCAACATGATTTTTAAAAGGAGTATGCTATAAAATAAATTAGTTATAGTTTGTTAACGTATGCCTTCTAAAAAATAAATGGGTCTATCTCAACAAACCAATAAGTATTTACTAAAGTAGATCTGCATGTTTTTTTAAAAGAAGTATGTTAGCAAGTTGCATCGGGTAAATTTTAAGATTAATTGTAGTTATAATTTTGCTAATTAACTTACACCTTCTAAAAATCAAGTGAATCTAATCCACATTTTAAATATATATATATATATATATATATATATATATATATATATATATTATCTTCAAAATTTAAATATGCTTTCAACCTATCATTTTTAATATTTTTAGTTCTAATTTGAATTTCAACACATTTTTAAATGAATTTATCATAAATGTATAAAATGTATATGTTCAAAAATATTTATTTTTTAAAATTTTAATTAAAATATAGTTTATGCATATTTAAAAGTGTTTATAATAAATTAAAAATTTAGCTATATAAAATAAATATTTTATTTTGTAAAATACACATGTTAAAATACTAGTTATATTGGCAAATTAGATTAACTTAATTTTTATCTCATATATTATTGAATGTTAGAACATCTCAAATGGAGATGTTTACATGATTTTGCTTAACTTTAAATAACATTGCTTATTTTTTTCTATTGAAGTAGATGATATGAAGTTACTTATATATATAGCTAATGTTTTAAAAATTAATACTTCAAGTAGCGTTTCAAAAAATACTATAAACTATTAAAAAAATAATCAAATAAATTTTTCAGCTAGTAAAAAAAGTTAAAAATTAGATGAAATGCTAATTTTCCTAAAAAAATATACATAACTATGTTTTGAAAAATTAGCTAAAAAACTAGCTGGAAGCTAAAAAGATATAGGGAAGCTGGAAGTTTAAAAGATAGTTGGTAGTTGAAAATTGAAAAACTTATTAAATTAAGAATATTTGGTAAAACTTGTTGAAGTAGCTGAAAGGTGTAAAATGACATAAAAATAATAAAATTATGATTTATTTAAAAAGATAACACAAAAAAGTGAATAAATATATCAAGGATAAAAGTGGAAGAAAATATAAAAAACTAGAAACTAGAAGTTAGTGTTTTAAAAAATGTTACTTCAAGTAGCGTTTCAAAAAATATTAGAAGTTACTAAAAAAATTTGTTTATCGAACAATCAAATGAGTTTTTCAACTAGTAAAAAAAGCTAAAAACTAGTTACAATATCTTGTCGAACATAGCCAAAAAACACTACTTCAAGTAGCGTTAAAAAAAACCATTAGAAGTGATTAATAAAATTTACTTACAAAACAACCAAATGAACTTTTTATATAATAAAAAAATTTAAAAAATTAATTAAAATATCTTGTCGAACATAAATATAATCAATTGACATGTTTGATACCATGCGAGTTGAGTATAGTAGAAATGACTAACTCCCTGTATCGTGATAAATCATAATTTATTTAATGTCTAATTGTACCTTAAACATGGTTATATTTAAAAGAAGATACATAGAAAAAAATGATCTATAAATATTTTCAATTCCAATATCTTAGATTATTGGAAATTGGTTTTGGAATTCCGTTCAAGTTTTATTGGCCATATCACCTTTGTTACTCAATAATCTCAATTCACTTGTCCATAATATTTAGAAGTTGAGTTGAGTTGACTATCTCTACATATATTTTTGCTTTCTTACACTATGTTTCGGCATTTTTGCTTTCCTACACTATGTTTATTTCCACTTGATTTTTCCTTTTCAATTTTAAATTCAAGTAGTTCGTATGTTTTCCTTCTTATAATGTATTGAACTCCTCTGTTCACTTTTATTTTTTGGATGAGCAAACCCCTCTGTACACTTATGAACTTCACATGGAACAATTATGAAATACGATAAATGCAACTATCAAATAACTCCAAAAGAAATTAAATAAAAATAGCCTTTATCGGTGGCACGGTGCCCCTTTCACGATTATCCAGTCTTCCTCTTTATTGTCGTATAGGTCAGTAGGTGTGAACTATAAACACGATTGAACTATTTGTGTATCTACTTTACAATTACTTTTTTATTATTATTAAGCTACAGTTTTGAAAATTAAAGAACTTTTTTTTTCTTGTGAATGCTGATTATATTATTAGTACGAAGTAAAGATTAACTAGGAATTTTTTACTGGATAAGGACTAACTAAAATTTAAACCTGGAAATATTTGATAAAAGAACATAAATCATTACCTGTTTTGTCCGTTGTTAGTTGAAAATTAAAGAACGTTAGCTATACAAAGCTTTCCTTATATATTAACATTTATCGTTGGCTAAACCCGGAGCAATAATTAAAATGAATGGTGAGAATACATCTGCAACTGAAAAAGGAAAACAAAATTGACATAATCAATGGCGAAATTTCAGGGGGTAGTTGTCAAAAAATGCAAGTGGTGGGCTGGGTAAAGCTACGGTTTCACTTTAATAATGATATATTATTATATAGATATATAAAATTCAATTTATAATAGGTAAACACTCAATTACTATATGTCAATTGATAATACAGGCTGATTTTATGGGTTGATTTGCTTTGATTCCCCAAAATATATCCTTCGAAGTATAGTTGGAAAATTTGATTTGGTTATAGATTGATTGAAGTAGTAAGTTAGTAGATATATTGTTTAACTGGTGAGTAAGTAATTGGTTTAAAATAATAATTAATAATAATTTAAAATTTAAATTTAAAAAAAAATTAATTTTTTTTTTGTAAAATTGAGCTAGATCGGACTAGTTTAATCGAGATCCGGTGACCTATCCGACTGGATTTGGTCAGGTCATTTGCATGACCTATTCAATAATAGAACCGACCTGGTTAGGTCACCGACCGATTGGACTAGACCAGGTTTCACAATACTGATTGAAAGAGATGAACAATTTTAAGTGTGATTAAATTACAAATTGAAGATTAGTTTCATAATCGATCTCCAAACTAAGTTCTATAGTCAACCTAAAGAGCCAAACTTGTGGAGATAAACTGAGATTTTAAAGGAGAACCAAATACCCTAATCACCATGGTTAAAAGAAAACATAGGTATATAAATTAGTAAAAGTATAACTTTAGCCTGAAGCAACACCAAATTATGAAAAGGCGTTAACACCGCAGAAAATGGATGATGAATTTGTTACCTTAACACCAAACATAGTCCAATTTTCAATTATATTTTCTTGGCAATCGTTCTTCGTATATATATCACATGTAATGAAAGGTTCCAGCAGTGCAGCCTCCAAGACTTGGTGAGTGTCACTGCTGAAGAGAGAACCACACAGAACTGGTATATTTCAATAAACTTGAAAGTGAAAGTGATGCTTCTAGTTTCAGTTCCTAGTTTCTTGCATTCTTTCATTTTCTTGTCTTCAGTGAAAATATAAGTGTGCATTTTGTTACCATTTTATGTTTTGTTTGAGGACAGACGCAATGGGAAGCGCAAGTTTGCTTCATCTATTACTTGGTGTTGTTTTGGCTCTGCTGAGTGTGTCTCTTGTGCAAGGAGAAGATGCATACAAATACTACACGTGGACTGTGACATATGGCATTCTTTCTCCACTTGGTAGTCCTCAGCAGGTGGGTAATATAATGTGCTTTCATTACTGGTTCTAACTTCTAAAATATCTTTGGAGAAATTGGTTGATGCTGAGTCTAAAGTAATAATAGTGTTTGAATTCTCAAGGTGGTTCTGATCAATGGTCAGTTTCCTGGGCCTCAACTAGACTTGGTAACTAATGAAAATGTTGTTCTCAACCTTGTCAACAAGTTAGATGAGCCATTTCTTCTTACTTGGTGAGTTTCTCTTGTTTTTTTAGTGTCTCGTTTCATACTTTTAAGTCAAATTTGCTTAATGGTCTCCATTTAGTTCCTTTTAGAATTGGGAATTTGAGGGAATAGGTGTCTTTAGTTACTTAATCATGTTAGATGTTAACATCTTTGATGTAAAGAGATGGAAAGGAAGGTAGCATTGCTGTTATAAACGGCTTTTACTATTTTAAATCCAAGGAGTTAGGAGATATTAGATCACCTTATTAATGTGATATTTTTTCATTTAATTTACTAGATGCATAAACTTTTTAGCTAAATAAAAAAGCTGCATTGCTAATCAAATAAACTTAGACAACTTACAAGTTATAACGTTTTAGTCAATGACAAAGAATAACAAGAGGTTGAGTTTCCACTTTCAAGTTTTCTCAGCTCAGGCATCTGACAATAATCTTTCTTTCGTTTAGCCCACAAATTAAAACTTGAAGAGTATATATATTTATGGTGTAGAAGTAGAACATATGCATTTTCTAGTATGCTTACTTTAAGGGGTTTGGCATTTTATTTGAGAAAATGATTTAACATTGTTTTTGTAAACCAGGAATGGCATCAAACAAAGGAAAAACTCATGGCAAGATGGGGTATTGGGAACCAATTGCCCCATTCCTCCAAACTCAAATTACACATACAAGTTTCAGGTCAAGGATCAGATTGGAACCTACACATACTTTCCATCAACTTCACTGCATAAAGCAGCTGGAGGGTTTGGAGGACTCAATGTCTACCATAGATCTGTCATCCCAGTTCCTTATCCATACCCTGATGGAGATTTCACTTTACTCATTGGTGATTGGTACAAGACTAACCACAAGGTATCATCAACTTGTGCTTTCCTTCACATCATTCTCATGCATTGTGGTCCCGAGCAAATTTGCCACCTAATACTCATAAGTCATAACACAACATTTTGTCGTCATATTTGCAGGTATTAAGAGAATCTTTGGATTCTGGAAAATCTCTTGCCTTTCCTGATGGTCTCCTTATCAATGGCCAAGCTCATACAACCATAAATGGGGACCAGGGTCAGTCTTTTCAAAAAGGATGTATATAATTGAACCTCCTTTTGCAATTTCCAAGTGCTCAATTTCAACTTTATCAAATTTGTTTCTCCAAACACTATTCATGCTTAAGCCTTTTTCACTTTCAGGAAAGACCTACATGTTCAGGATCTCAAATGTGGGCATGTCAACATCAATTAACTTCAGAATCCAGGGTCATACTCTGAAGCTAGTTGAGATTGAAGGATCACACATTGTCCAGAACACGTACGACACGCTTGATGTGCATGTTGGGCAATCAGCTGCTGTGTTGGTAACCTTAAATCAGCCTCCAAAGGACTACTACATTGTTGCCTCAACAAGATTTTCAAGAAAAGTTCTCACAGCAACTGCAGTGTTACATTATTCAAACTCTAACTCTCCAGCTTCTGGACCCTTGCCTAGTCCCCCAATTTACCAATATCATTGGTCTGTGAAGCAAGCTAGAACCTACAGGTTGGAAAAAATAATCTAACCAAAATCAACAAGCCTTAAATTTGCATTAGTTTATCTAGAATATTTTAGAGTTTAATAGTTATACACCAATATAAAGAGTTTCTGTACTGTTGAGTCAACCAATTAGAAATCATTCTATATATGACTTTTGAATTAAATATTATAAAAGTTAACAAAATTACTATATAGGATAATTTCTAATTGTTTGACAGTTGTACTTACATTGTCAGTGTATAGACTATTTACTCTTTTTATATCTGCTAAAAATAATTGATTGTTTGTGCAGATGGAATCTGACAGCAAATGCTGCTAGGCCTAATCCACAAGGGTCATACCATTATGGAAAAATAACTCCTACAAAGACAATTGTGTTGTCCAATTCAGCACCTTTGATTAATGGAAAACTTCGTTATGCTGTCAACAAGGTTTCTTATGTTAACTCTGATACCCCTCTCAAGCTTGCTGATTACTTCAATATTCCTGGAATCTACAGCGTTGACTCAATCCAAACCCTTCCTTCTGATAGTACTCCTGCATCCATAGCCACCTCCGTAGTGCCAACTTCTCTTCATGATTTCATTGAGGTTGTTTTTCAGAACAACGAAAACACCATGCAATCTTGGCATCTTGACGGTTATGACTTTTGGGTCGTGGGGTATCTCAGCTTCCTTTATTTGAGTTCAATTTTCTTTTCCTATTTTTGAAGCAACCATCTAGACTTAACTTATTTATGGGAATGATAATGTTGTTCATTGCAACAGTTATGGTTTTGGTCAGTGGACACCAGCCAAAAGAAGAACCTATAATCTAGTTGATGCTCTGACCAGGCACACTACACAGGTAATTAACTTTAAAAAAAAAAGTGTATATAATGTATATGTATAGTGAGAGTAAGAAAGATGAGAAGAGTAAATCTAGATCATATGATCATAATGGATGATTAAGATTGTCATAATTAATTTTAAATATATACTATCTATTTCAATTATACAACTGAGATTTGCTTACCCTTCTTATATATTTGTACATATACTCTTGTATCTTTTTTTAAGTGTATAATGGTCACTGAAATTCGAATCTAAGATCTAATGGATACTACTTAAATCCCCTGCTACTAGGCCAACCCTAGTGAGTAGTGGGTTCTACACTTATGTATCTAAATTTGTTTAAGTGTGTGCTTGCATGTACATATATGTAATAGAATGTGCCAAATTGTTTTCTTATGATATGCAAATTTGGTGTGCTTCAAATTCATGTAGGTATACCCAAATGCTTGGACTACAATATTGGTGTCCTTGGACAACCAAGGTATGTGGAATCTGAGATCTGCAATATGGGAAAGGCAGCATCTTGGACAACAATTATATCTCAGGGTTTGGACTTCTGAGCGCAGCCTTGCTAATGAATATGATATTCCCAACAATGCATTGCTTTGTGGCAAAGCTGTTGGATATAACAACCCCTAGTATCACTATCAGCACCAACTAATCATATTGTGTCGTTTTCTAGTCATGAGAGTTTGACTAAAATTGGAAGAGTTGGAGAGAATTTCTAAAATTTCTGGCTGTCTTGTGTAAATTTGAGCATGGTCTTGTATCAAAATTTCATTGCTCATATTCGTATGTGTATTTTAGCAATTGATTTTGTAGTTGATTATTTGAAATCCTAAAATCAAGGTATACAAGAAATTATAATTACATTATAATAAAATGTGAAAAAAATATAAAAGATAAAACACATGAAATTCAGAATCTAACATAAATTGTTATGCATTGCAGTAATAAAACATTTTAAAAAAAACATTTGAAGTGAAAGAAATTGATAAAAATTCAAATTTATGTATTGAAATTGAGCAATGTTATGATTTGTCCAGTTGCTCTCTCCCAACCCACCACCACACGCCATAGGAGACGACACTTTGTTAATTTTATTTTATTGTTAATTGTTAGTTTTTTAATAGAGAGATTTGAACTAAGGATTTCTTTCTCTCTCTCTCCATTTTCTTCTACCTTCACCATGAGACACTAGGCTCATTGGTAAGCTACAAGAGTGATGAGCGTAATTTTGTAGGAAGAAGACAATGGGAAGCATAGCGAGAGGAAGAAAAACAATCCATAACTTTGACTAAACAATATTGGTATTTATAAGTGAGAAAAAGTAGTCCCCGTTAATAACCAAGCATGACTTAGGAAAAAAAATGATCTTTTTTTTTTTTTTTAAATTTTTAACATGATTTTGAAAATTTTTTGATGGATTCAATACGCGAAACTTGTTTCATTAGATTTATCTACATGAAAATTATAAGAATTGACCAATGTTCGAAACAAAAAAAGGCCATAAATATAATAAAAAATGTGTGAAAAATGAGTCATGAATATTAAGAAAAAAATGTGATATTAGATTGTTTTAGGTTTTAAGTTGATAATGAAACTCACTTTTATGTCTCTTTTTAGTCATTGATTTTCATATTTTTTATGTAGATAAATCTAATGCCACAAATTTTACATTTTGAATAAATAAAAAAATGTTCACAATCATGTTAGAAAATTGAAAAATGATCAATTTTTCGAAAAGATTAATTTGTCATGAATTAAATAAATAAAAAAATCATTTTAAAATTTTTGAAAGTCAGGGGACCAATTTTTTTAATAAAAATTAAGAGATCATTTAACCTAAATTATGATCAATTTTCATAGTTAATGTGATCCTTATAACACCCTTCTACCCCAAGATGCATACACTTGTAATATTTTTTATATACGTTCGTAGCGAAATTTAATTAAAAGGAAGTATCGATTTTTTTAGAAAAACACTCATTTCGCAATAAGGGTATTACATGTAAAATGTTTGTAAACTTAAAGAAATCAAATCAATAAATAACGTAACTCTATGTTAAAAAAATCTTGGCACTCTAAAGTCCATACAAACCATATTAAATAAAATATGGTGAAAAACTACTTATTAATTTAATCCTTAGATAAATGAATAAAACATGTGTCCCAATGTTTCATTGTTTCAAAGCATCCATAACCCTAAAATTAATAGTAATATAAAGTGGAAACCTAAACCTCTCATGTAGCATCATCATCATAACCTTACAGAGACCCACCTGCAAGGGTGACATTCAGTCCAAATAGAAACAAGACAAATAGAAGGAGAGTGAGATACATATCACAATAAATTTAACACATTAAGAAAGTTATAAAGATATAAAATACATTTATAAACAATTGTGTCCCATAACACAAGCATGCCTCAAATCAAACATTCCATACACAAATTCACATACAGAATGTGATGCAGATTAGACCCGTAGACTCCTATGCATGGGGTGCCATTTTGGAAAACACTATGAATGTAGCCCGGGAGTCCATGTAGTCAATGAATTGTCATACAATGGACAACCTGACTCTATCACTCTCATCGAGATTGTAACATCCTAAATTTTGAGTACTAGGAATATAACATAAGGAGATAACTTATTATGACCCTTTTGTAATATTTTCTGTAAATATTTGTTGTTATTATTTGTATATTATTGATTTTGTCCTAAGCATGCACTTTTGTTATGATAGCGTGTGTTCCTATACACGTGTGTATTTCTATATTATTGTTATTGTTGTTGTTGTTGCCTTTATTATATTATATTTATTTGGTATTAGAAGAGTATTAGATTAACTTCTTATAGTTAAAATGCTTGAAAAGTTATCAAAGTCTAGTGTTAATTTTATGATGACAACCCTATATAGACCACATCATATATTGAGTTATAGTTGTTTGTTTGAGGTGTTTTTTGAGTTGTTGGAAAACTTGCTAAAAAAAGCTACAGTTCACTCACACATCTTAGAAACCAAAATCAGCTTCTATCTTATAGAAAATCAACTCCTATCTTATAGAAGATCAGCTCCAAAGTAGGCTACTTGATCATGACAATGCTCTAAGTCCACATTGGACAAAATAACCTCATGAACCCCCTTTCTTCCCCTATATATAGAGGAGACCAACAAGTCTTATATGCACCAAAGAATTAAGTGGGCTTAGTGTTAGGTGTGGTTCCCCTCAGTCAATATTTTTATATTTCCCTTTGAGTTTTTGATGTAATGGCTGAACCCATAGCAATTAGCTTTCCCAAATATACCTTGCAATAGAACCCACTCTTCAAGCAAACTTAAGAACACACAAGTTTCCAGCACTTCTTGTAAATTGAGGCTGTTTAGAGGTTTATAATTGCAGAAATGGAAGATGGAAGAAAGGTTAGGGATGAAGGTGAAGACACCATGGAGAAGCTCTCCAATAAGTCTAGGAAGAATCACCATAATAGCATTGGGAAGCCATTGATAAGACTCAAGAAGTTATTGAACAAGAACAAGAGAGAAACTCTCACAACAATTTTTAGAATTGTATTAATGAATCCAAAGTTGGTTACATTCAGTTTTGGCACCTTATATAGGCCACAAAATTAGAAGCTAAATGTCACTAAATGTAAGTAAAATTCAAATTGAAATGAAGCCTAAATGAAGCTTGAAGTGCAAGCTTTTCCAAAGTGACTCTTGGCTTCCCCAACATGTACAGTGCAGTTTTAAGACTGAAATAATCGATTAATTCGCACTTGTAATCGATTAAAACAGAGTTATTTAGAATTTTCAGGCTTATGTAATCGTTTACAGATGTCTCATAATCGATTAAAACAATCAAGTCTCGTTTTAATCGATTACAGAGCAAGGATAATCGATGAAAACAGTGGAAAACTATTTACAAGTGTTTATACTGAATTTCTTCTAACAAGTGCTGGAATTTATTGAATTAAATTGGATTTGAGACATCAAAATCCAGCTCTTGTCATCCTTGATTTGGTGTGCATCTTCATGCTTGCCCAAGTTAGCTTGAATATGGTCTTGAAGTGCTTGAGTCCTAGCTCTTGTCATTGGTCCTTT
>CM023957.1:18144386-18280309 GCA_013407115.1 Glycine latifolia | reverse complement strand
GTTTTATTGAATTTCTTCTAACAAGTGCTGGAATTTATTGAATTAAAATGGATTTGAGACATCAAAATCCAGCTCTTGTCATCCTTGATTTGGTGTGCATCTTCATGCTTGCCCAAGTTAGCTTGAATATGGTCTTGAAGTGCTTGAGTCCTAGCTCTTGTCATTGGTCCTTTAAAGCTCACCAAAGGAAGTGCTTCAAGCTCTCCTTCTAGACCTTTAGCTTGCCATGAACCTCCATCATGCCCTCCTTCTTGAAAAGAACTTGTCCTCAAGTTTTCCTCCTCACTTGTACCTACATCATACAAAGAAAGATCACAATCATTGAAAGTATTATTCACACCATACTCACTAGGCAATTCAAGTTTGTAAGCGTTGTTGTTGATCCGCTTTAGAATCTTGAAAGGTCCATCTCCTCTAGGTTGGAGCTTGGATTTCCTTTCATGAGGAAATATATCCTTCCTTAAATGAAGCCACACTAAATCTCCTTCATTAAAGATCACTTGCTTCTTATGCTTATTGGCTTGCTTTGCATATTGTTCCATCTTTCTCTCCACATGTGCCTTCACTTGTTCATGCAACTTTCTAACATAGGAAGCTTTAGACAAAGCATCATGATTAATCATAGAAGAAGTGTTAGGTAAAGGCAATAAATCAAGATGAGTTAAAGAATTAAAGCCATAAACAATTTCAAAAGGAGATAAAGAAGTAGTCTTGTGAACTACTCTATTGTAAGCAAACTCAATGTGAGGTAGACACTCCTCCCAAGTTCTCAAATTACCCTTGATATAGCATCTAAGGAGTTGTTCTAATGTTCTATTAACCATCTCGGTTTGGCCATCCATTTGTGGGTGACAAGTTGATGAAAACAAGAGTTTTATACCAAGCTTACCCAACAATGTCTTCCAAAAGTGGCTAAGGAACTTTGTGTCTCTATCACTCACTATGCTTCTTGGCAATCCATGTAGTCTCACAACTTCTTTGAAAAAAAGATTAGCTACTTCACAAGTATCATCACTCTTATGACAAGGTATGAAGTGTGCCATCTTTGAGAACCTATCAACAACAACAAAGATAGAATCCTTTTCCCTCTTGGATCTTGGAAGACCAAGAACAAAATTCATAGAAATATCAACTCAAGGGAAGTTAGGAATAGGCAAAGGTGTATACAAACCATGAGGCATTAATCTAGATTTAGCTTTATGACAAGTAATGCATTGAGAAATAAGCTTATGCACATCATGCCTCATTTTTGGCCAAAAGAAATGTTCATATAAAATAGCCAAAGTTTTGTCCACACCAAAGTGCCCCATCAAATTATTCTCATGAGCTTCCCTAATGAAAAGTTCTCTCAAATAGCTTTTAGGAACACATAATCTCTTTTCCTTGAACAAAAAACCATCATGTCTAAAATATCCTTGATGAGCCCCTTTCTCACACAAAGTAAAAATACTAGAGAAGTCATGATTACTTGCATACAATTCCTTTATGTGATTAAAACCAAGCAATTTAGTTTCAAGCATAGAAATCAAACAATGCCTTCTTGATAAGGCATCCGCCACCACATTCAACTTTCCTTGCTTGTGTTTAATTACATAAGGAAATTGTTCAATGAACTCAACCCACTTAGCATGTCTCTTATTGAGTTTGCCTTGACATTTCAAATATTTAAGAGATTCATGATTACTATGCATCACAAATTCCTTAGGTAAAAGATAATGTTGCCAAGTTTGCAAGACTCTCACAAGTGCATACAATTCTTTATCATAAGTGGAATAGTTTAAACATGCACCCTTCAATTTCTCACTAAAATAAGAAATAGGATGTTTATCTTGAATTAAAACCCCCTCAATCCCCACATTAGATGCATCACATTCCAATTCAAAGGAAGCATTAAAATTAGGCAATTCAAGAATAGGTGCATGAGATAACTTATCCTTCAATGTTTGGAAAGCAATTTCATGTTCTTGCTTCCAAGAAAAGCTAACAGTTTTCTTCATTAATTCATTCAAAGAAGAAGCAATGGTACTAAAATCTTTCACAAATCTCCTATAAAAGCTAGCTAAACCATGAAAACTTCTCACATCCTTCACACCCTTTGGAGTGCAAAAAGAACATTTATCAATTGCTCCATACAAGGTTTCCTTCCTTAGCACCTCCAAGACACTTTTTACATGCATCAAATGATCATTTAAATTGGCACTATAAACAAGAATGTCATCAAAGTACACTACCACAAATTTGCCTATAAAGTGTCTAAGAACATGATTCATAAGTCTCATAAAGGTACTAAGTGCATTAGTCAACCCAAAAGGCATAACTAACCATTCATAAAGCCCAAATTTTGTTTTGAAAACCATTTTCCATTCATCCCCTTCCCTCATCCTTATTTGATGATAACCACTCTTAAGAGCAATTTTAGAGAAAATAGTAGCACCATGCAATTCATCTAAAAGATCATTAAGTCTAGGGATGGGATGTCTATACCTTATGGTGATGTTGTTGATTGCCTTACAATCTGTACACATTCTCCAAGTTCCATCTTTCTTAGGCACAAGAATAATAGGCATAGCACAAGGGCTCATGCTCTCACAGATCCACCCTTTTTCAAGTCGCTTCTCCACTTGTGTTTGTATCTCTTTTGCTTCCATTGGTGAAGTCTTATAAGCTGGTCCATTAGGGAGTGAACAGCCGGAAATCAAATCAATATGATGCTCTATGCCTCTCAAAGGAGGCAAGCCTTTAGGAACTTCTTTTGGAAAAACATCTTGATATTCTTCCAAAAGGGATTGCATAGCTTTGGGAAATTTTTCACCTTCCTTTTCAACATGTAAACAAAGAGAGTTAGAAAACATATAATAAAGAGGTTGTTGTTCCAATAACACTCTCTTAATTTGCCTTTCACTCAAGAACAAGCTTTCTTTAATCTCATGAATTTTTTTGTTATCATTTTCTTTTTCCTTTCTTTTTTCTCATTGGTTTTTCTCTTTGGTAGTTCACTTTTCTTCTCTTTTTTTAGGTGCATTATTTTTTTTAACTCCTCAATTCTCCTTTCTTTCATCTTTATTTGATCCTCACACATTTTTCTAGGAGTCAGGCCTCAAAAAAATTTTCTTGCCTAGGTGCTCAAACTCAAAAGTGTTCTCCATGCCATTGTGTATCACTTTTCTATCATATTGTCATGGCCTACCAAGAAGGATATGACCATCCTCCATTGGAACAATATCACAAAGAACATTATCATGATAAGCATTAATAGAAAAAAGAATGAGCACTTGAGAATTTACCACCACTTCTCCACTTTCACTAAGTCATTGTAGCTTGTATGGCTTTGGATGCTTTGTGGTTGACAAGTGTAATTTCTTCACAAGTCTTCAACATCAACATCAACATCAACATCACCTTTAACCCAAGTTAATTGGGGTCGGTGGTAGATGAACCCAATAATAAATCGAAAATAAGACAAATGAGAGAAAAAAAAGGCTAAAAACAGAAAGGTGAGAGGAAGAAGGGAGAAAAGAGGAGGAGAAGGACTAAAAATAAGGGAACGACTGGAACATAGAGTTACTAATGGATTTAACCATCCACCAAGCTTATCACTTTTCTCCACTCCGTCCTAAGACATACCGTTCGCCAATTTAGATCCCACTCCATTAGGTCTTGTTTAACTACCTTTCCCTAGGTAAGTTTCGGTCGACCCCTACCTCTCTTTGTGTCCAACTCTTGGTAACAAACTCTTGTTCTTACAAGAGCATCCAGTGGCCATCTCATAACTTGCCCAAACCATCTCAATCTATGCTCCCTCATCTTTTCACATACCGGTACCACTGATACCTTTCGTCGAATATCCTCATTTCTTATCTTACCCATCTTCGTATATTCACACATCCACCTTAACATCCTCATTTCCGCTACCTCTATTTTATGCTTATGCTACCTATGTGCTGGCCAGCATTCTGCACCATATAGCATTGCCGGTCTAATAGCCGTTTTATAGAATTTTCCTTTTAGCTTAAGGGGAATCTTGCAGTCACACAAAAACCCCGATGCACTCCGCCATTTCATCCACCCTGCTCTAATCCTATGACTTACATCCTCATCGATCTCACCACCTTTTTGCAACATTGATCCCAAGTAACTAAAAACATCTTTCCTGGGTACCCCTTGATCAAGTAGATGCACTGTGTCTTGATCACCATCCTTATCCCGCGAAAACTCACACTTCATATACTCCGTCTTGCTCTTGCTTATCTTGAATCCTTTAGACTCCAAAGTGCTTCTCCATAATTCCAATTTCCTATTCACGCCATCTTTGGTCTCATCAATAAGTCTTATACTAGCAAAATTGGTGCAGCTCCCACCATCAATGATAAGTGAGCATACCTTGTCTTTAACCAAGCACCTTGTGTGAAAAATATTTTCTCTTTGAGTCTCCTCTTTTTCTAGGCAAAAATTGCTTAACATTCTCCTTACCATCAAGAGATCACCCTCTTCATCCTCTACAAGTGTAAGTTCCTCTTCTTCTTCACTTAAAGAAATAGATGAGTTACTTGAAGATTCACTCTTTATGTGTTCATTCTCAAGCAAAATATAGTTTTCTTGTTGGGACATTGGGAAGCAATGTGACCCTTACCAAGACACTTAAAACACTTGATATTGCTTTATCTTTTAGGAGTTGGATCCACAATTTTTTTTCTTGGGCACTTCACCTTTACTTCTTTATTTTTCTTAGGAGAAACCTCCCTTTTAGGCTTGTCCCTCCAGTTGGAAGTTGCAGCCCCATTGGAGAATTTGGAAACTTTTCTCCTCTTTAGTTGTTGTTCCACCCTTTGAGCTTTGTGGACTAGCTCCTCAATTGTTGCATATGAATGTAGCTCCATCACATATTGAATTTCTCTATTCAAGCCATGAAGTAACCTAGCCATTGTTGCTTCTTGGACCTCTACAATTTCAGCCCTTATCATCATCAATTCCATTTCCTTATAATATTCATCAACACTTTTGTAGCCTTGGAAATGTCTTTGAAGCTTGTTATGGACTTCTCTTGCATAATAAGTTGGAACAAATCTTCCTCTCAAGCATGCCTTCAAGTCATCCCAATAATTTACTCTTTGTGTCCTCATCCTCCCTATATCCACTTGAATTTGGTTCCACCATATCAAAGCATAACCACCAAATTCTAAAGTTGCTAGAGTAACTTTCTTTTCTTCATTAAAATGTTGGCATGAGAAAATTTGTTCTACTTTCATCTCCCACTCAAAGTACTCTTTGTTTTCATTATTGTCAAGAAATTTTGGAATTTTTATTTTCACTCCATTCAATCCTCCATTCCTCCCATCTCTCTCTTCTCTTCTCACCCTTCAATCTTCATCATCTCTATTTTGCCTTCTAGGATTGTGCCTCCTATGATTTTCTCTTCTTTCATTATTTTTTCTACTATTGTTTTCTATCCAATCCTCCCTCTCACTTCTCTCATCATAATAATTTCCTCCATGAGAAGAAGCATACTCACTCAACCTCTTACTACTATGAGCCTCTCCATCCACACTACCCATGGGATTACTCATTTTTTGGGTCTCCCTTTGTAGCTCCTCAAATTTTGCATCCATTTTGGTTTGCAAGTCTTTCATTTGTTTGGTCATGGCTTTCATCAATCTAGAGGTCCTAGGTGACAAAGCTTCTCCTCCACTTGAACTCATCCTTCAAAAAAAATATGGTTAGCAAAAACACAAGTATATAAGAAAATTTTCACCACTCTTTAAGTGTTTGCCACTCACACTCGTGTTTGCACACTTAATCTAGGCTCTTTCTATAATGTTTTCTCTTGCCTTTTTCCACTCTTATTCCTCTCTATAGTTCTTAAGCAAAAACTTCTAATCAAATCAAGCCTCTTTACTATAGTGAAATAGGAAATGATTCCAGGCTAGACTCAAGAGTCCAAAGAACTAGAAAACTCTAAGACAAAACCTTGGAAATTTTAAGAGACAAACAACAAAGCAAACTTTAGAAAAACACAACTCAAATTGGAATTTAATGAGACAATTCAAGGAATACTATGGTTGTACCAAACTGCACAAGGAGGATATGCCAAGTAAATTCAATTGCTAGAAGCCAAATTTCATCAAATTTACATGTCATACAAGTTCACTTGATTTTGTTGTTCACAGGAAATTTTGGAACTTATAATTTTGTAACTTTGCTTCTAAATTCTGTTTTTCTTGTTCTTTTTCCAGCCACTAATCAATAATGTCTTTGGCTGTACCAATATGATATCACTTGATGTATATTTCTTTTGCTTTTGATTGTTTCTTTCACAAAAAAAATTTCCATCTTTTTTTTTTCTTTTGAACAAGTTCAAAAATTCTTAAGGAAATTCAATGAATCACTAAAATATGATGTATAACAATTGTAAAATTTGCTTCTAACAACTCAATTCAGTTTATGCATGAGAGTAGAATCAAAACAAGTGGTCATACAACACAAAAACACTACAAACAAAAGTTGACAAGAATCAAGACAAGAAAATTAGAAAAATATCAAGAACACATGAAGAACATAAGAACATTAAATCACATAGAACTTGAAGAAACCACTAAGGTTTTGTGGCTGAACACACAACAAGCCCACACCACCAAGAATCAAAAGAAACAACAAGAAACAAGGAATTGAAATGGATTTTCATTTTGGGATTTGATGCAGAATTTTACCTTTGAAGAAATTCTAAAACTAAACTTGAAGAAGAATTCTACAAGGATTAGGCTCTGATGCCACATGATGTGATGGCTGAACCCATAGCCATTAGCTTTCCCAAATCTACCTTGCAATAGAACTCACTCTTCAAGCAAACTTCAAGAACACACAAGTTTCTAGCACTTCTTGTAAATTGGGGTTGTTTAGAGGTTTATAATTGCATAAATGGAAGATGGAAGAAAGGTTAGGGATGAAGGTGAAGACACCATGGAGAAGCTCTCCAATAAGTCTAGGAAGAATCACCACAATAGCATTGGGAAGCCATTGATAAGACTCAAGAAGTTCTTGAACAAGAACAAGAGATAAACTCTTAATAATTTTCAGAATTGTATTAATGAACCCAAAGTTGGTTACATTCAGTTTTGGCACCTTATATAGGCCACGAAATTAGAAGCTAAATGTCATTAAATGTAAGGAAAATGCAAATTGAAATGAAGTCTAAATAAAGCTTGAAGTGTAAGCTTTTCCAAAGTGACTATTGGCTTCCCCAACATGTGCAGTGCAGTTTTAAGACTGAAATAATCGATTAATTCTCACTTGTAATCGATTAAAACAGAGTTATTTACAATTTCCAGGCTTATGTAATCGATTACAGATGTCTCGTAATCGATTAAAATAGTCAAGTCTTGTTTTAATCAATTACAGATGCGATTTAATCGATTAAAACAGTCAATTCTTATTTCTGTGTGAAACTGAAACACTGGTAATCGATTACAGACCAAGGATAATTGATTAAATCAATGGAAAACTATTTACAAGTGTTTGTACTGAATTTCTTCTAACAAGTGCTGAAATTTATTGAATTAAA
This sequence comes from Glycine latifolia, assembly GCA_013407115.1. Taxonomy (NCBI): domain Eukaryota; kingdom Viridiplantae; phylum Streptophyta; class Magnoliopsida; order Fabales; family Fabaceae; genus Glycine; species Glycine latifolia. The sequence continues at coordinate 18,272,754 of CM023957.1, read as the reverse complement.
TTGGACTTGAGACATCAAAATCCAGCTCTTGTCATCCTTGAGTTGGTGTGCATCTTCATGCTTGACCAAGTTAGCTTGAATGTGGTCTTGAAGTGCTTGAGTCCTAGCTCTTGTCATTGGTTCTTTAAAGCTTACCAAAGGAAGTACTTCAAGCTCTCCTTCTAGACCTTTAGCTTGCCATGAAGCTCCATCAGTTTTCAAAATCGGAGAATTTAGACGGCTTGAGATCATTTTTTAAATCACAACCAAGTTTTTGCCATAGTAAGAGTTGTCTGGAGATCGTGGCGGACAAAGCCATTGAGTCAATGCATTCTTGGGAGTGGTCACAAAATCGTCTTCCTTTTCCTTGTTGAAGAAGTGCTTCATTTGAGGTTAGGGGGAGTAGTTATTTTTTTTTTTTTGAATGAGCAGTAATGAGCCATAGGTAGATTATATGATCTTAGTTTTATGATTATAGCAAGTTTATTTTCCTTGGATGGGTTGTGAATACCCTATAGCACTTTGTTTTGTTATGATTTGGGTGAATTTGATTGTTATATGTTTTGATATTTTGTCATTTTGATGTTCTTGAAATTGAATTTGATAATTGATGTTGGACACACATGTTGAATTTTTTTTATAAAAAGCGTTAACTTAGAACACTAAAATGTGTACTTAAATAATATAATTAGACTTTTTGTTCTTCATAAGAGTTGTAACTTTGGATTTTATCTAGTTAAGGGATTTGATCACTCAAAAAAGATTTATATAACTCAAAGATATTGCAATTTTAGTGAGTAAAGGTTAAGCTGTCAAAACTATGAGGTCAGTTTGTGTATTTCCTAATTTTAGGTTTCTAAACGGTTGAAAGAGATTTTGAGGTCAACATAGAAGTTGTAGATAACTGTCTTATCTTTCTAACAAGATAAGAACCAACTTAATAAGATTAGTATAACTCTAGAAATTATTATTATACTATATGAAGGTCATAGTAATGTAGGAGGAAAAATGAGTATGTGATATTAATATGATAATGAGTGGTAGTACGATGCATGATGTTTATACTTATGATTTGACGAATGAAGTGATGTGATGATATTGTTGTGTAAATTAGTGAATGTGCTCATGATTGATATTGTGATTAAATGCATGATGTCCATGAGTATATGTGAAAGTACTATGTCATGGTATGCATATATGTTGCGAAAAATATTAGTAGAACCTATCCCCATGGGATAGGAATCTCCAAGGAAACTGATGTATGGCTGCACCCACAGCCATTAAGTTTTCCCAAATCTTCCTTGCATTGAAATGCAAACTTCAAGCTTTTCTCAAGAACAAAAACTGCAGCACTTTCACGTGGGAACCTTGGCTGTTTAGGAGTTTTTAATTTCAGCACTGGAAGGTGGAAGAAAGGTAAGGGATGAAGGTGGATGGCACCATGGAAAAGCTTTCCAATAAGCCTAGGAAGAATCGCCACAATAGCTTGAAGCCATTGATAAGAAACAAGAGGTTCTTGCACAAGAACAAGAGAGAAACTCTCTACACAAATTTCAGAATTTGTAAAAATGACATCAAAAGTATTTGCATTCAGTTTTTGGGCAGCTTATATAGCCCACGAAATTACACTCAAATGCAAGGCAAATGATCATGCAAATGAAGCTTGAAATGTAAACTAAATGAAGCCTAAATGCAAGCTAATGAAACTCGAATTGCAAGCTTCATCCTAAGTGACTTCTTGGCTGAACCAACATGCCTAAAGGTGCAGTATTTTAGCTTCTAAGTGCAGCATTTTAAGCCTTAAGGTGTAGCCAACAAGCTTACAAAGGTGCTACACAATTTACACACAAGTGCACTTACAAAGCTTTACACTAATGCACTTAAAGCCTTTTTATTACAACTAATTTTGCCACTAACAAATGCTGGAATTTATTGAATTAAATTCAACTTTAGAATACAAAATCCAGCCCTTGTTGTCCTTGAGTTGGTGTGCCTCTTCATGCTTGTCCAAGTTAGCTTGGATGTGGTCCTCAAGTGCTTGAGTCCTAGCTCTTGTCATTGGTCCTTTAAAGCTCACCAAAGGAAGTGCTTCAAGCTCTCCTTCTAGACCTTTGGCTTGTCTTGGACCTCTATCATCCCCTCCTTCTTGAGAGAAACTTGTCCTCGAGTTTGCCTCCTCACTTGTACTTGGCAACTCAAAATTCTCTTGAGTGATTTTATCCTTCCACTTATGCTTATTCGCTTGTGTAGCATATTGTGCCAATTTCCTCTCCATATTGCCTTTGACTTGTTCATGTAATTTCCTAACATAATAAGCTTTAAACAAAATAATAGAAAAAATGTTAGGTAATGGCAATAAAGCAAGAGGAGTTAAAGAATTAAAGCCATAAACAATTTGCAAAGTTGATAAGGAAGTAGTTTTATGAACCACTCTATTGTAAGCAAACTCAATGTGAGGTAGACACTCCTCCCAAGTTCTCAAATTGCCCTTGATGTACCACTTAGCATGTCTCTTGTTAAGTTTACCTTGACTTCTCAAATATTTAAGAGACTCATGATCACTATGGATCACAAATTACTTAGGTAAAAGATAATGTTGCCAAGATTGCAATACTCTAACAAGTACATACAACTCTTTATCATAAGTGGAATAGTTCAAACATGCACCCTTTAATTTCTCACTAAAATAAGCAATAAGATGTTTATCTTGTATCAAAATCCCCCCAATGCCTACATTAGATGCATCACATTCCAATTCAAAAGAAGCATTCAAATTAGGCAATGCAAAAATAGGTGCATGATACAACTTATCCTTCCATGGTTTGAAAGCAACTTCATCCAAAAGAGGTTGTATAGCTTTGGGCCATTTTTCTCCTTCCTTTTCAACATGTAAACAAAGAGAGTTAGGAATCATATAATAAAGAGGTTGTTTAGCCAATAACACTTTCTTGATTTCCTTTTCACTCAAGAACAAGCTCTCTTTAATCTCATGAATTTTTTTCCTATCAATCTCTTTCTCTTTTGTAGGTGCAGTATTTTTTTCAAGTGCATTATTTTTTTTCAGCTCTTGCATTCTCTTTACCATCAAGAGATCATCACCCTCTTTGGTATCCACTAATGTAAGTTCTTCTTCCTTTTTACTTGAAGAACTTGTTGAGTCACTTGAAGACTCACTCTTTATGTCTCCCTCCTCAAGCAAAATCATGGTTCTCTTGTTAGAACATTGAGAAGCAATGTGACCTTTACCAAGGCACTCTAAATACTTGATATTGCTTGATGTTGTTGGAGTTGGTTCCACTATTTTTCTTCTTGAGCTCTCCACCTTTTCTTCTTTATTTTTCACGTGAGAAACCTCCCTTTTAGGCTTGTCCTTCCAACTAGAAGTTGCAGCCTCATTGATCTTAGAAAAGGAATCTTTTCTCATTTTTAGTTGTTGTTCTACCTTTTGAGCTTTGTGAACTTCTCTTCTATCATTATTTTCTCTTCTATTATTTTTTCTCCTATCATCCCTCTCACTCCTCTCATCATAATAATTTCTTTCATGAGAATAAGTATACTCACTCACCCTCCTATTTCCATGAGCCTTTCTATCCAGACTACCATTTGGACTACTCCTTCTTTGAATCTTCCTTTTAAGCTCCTCCAATTTTGCATCCATTTTAGTGTGAAAATTTTCTATTTGTTTGGCCATGGCTTTCATCAACCTAGTGTCTCTAGGTGACAAAGCCTCATCTCCTATTGAGCTCATCCTTCAAAAGAAATGGTTAGCAAAATCACAAGTATATAAGGAAATTCTCACCACTCTCTAAGTGTTTCCACTCACACTCGTGTTTGCACTCTTTATCTTGGCTCTTTCTTTAATGTTCTCTCTTGCCTTTTTCCACTCTAGCTTCTCTATAGTTCTTAAGCAACACTCTCAATCCAATCAAGCTTCTTTACTATTGTGAAATAGGAACAATTCTAAGCTAGACTCAAGAGTCCAAAGAACAAGAAAACTCTAAGACAAAACCTTGGAATTTTTTTAAGAGACAAGCAACAAAAGCAAAAATTTGGAAAAGCACAACTCAAATTGGAATTTAATGAGACAACTCAAGGAATACTATGGCTGTACAAACTGCACAAGGAGGATATGCCAAGTAAATTCAATTGCTAGAAGTCAAATTTCACAAAGATTGCATGTCATACAAGTTCACTTAGTTTTGTGGTTCAAAAGAAATTTTGAAACTTGTAACTTGTGCAACTTTCTTTGCTTCTAAATTCTGTTTTTGCTTTTAATTTTCCAGCCACTAATCACAAACTTTTTTTTGGGCTGCACTTTGAATATTTTTCCAGCCACAATTCACAACTTTTTTGGACTGCACATTGAATATTTTTCCACCACAATTTTACAAACACTTGATGTATGGCTGCACCCAAAAATAAACCATGTGCATATTGTCTATGAACCATGCATCATGTTGCGCGTATATGTTTTAAAGTGAAAGACATTTATGAACCCAACCAGGGAGGTCATGAATGAGTTGACGTATGACTCTGACCTTGGGGGTGCAATAGTTTGAAATCTCCTTTAAACTCATGTTGATCACATGTGTTGGAGTATCCTTGCAAGGCTAGAACACCCTAACGCGTTGTCGGTGATGTCATCTATGTAACACCCCGATCGAACACCAGAATGAGAGGGATCCAGAGGTTATACAGGTATAAGACTATGCAGTTGAGGATGACTTAAAGGAATTAATTGGTACTCCCTATACCAATAAGATGCATATACTTTTTGGTAGTCTATTACATAAGAACTCCACAGCCAAGCGTGCTTGGCTTGGAGTAGTTATGGAATATGCGACCTTTTGGGAAGTTTCTTAGGAAGAGTGTGAGTGAGGAAAAAACATGCTAAAAGTATCGTGTTGGTTTGTGGGGTCAGTAATTGATCCTGGAAGTAGGTAGAGCTGATTCTTGAGGTCTCAGAAAAGGGCTACATACAGAGAGTTCTGACCGGTGGAGGATTCTAACCAACAAAGACGTTGAGTGAAGTGCCTTCGCGTGAAGTGTTGTAATGTGAAAGTCGTCGAGAAGTAAAAAATTAGGAATGTTACAAATGGTATAAGAGCATACCTTTCTCCTAGTACAGTGTGGTTCGAGGACTAACCAGGCGAAAGCTGGTGGGCATATAACTCCCAAATCAAATCGCACAAAAATGATAGCAATCTAAAGGTTTTACAAATATGAGACTGTACAATTAAGGATGAATTAAAGGAATTAATTGGTACTACCTATACCAATAAGATGTATCTAGTTTTCGGTAGCCTATTACATAATAACTCCACAGTTAAGCGTGTTTGGCTTGGAGTAGTTATGGGATGGGTGACCTTTTAAGAAGTTTCTCGAGAAGCGTGTAAGTGAGGACAAAACATGCTGAAAAGTCTCATGTTAGTTTCTGGGATCAGTCATTGATCCTAGAAGCAGGTAAAGCTGACCAATGGAGGGTTCTAACCAACAAGGATGTTGAGTAAAGTGTCACCACGGAAATGTCTTAGTGTGAGAGTCGTCAAGAAATAAAAAATCAAGGATGTTACAATCTTATTTCAATTCTAATGTTAAATGCATGTTATAAGTGATCAACCTAGCTTTTAGGGATTGGATTGGGTGGAATCAAGTTCAAATCCTATATTAAAATTGAAATTATGCAAGGATTTGATGTGAGGAATGAATCAAACACTTGCATTTGTAGAGATTCATTGATCAAGCTTTGAGGATACGATAACTCAATACCTACTGTTTCTTTCTGCATTTAGACTAGGTTCACTTTCTTAGTATGTCTAAAGCACAAGAACAAACTGGTGTTGATGTCGGGGACTTGTGTAACGACCCGCCACGTCGCTACTGTATTACTAACTCATAACCATGATATAAATTCATTTTAATAAAAAGAACACCCCTTTGGTTACTTGTGAAAATGGTGATAAATTTTCGCGAGCATATAACGACCATCATCATAGAAAATACACGTAAATAAGGTGTGCATAAAACATTTCAAATGTGTGTGTATATATATATATATATATATATATATATATATATCAATTGTTTTATAAATAGAAAGAGGAATAAAAGTCAAGGGTATAATTGGCAAAACAAGGAGTGCATTCATTAAATACAAGGGGTGCATCTAGCAAAATGCAACTCCTGTCAGGGATTGTGTCCATTGACATCCCGATAAAACCTGGCAGCTCCAATCAACCCGGTCCTCTCCCAAGGCACCTACTGCTGCCCATCTGCTCACACGAACCCGGTTCGCGATTATCACAGGTACTAAACCACAAGGTACAACAAAGTAAATGTAAGTTCATCATGTTAAATAACAACAATAAATACAACAGAAGAGGAACACAACCTGATCAGGAAACAACACGGTCATCAACAAGTCAATACAAACATCCAAGCATTCATCAAGCACTAACATGCATGAACATCCACAAACATTTCATAAGTCTCCTTATAATATCTAGCATGATGCATGCTCCTGACTCAATTCTCATCGTGCAATGTGGTACCATCCCGGAAATGGACCATCCCTGTGGTAAGATGATACAGTAGCTTGTCAGGGTCACTCTGTCATGCACAAGAATCACCCTTCATGGTGATCAGCCAATGGGTGTCAGAAGGAGTTCCCAACAGACGTGGCCCCCCCAGTACCTCCGTACCCTACAACCAATCATCAACCAATCATCGCCCCAAACGAGGGCCCATCCATGTACTGACCGTGGTCATCGCAAGGTTCACCACCTGGTCCCGGCATCTCACTTCTATACATAGAATATCACCACGGCACCGTCAATGTATGACCCGGCTAGGAACACAATCCTTCCTCGCAAGGGTAACCCATCATACACCCCCGTGGGTATTTATGTATATCCAACGCATTCCTCATCTCAAGCCATCACATAGGCCGAGTTCAAATGCTACCAATGTAGTTACATACGTCACTCACAAACACATACAACCAAGTGAACCGGTGTGAAGTACGAGGTCTCTGGGTTGGCACTTAGACATACTATCTCAAGGTAAGAATCCGAACAAGGTCGAACAAAGGGAGACAAGATCGGTCAAGGCCGGTAGAACTCAAACAAGGTCAGTAAGGGTAGGTCAAAAGGGGTAAGATTTGGACAAGGGAAGACAAGGGTAGCAACAGCGGACGAGGTCGGAGGAGGTCGATTGAGGTCGGTTGGGTTTGGTATGGATTTGCCAAAGGCGGTCAGGGGGTCCTTAGGTTTCTTGTAAAGTTCTAAGGACAGGTTCAGCACTATGTAATCGATTGCATAAGCGATGTAATCAATTACAACAGATAGCGCTTGTAAGGCCTGGGTTTGTATTTTCACCAACCCACACAAGGGTGTAAGGGAACCCGGTAGCTCCTTTCCCAAGAGCATACAAGCTCTACCGAGTAAGGAACCCGACAGTGCTCAAGAAAAGGGGTTTGGACTTAGCAGTTCTAAAGAGAATAGCCCATCCCGGGTAAGAAACCCGGTCGTTCTAGAAGAAGGAACACAATGTCAACTGAGTAAGGAAACCCGGTGGCTCTTCTCCCGAGAAAGAGCAAGCTCATTCGAGTTAGCAACCTGGTAGCTCTTTCTCTCTTTGGTAACTTGAGCTCAACAGCTCTAACGTATCACTCGAGTAAGGAACCCGATATACCTTATAGAAAGGGAAGCGAATCTTAACGACTCTAAGGGAACAACCTCGGGTGAGAACCCGGTCTACGGACGTCCGCCAACAAGGACTAAGTTACGTCTTGCATGTATGCCACGTAACCCACTCAACTCGACCTACCCATCCCGGTAGCCGACATCAAAACACAAAGGTTGATATCTGTGTGCAACACAGCCAACCCATCCCGGTACTCATCACCTTCACGAACACTTTCGCAAGTGTCTTAGAAGCCTTTCAACATTAAAATGCGAACTTCACACACATGCACGGAGAGTTCTTAAAACCTCTACTCCACACAAGAACACCATACATCAACACAACACGACATACAACAGATTTAAGACATATCACATCCCATTCATAAAAGACGTAGCTTTTTTGGGGAAAACATCACAAACACCAGGGACATGCAGTTATCCTCACGGTTGGACTCCCTGGCCCCCAAACCATGGTATATAAAGCTGTTAAGAAACATGATAAACTCCCCTTACCTAACCACGAGTTCGTTCACGATCTTTATGGTGTGTTTATCCTAAGCTTCAGCTCCAACCCCGAAGTTTCTCTCAGCGTCAGAATTTCCGCAGCAACTATGGTGGCTCTCATAGGTTGGAGTAACAAAGAAGGGGTCGAGAACGAGAGGTTTCTGGGTGAGTTTTAGAGATAAAATAGAGGAAACGCAAAGGTAGAAGAAGGAAGCATAAACTTGTTGTTGTGCTAGCCTGTTGCTTATAAGCACGGCTGACACAGTACGTCCACTTAACGTGCACAGCCAGCAACCACTGCACAGCAGAGTTGACTTACGTCCAATACCCATCAAGCACGCATACCAAGACAAAAGCACTCAAACAGCAAATTATAAATAAAAAAATTAATTAATCAACATAACACATGTAATTTAATTAATATAATACACACATCAAGCATCCAGATTAGCAATTTATAATCCAGGTCGTTACAACTTGTGTCTCAACATTTAGGCAATTGGCAATTTTGATATGTATTAGTTAGTTAGATTGCATTCTTTGAAACTTATAATTCATTCATTATTTATTTTCACTAATTATTGATACTCTGATTCAATTGATTCTTTTTAAATTAACTTTGTTTCTTATAATGTGTAGCTTGTTACATGAGTGGCTCTTACACATTAAGAAGCAACACATCCAAGGAAAGCCAACACTCATCCACCTCATCTAAAATAATCGATTCCGCGAGCATAGTCATGAGCATCCATATACACATCTGTCAACCTTCATTGACATATCTAACACTGTGAACATAAATCATGTGTCAGATAAGGCTTTGTGCTTGTGTTTGTTTCCTTTTTCTCTAACTGGAGATGTCATCTTATGGTTAAGATCCTTTCCTTTAAACAACTTGTCTAGGTGGGATGGTGTAGTGGCCAAGCTTCTGCACAAGTATTTCCCAAGGTCAAAGATCAACAAAGGAAAAGCTGCTATATCTTCCTTCCAATAAGCATATGATGAATCCCCTAGAGAATCTTGGGAAAGATTTAGAGATTTTGATTTCAATAGAAGTAAGTTTTTACTCTTGTTCTAACACATTGTAATTGATTACATAAACTTTTAATCGATTATCTCGTGCAGAACATGAATTTGCTTCAAAACTTACAGATCAAGCAACTTAAGAATCACATATGATTATCATCTAAGCATGTAAAAGATAACTAATCTTATCTAATCACACATGGCTAGAACTAAAACATCCAATACATTTTCGCACCTATTAAAATGTGTTTGGCATGGAAAAAGAAAAATCTAAAACCTATGTCTTGAAAGGTCTTTAGTCAACACCTATGACTTGGACTTTGTTAAGGATTACATAGTGCAACAACTTCAAATTCAGTGTTGTCCAAACACTAATGCATCGTTGATTGATGTGTGCTTCTAGAGTGCAAAACATATTTGTCTTAACGTTCCAATTCAATACAACTTCTGATGATCCTTAGGCCATGTGTGACTTCTAATATCTACCCTTGACTTAAGTTACCCTCAACACCATGCTTTTGTTCATACATAGTTTGTTATTTTCACTTTGACTGGGAAAACATGACTTCCTTTTCAACTTTTAATTTGAACAACTCTCTTCTAGTAGTCTTGCTTTTGATTGTAGAATATACGTCATGGAAAGCTTTCGTTATAAGGCTATGCTCCACTCTTATTCTATGCTTCTAAATATGTCTTGTTTTAGTAAAAAAAAAAACACTCAAAGCAACCATTAGTAGCTAAGTCCAACCACTTTGGTTTTTCTTTATAATGGTTTGTCATCATTAAAGCATTAGCTCATAGAGGGACTTTGTCTCAGTAGTGTTATGTTTATCTTATATATATGTTGTGATTATAATAGTAGATGAAAATAATTTTAAATTACATTTGTAAATTCTTTGTAAACTACTTTTGTTTAATAAATCACTTCCATTTTGGTAAAGGTTTCTAAAATTTTATCTAACACACTATTTAACCCCCTTCTAGTGTGATTTATTGTTTTCAGTACTAGAATAAAAAAAAGTTTAGATGGTAAAATCAAAGTGACCTATTTTAAAGGAAGTAAAAAGTTAATTTAATTATATGTTAATTAATTTATTATTCATTTCAAATTTATAATGTGTGTATGTGTATGAGAGAGAATGAGAAAGAAATTGCTTGGGTCTATTTTGAAGTTCTTAATTGTGTTTACATGTCTGAAATGCTCCCAAAATAGACAAGTTATTAAAAAAGCATTGTTATCAACATTAGTAGAAAAAATAGTCGATGTAAAAAATATTATCGGTTATTTTCTTAACCGATGTAAAAAATGATTTTCTATATCAAGTAAAAAAAATGTGGAAAGATCTCACTTTCTATGACTTTAATTTCACTATCCACATCAATTTGAAAAATCAATCTCTCTGAATTAACATAAAAAGTTGTTTCTTGTAATACTAAAAATATAAGAAAGAAATAAAAGATTTAATAATAGAGAATGTTAATACATATGTTTAAGACACTATTTAATAAATAAAGGTTATAAACTTTTATTCCCTTATTTTATATGAGTTTTTATTTTTAGTCCCTCAAAAATATTTTGATTGATTTTGGTCCCTTATAATTTTGTCTTTTTCATTTTAATTCTTACCGTTAATTTGGATCGTTAAGCAATGATGTGACGTTCATATAGACATGTGACATGACATGCCACATGGACAATTATTGTTGATGTAGTAGCCATGTTGCGTTTTTTATACAAAAATATTTTTCAAGAAAATTACCAATTTTTTATAGACTAATAACACTTAAACTTTTTTTTAAGAAACAATAAACTTTTTTTGGGCATTAAAAACAGAAATTGGGGATTTTTTTAGCAATTTTGAAAAAAATTATAAAAAATACCATACAGCTACGGCATCAATAACAATTGTCCAATGACATGCCATATCACATGTCTATATGGATGCCTCATGATCCCTTAATTCTCTAGGTTAACATATGAACTAAAAAATAGAACAGATAAATTTATGGGGGGCCAAAATTGATCAAAATACGTTTATGGGACCAATAGTAGAAACCATATAAAACGAGGGACAAAAAAGTAAATTAACCCATTTAATAAAAAAATTTATTGCATTAAAAATAAAAAATATTTAATACTTATATTCTTATTACTAAAAATAATTAATTAAATATGTTAATATGACTGCGCATGCCACACTCGTTTCTTGAAACCTTAAATAATCAAGGGTAATTCCATTCATGTTTCTTTTCCTAATAGATCAGTTTTTGAGATCTATTCCATATTATTAATTAACTCTACTTGGCTTGCTTGACTTTGACAAGAGTTAAACTTATAGAGTTGACTTTAATTTAAAAACACATATGATTAATTAGAAGAGCTGCAATATCCATCCCCTGACATAAAACTCTAACAATTACAATTTCTTTAGTGTTTTTCTTAATGGTAAGTAATTTGTTTAAGGTTTTATTGCGTTTTTGTTAATAGTCGAGGATCCACATGGGTTCACCTTTTGAAAATACAATTAATTCATAATCTACTAAGACAATATGCACAACATGAGTGTTCATCACTATAACAAAAGCTTGATATACGTATCCTCAAAATTGACAGGTTGGCAATGTGAACAAATTGATAAATTAAACATGATCCAACATTAGAAATTATTTGCTATCGCCATTCCTTTTTTCAAGCTTTTTGATATTTGTTTAAGATTTTGGACCATTAAAAAAATTATTTAAATGGGTAAATAAAGCTTTGGGTATCACACTCTGTAATTTCATGAAAATCACTTTTCGCTAGTTTTGATGTTACCCGTGCCCCGATACAGGTACGTAGAACGGAAAAGGTTGCTTATGCCTTATATAATTAAGAATCAAGTTTGGAAGGTAGCTATATAGGCAACATTTTCTCCCCGAAAATGTTTACATTTAACATTGTAAAGTGAATTTGGCATGCAAGTGATTCATTATTTAATTTTTAAAATTTCTTTTAACAATTTTCTTTTGTTCTTATGATGTGTTTTGCCAGTGAAATTACTTTGCATAGGCAAAACGTGGTTTGTGATCGTTTATAAATGTTTTGCTTAATCTTCTTTTTTTACGTTTGAATGTCATTTTGTGCACAAAAATGCAGATGCATTCTTCTCCGATATAAATAAAACAGATCACAATGTGTTTATAATTTATACGAAGAAAATTAAATTAATAGTTTATTATAGTATCGCTATTTCAAAGACATCTAAACGTACAGTTTATTTATTTTTTTAGGAGAAAGCTGGTTTTAAGTTTAAGTTTTTATAATGCAATTATGTTAAAAATTGAGAAGTAGATTAGTTCAACCCAAATTACTCGAATGTCCAACATAATAGCTAATTAAACACCAGTGATCTTAGATAAAAAAAAAAAAAAAGCTTCATGAGATCATTAGTGTACTTGTTATTACATTAACGAATCAGTCAATAGTCGTAATCAATATCATTTGTAGATTTCTCAACCAAGAATTATTCACAAAATTCACCATCTTTTCAGTTAAACTTCAGATTCATAAATTGAATTCTTTCTCCAACATTCTTTTATTCACTAGACATCGCGCTTTACGAGCTCATGTACACTCACTACTCGCGGGAAGCAAAATGTGACCTGGAATACGAGAGAAAAAAAAGGCGGCAAGTTCATAGAAAGAATGAAATAAAAATTAAAAAATCCAACATAGATCCATATTATTCGATCACATTGTCTTCAAATATGCTTCCACAACCACGTTACACTCTTGGGTTGAATTTCTCCAGTTTAAACTAAAAATATGACTCCTATATAGCAACCTATCGTATTCTTATATATATTATAGAAAACATTTAAATAATACTCATTTTTCTCAACTTGTGTCCATTGATGAACGTCGATCTTCTGGAATATGCCACCACTCAAATTTTGATAGCTGTTTTCAAGGTTTTAAAATGCGATCATCGTCTAATTGTGGCTAATGGGATCACAATTGCGGTATATATACTAAAAAAACATTGACATGCATTATTTACAGATCATTTTTTAAGACATTACCTGTGTTAATTATCTTATAATTTGAATTTGAGATTACTTACACAATTCCAAAAGTTACTTCAAAGAGTAAAAGTGTCCCTATTTATATATATCATTTCGATCATATCATTAATCAAAAGAAGTTCTCCAACATATTTATGTTATGTCTAGGATATTGAACATTTGAAGATGGCTTGATAACCGATGATCAATAGGCCCAACAATATCCACTAAAATAGATCTTAATATTATCTTATAATTTGATTAAGATTTTCCTCCGCTTATTATATAGTACTATTTTGACCATATCATATTCAATGTGTATTCTCCAACAATTACATTTGAACCTGTGTACATATACGTGACTGTAAAATATGAACCTGAGGGCACAGTAAATTCATTGCAAAGCATGATCCTCTGATCTATGAAAAGCAACTTAAGAAAAAACCATCAAAGTATATAATTGTAACGGTGACAAACCAATCAAAAGATATACATAATATCTCCCAAAATATATTCATTTTAGAATTTTTTGCGAGAGGACATCCAAAATAACTTTTCTTCTATTTTAGTGCTATTAAGTCTCTACCTATAGTTATAATATAAAATAAATAAAATAATCCCAAGGATTAGCATAGTGGAATAATCTGACAAATCACATGTTTAAATTTGTGCTTGTTCTTTTGAAGTGAGATAAATATAAATATTTTTGTAAACGTTTTTTAAGTTGGGAGACTTTTTCTGTCTTAGACTTGGAAGTCATCCCCTCCCCTAAGTTTTTACAAATAAAAATAAAATGAAAGAAAAAATAACCGAAATCACATGCTCATTATTTCGTGTTCTCTATCTGTCCGCGTTCTAGCTATATGCTGTTAATGAAATTTCAATTGAATTATTAACAATAACAAATATATATATAGAAGGTCGTAGAATTCACTCCACTAATTAATGAGGATCCGCTATCGGCTGCGCTGCTCCCGGTGTAGATCTTCTCTTACGGCCAACACCGGCTCAACCTTAGCACTATAGCCAACTCATCTTGGTTCACATTTTCACAAGAAAAAAAAAAAAAAAACCATTTGAATATGCTAAACCAAAATCAAAAGCAATTTGAAAATATATTTTTATTTTTCTTTTACGCGGAGGTCTTGCTTATCTCAAGAAATTCTAGTCAACTTCGTAACATGGGCTTTTGACAAATATTAAATAAACCATAATCTTAAGAAGGTGAGTTGTGAAAATTAAAGACTAATACATGTACAATACAACATAGTAGTATTTTGCGTACACAACTTGTGTCGTGCAGACTCTGGCATCTTTCAAATAACACCTTCTATTCTTTATGTCATAAGTCCTTATACATATATAGGGTGGTGTCAATCACTGTGTTCTCCATCCTCACCTTAGTTCATCATCTCATTTTCCTCTTGTGTAAGAGGAAGTAACATTTCTGGTACGCTTTCAACTTTCTTGTTGAATTTGAACTTCTTATGCACTCCTTTCTTACGTAGTTTCTTTGCAACATCGATATTTCATTTTGCTGATTGCTTGAATTATTGAAATAAAAACAATAGGTACTACAATGAAATGCCAATTTTGACTTATCATGACACTACGTTTAAGTTTTGTCCATTTAACATTTTGGTTGACATTGGTACATCTTATGTGTCAGTTTAAACCTTAAATTTAAGAACTTTAGTATTTCAATTTTCACCATCAAATCAATGTATGCAGTGTTGTTGTTTTAGAAATCTCTCAGTACTTCACTTCAATTTCATCATAGATTAAGTTGACATTGCAATTCATTCATAATCTCTCAGTGTGTTAGGGACAAGATGAAGCATAGCATTCTTCCTTCAGTTTTTCTTGGAATTTTGGCTTGTTGGGGTGCTCTCTCGGTTACTGCAGAAGACCGATATCAGTACTTTACATGGGAAATTACTAATGGAACAATTTATCCCCTAGGTGTTCCTCAACAGGTTGGTCTTTTTTTCCCACCCTTTTAAAATGCCACCTTTTCTCATTAGAAAAAGGTTATGAATATGATATTTTGTTTCTTTTATACCAGGGAATTCTTATCAATGGTCAATTCCCGGGCCCTACATTAGAAGCCATC
This sequence comes from Glycine latifolia, assembly GCA_013407115.1. NCBI lineage: Eukaryota > Viridiplantae > Streptophyta > Magnoliopsida > Fabales > Fabaceae > Glycine > Glycine latifolia. The sequence continues at coordinate 18,257,403 of CM023957.1, read as the reverse complement.
ACCAATGACAATATCGTTGTGAATGTCATTAACAAGCTAGACGAAAAATTCCTCATTACATGGTTAGTGGTTCTTTTCCTCTATTTACTTTATTAGCTTAAGATGCTCGGATCGGTCCAAAGGTAAAATTTTATCTTTAGGCATATCAACAAAAATATCATTTATTATTAATTTTCATAAAGCAAAAAAATCACACATTTAAAAAAAAAACTAATGTATAACTTAAAAAAATTTTAAAAGTTTATCTGACAATTTACTTTAGATCTCACTTACTATTAGATCAAATCTGAAGATGCTAATAGTTGAGTGTATTAACCCTTTATTCCTTTGGTGTAATGTAAAACAGGAGTGGTATCAAACAAAGAAGGACATCATGGCAAGATGGAGTTTTAGGAACCAACTGTCCAATCCCTCCCAAAAGCAACTGGACATACAAGTTCCAAGTAAAAGATCAAATTGGAACTTACACTTATTTCCCATCAACCAAAATCCATAAAGCTGCTGGTGGTTTTGGGGGATTCAATGTTGCCCAAAGATCTGTGATATCTATCCCATATCCTGCTCCTGATGGAGAATTCACCCTGCTTATTGGAGATTGGTACAAGACCAACCACAAAGTAAGTGAAGAAATCACTCCCCTCAAATTGCTTATATTATTGTTCAAAATTGCCACAAAATCTTTGGTTGTTCTGCCATTCTTAAACTACTGACTCTAATTTGTTTTGATCCATAGAAACTTTCATTACAGATAATTTTTTTATAACTACTATGTTAATATCATGAACTTCTGTAAAAAATATTAATATCATGAATTAATATCCAAAACCCTTGATTTGCAGGTACTAAGGAGACTATTGGATGCTGGCAGGAGTCTCCCTTATCCCGATGCTCTTCTCATAAATGGCCAAAAGGATGCTGCTGTATTTACTGGTGAAGCAGGTAACCATTTCCATCAACATTCAGCTTGTTAATAGTACTATTTTATTTCCTATGGCTTTGAATCTAAATTACCACCAAGCTTACCAACAAAGGTTGACACAAGTGATGGGGACTTGTGTTTCTTAATCAAGTGGTATAGAATTTGAATTTTGATTGATATTTGGATATGAAATAAATTATGTTAGAAGAGAAACAACTCACATTGTATGCATTCAAGATCTTCAACAAAGATTAATCACCACTTTCAATAAAGATTATTTCATATTAATAGCATGGTCAAAATTTTTTTTTACCCCCAATGGTTATTAATTTTGGCTCAAAATTAAATAATTTTTCAGGGAAGACATACAAGTTCAGGGTGTCCAATATTGGGTTATCAACCTCATTTAACTTCAGGATTCAGGGCCATGTGTTGAAGATCATTGAAGTTGAAGGTGCTCACACAATCCAGGAATCGTATGATTCCCTAGATGTTCATGTGGGTCAATCAGTGACTGTTTTGGTCACACTTAGTGGGCCAATAAGTTACTATACCATTGTTGCATCAAGCCGTTTTACCGACCATAATGTTCTCATTACCACAGCAAATCTTCGCTATTCTGGCTCCAACAGTAAGGCCCAAATTCCAGTACCCTCTGGCCCAGCAACCAACGATTTAGAATGGTCCATAAAGCAAGCCAGAACCATCAGGTACAGTTTATATATTTATTAATTTTTTTTATTATAAAAAAGTTTAGTTGATTTAAGTTTTGTAGACTCACCAGGTTAGGACAGGTCTCAAACCTCAAAAAATACTTGCAATGATACTTATAAATTATCCACTAATAAAATCATCACATCGACACTAAAAAGTAATTTATGTTCTTTTTAGAATAAGTTCATCATTTATCAATTGGATCAACCTTTGCTGATCGGTTTATATTTTTTCCCTTGAGATTCATCCTCTCTTAAATAAATAAAAATGTAAAGCAAGAAAGGAAATGTATTTGACTATATAATAGTGTAAAAAAACTTACACTATCATTTAATCACAATGATCGTATTTATCATGAATTTACATTGATTCACAGTGTAAATTGTACTACTGATAGTGTTTAGAAACTAAACTCAACATGTTTTCAGAAAATACTTTGTTTTTATTTTTTATTTTTTATTTTAATTACAAAAATATCACCTTTTTTAATTTTACTTTTTTGTTTTCAAATATTTATATAAAATAGTAAAAACAATATACGTTTGTTAATTTATATAAAAATTTAACATAAAAAATAAAATGAAATGAAAACATGACATTTTTTTATAATTGAAAAAATTAAAGAAAAATAAAAATATTTTGTCAAGCCAAATAAGTTGTAAGAATATAATTACTAAAGTGGGTTAAGTTTATAATTTTTTAAAATTCAAATTAAAAGGTAAATAGAACATATTTTCTTACTCAATGCTCTTTTGCTTTTAAAGTTTATATTGGTTAATTAAGAAATCTAATTTAGTTGATTGAGTAAAATATATCATTTTTGTAAATTTCTAAATATATATTCTTGATTCTTACCTATAAAAAAATTGAGACTAGTTTAATAAATTTATTTTTTAATATTGCACTGTTTTCAATTGGGAATCTTGTGATCATTGCCTCTGACTGTGTTCTATTGTGTTATTTTGAAGACTGAATTTGACAGCAAATGCAGCTCGACCAAATCCTCAGGGCTCATTCCACTATGGAACCATCCCTGTTCAAAGAACACTTGTGTTGGCAAATTCTGAAGCAATAATTAATGGAAAGCTACGATATGCAGTGAATGGAATTTCCCACATCAACCCAAACACCCCATTGAAGCTTGCTGATTGGTTCAACATTCCAGGTGTCTTTGACCTCAACACAATCAAAGATGTTCCTTCCCCTCAAGGCACCCCTGCCAAACTAGGCACATCTGTCATAGGATTCACCCTCCATGACTTTGCAGAAATAATCTTCCAAAACAATGAGAATTACATTCAGTCATGGCACATGGATGGATCTAGCTTCTATGTTGTTGGGTAGGACATCTATTTTTATTTATTTATTTATTTATTTGGTTAATTGGTTAATTGGGTTTGATTCAATTTATTAATTGACCAAATCTACATATTCAGATATGGCAATGGCTTGTGGACCCCTGATTCGAGAAAGACTTACAACTTGGTTGATGGGATTACCAGACACACTGTTCAGGTGAGTCAATAGCTGGAGGACTAATGGGTTTTAGTTGAGCAAGGAGGTGGAAGTATATGCGATTATAGCTAAAATTTAAGTGATTTTTATTAAATTAATTAATATTAGGTCTTATTTCAGAATGAATGAGACTTAATCAAGGGTAGGGATGATAAAGTGAATTGATTCGTCACATCACGAACCCACCAAAAAAGGGTTAACTTGTTCTGTCTCATATTTTATATGAGTTTAGGGTAATGATTTATTATGTTTTGGTCGAATTGGTAAGTTGATTTGTTGAAAGTAAAAGATTAATTATAATAATAATAATAATAAATATATTTTAATTGTTTATCTTTTATAAATATTAAATAATATATATTTACTAAAAATAAATATATTATCTTAAATTTTGAATAATAATTTATTTTAAAAAAATAAACTAATTAAAAACTAATAATATATGTATAAAATATTAAAATAAATATTAAATTATTTTTAAATAAAAAACGAGTTGGTAGGTTGTTCCACTGCACTTTTCTTTCAACTCGCTGTTTGGTAGGCCAAAAGGAGATAGATTCAAATAGGTTGAAGTAGGTTGGTAGGTTGATCAGATAAGTCTAATCTGTTTGACCACCCCTAATAAGGGGGTTTATATAAGTTATCGTAAATTTATTTGATAATCAAATTTGATTTTCAAAAGAATAAAAAATTAATAAGAGAAAGTGTATAAAAAGTATTAGAAAACATATTATTATTGGTCAAGAAGGGAAATATTTTTTTAATCAATTGCATGTATGGAATGTACAGGTGTATCCAAACTCTTGGAGTGCCATATTGGTATCTTTGGACAATAAAGGTATGTGGAACTTGAGGTCTGCAATCTGGCCACAACGGTATTTAGGACAAGAACTCTATCTGAGGGTGTGGAACAATGAGCAGAGCGTATACACTGAGACTCTTGTTCCTCCCAATGCACTGTTTTGTGGCAAGGCTAAACACCTACCCAAGTCATAGACTTGGAAGGGGGTTTATAATTTGAAGTGACTATTACTTTGGATTTTCTTTTTTACTTCATTCTTATCATTATTTTGTTTAGAAGTCTCAGTTACGAGGGTGTGACTGTCAAGTGCCAAGTAAAATGGAAAAACGAAAAGGAAGCCTCGAATGAATATTGAGGCCCATTTGAAGAGAGTTCAGTTGTTTAACTAGTTAATTTGCTGTTGTATTAGATTATTATTTCTTGTAACCAAAATAAAAAATAGTTTAAATATTTCTTTAGTTTCTCAATTTTAGAGTAAATTTTTATTTAGTCTTCCAAATTTAAATAAATCTTTTTAGGCCCTATAATTTGCAACAAAAATGTGTTTTAATCTCTTTGTCCAAATGCCATAAAAATGAATATTTTAGAAGGAAAAGATATATGTGGTAGGTTATTGGATAATAATCACATATCAACGAGATTGTTAATGAACATGCAAATATAATAACAACAGATATTGAGCGTGTAATTTTGAAGGGAAACTATTAATAACTTCCTTTATATTTTGAAAAATTATAAATAACTCTTTTAATTTATTCTTATCTTATGAATTAGAATGTAAAGTGAGTTGGACTCCTACTCTTATTATTATCTCAATTAGACATTATGTTATTTTTCTTTTATTTGGATGTACATTGCATACACGACTCTCATAATTAATAAAAAACATTCTCTCTCAGCTGTCTCAAATTACCATTGTTTTATATGAACTTTCCTATCTGAATAGAATTTATTGAATCTTTCCTAATAAATTGGTATCTAAAGCTTTGGTTTAAGATCAATTCTGAATATATTTCATGGTAGATCAAGTCATCAATATTCTTTTTGTTATTTGTTCATATTACGTCCTCAAGATCTTATCAAGAAGATAATCAACACAATCAAGATTGATAAGTCAGTGCTTGAGTTACAAGAGGACAAGGTGCATTCTATAACTTTCTCATCTCTGACTAATGAGGTTCGTTATGAAGTTTCTAAAGAACTGATTGTTGTTGGGTTTTGGCTCAAATTGGAGAAACTCTTCATGACGAAATCAATTTTCAACAAGTTTCTTCTGAAACGACATTTGTTTAGCCTCCTAATTAGGGAAGGGACGCCACTGAAGGAACAACTTGATGAGCTAAACTTTGTTCTGATGGAGCTATGTGACATTGATTTCAAGATGGAAGACAAAGATCTAGCAATGATTATGTTAGCCTTTCACCCTCCTATGAGAATTTTGAGAGTTCTCTTAATGTAGACAAAGACTCCATTACACTTGAAGAAATCAAGTCCAATCTCTATTCTAGAGAGCTTCGACTAAAGGCGTCTAGGAATGATGATGAAGCCCTCTATGTCAAGATTATTGGTGATTGATTTTGCTAATGGCCAAAAGGAGAAGAAAAGCAAAGGTGTCAAGAATAGCAAAGTTGATCCTAAGGACATCCACAATTACTTCAAAGAATTGGATAATTGGAAATGAGACTATCCAAAGAAAGCCAAGAAAGATTATGTTGTTGCTCTTGTTTAGAATGATTCCTCATCGGAAAACAATTTGGTTCTGGCTGTTGGTGAACAAATACAGCAACATTTTGAACAATGGGTACTGGACTCAAGTTATTTTTATCATATGTGTCCACACAGACATTGGTTTGTGACATATGAGAAGAAATTTTGTGGTAACGTCCTCATGGGTAACGATGCTCCTTGTAAGTTTGTCAATATAGGTTTTGTAAAAATCAAAACAAATGATGGTGTTTTAGAACCTTAACTAAAGTTCTTCACATTATAGATCTTAAGAAAAATCTTGTATTTTGTTTGTGTCATAGATTTAAAAGATTTTCTTGTTGGGTTGAAGGTGGAGTTATGCATATCAGAGGGAAATGGAAGTTTGTGGTAATGCAGGGAACCAAGTAAGGAAGTTTGTACATTCTTCAAGGGTCCACAGTGATAGGCTTAGTCTCAACTGTTTCACAATCTAAAAGCCATGCATCCAGTGGCTTGTCCAATGATAATTCCCTATGGTATCTGCGTCTGAACCAAATAAGTGAAAAAGGACTGGAAATTTTTAGCAAGCGAGGCTTACTTGGAAAACACAAGGTGAGACCTCTTTAGTTTTGTGAGCATTGCATCTATGGGAAACAACATTGGACAAAATTCCCAAAGGTTTTGCACACTTCAAAGGCATGTTGGACTACATCCATTTTGACTACTAAGGGCATTCGGGAGCTCCATCACTAGGAGGGAAAATGTATTCCATCTCCATCATCAATGATTACTTAGGAAGACATGGGTATTCATAATGAAGCATAAATCTGAAGCTTTTATATTTTTCAAGCATTTGACGATTCTTATGAAGAATCTGTCAAGAAAGACAATAAAGTGTCTTAGGACTGATAATGGCTTGGAATTCTATTCTACTGAATTCAATGAATTTTGTATAGATGAAAGCACAACAAGAAAACTATGGTACACAATACTCCATAGCAAAACAGAGTAGTTAAAAGAATGAACAGGACCTTGTTGGAAAGGGCCAGATGCATATTATCCAATTCATGCTTGAATAAGAGTTTTATGGTTGCAGTCATCACAGCCCGCTATCTCGTGAATCTCTCATCATCCATTGCCATAGACTTTAAGACCCCTATTAAGGTATGGTCTAACAAACCAACTAAATACTCAATGTTGAAGGTGTTTCAATGTCCGGCATACTATCACATAAGTGAAGGTATGCTTAAGCCCAAAGCGAAGAAGGGATTCTTTATGGGCTATGAGATGGAGTCAAAGGATTTCAAGTTTGGTCTCCATCTGAAAGAAATATCATTATGAGGAGAGATGTCATCTTTGACGAAATTTCTATGTTGCATTCTAAATCCTATGCAAATTTGGGGAAGGTTGAGGATGTCACTAAGAAGGTGGAGTTTGAGAACTCCACTATTAGAAACATTAGTGATCAAAAGTAGTTTAAAGCACCTTATGAGACTGATTAGGATCTTCAAATATACCCTCAACATAAGAAATAATACAACACCAATTAAGGAGATTGACTGGATGAGTCAAAATAATCCAAAGCATCCCAAAACCACAACATCAAAAAAGTCACAAAGGCAAATCAAAGCTTTTAAAAGATATGGCATTGATATAGTGTCATATGCGCTATAGATAGCAAACAATATCGATTCATTCGAATCGCCCACTTATCAAGAAGCAATTCTTATTCTAAAGTCGAGGAGTGGACGATGGCTATGAATGAAGAGATGGAATCCCTTCAGAAGAACAATACTTGGGATTTAGTTGAGCTAGCTAAAGGTAGACAAGTAGTGGGGTGCAAGTCGATCTTCAAGAAGAAATATGTATTGTCCACTAAAGAAGTTATTTGTTATGAAGCACGTTTGGTATTTAAAGGCTACAGTTTGAAGGAAGAAGTAGACTACAATAATATATTCTCTCCAGTAGTTTGACACACCTCCATACGTATTTTGCTAGCCCTGTTGGATATAGGGGGAGCAGGAAGAAGATGAAGATAAAGAAGAAGCTTGTGCCTTGGAAGAAAGATTTTAGCTTTTCACATGCCAAGGAATTTGTAACTTGGTTAAGTGTATGAGAGGCTAATCTTATGATCCTTGCATTGCATGAACATGATCACTAACATGCATACATGATTTCATTAAAGCATTAAAGCTATTCATGTTTTCAAAAGAAACTAATTTCTCATGGTTAAGTTTTTGGAAAAAATGAAATCTCACTGCTTTAATCGATTACACAACGATATAATTGATTACCAGCTATTGTTTTAATTCTGGAAAAGCCATGAAGAACATTTTAATCGATTATTGGCCACTCGTAATCAATTACATAGCACAAAATGAAAATCATGTTTCTCTGTCTTAATCGATTACCATGATATCCTAATCAATTACTTAAGTTCATTGTTAAATATGCATGACTGACTTAATCGATTACCACAATCGGTAATCAATTACACAAGCTAGTTTTACAACTAAACCTGTTTGTTTTAATCGATTATGACTCAGATTAATCGATTAATTTGCTCGTTGCAGTTCCCAGGTTGTGGTAAGAACATTTTAATCAATTATTTGGCAATATAATCGACTACATATGATAATTTAATCAATTACATGGCCCTTTAATCGATTACATTATGTTATAAAAATTGGTTATAAATAGATTAAAGGCTTGGCTGAAAATATAACTTACATACTTCGATATTTCTGAGCATATACAAGCCATCTCAAAGTTAGAAAGGATTTTCTGAATTAACAAAGCTCTTATCCCACTTTTTAATCTTCATGGTGCATTGAAAGATTTCTTGGGCAAGATTTTCAAAGAAGTTTTGGAGAGAAAGTTTTGAATTTGATTTTTACATTTCAACTTTGATTGGTAAACCATTTTCAGTCATATTCATTGGATCATCAGGTTGTCTCTCTCCATTATCTCTTGTTCTAAATTCATTTTTGTATTCTTGGTAGTTTGAAACTATTGTAAAGGGTCTTTTTAACTTTTTCTAGAGTGGGTTTCTCTAGAGGGAAGAGTAGAGAAGGGTTCTCTATGTCTTGATCATTAGGAATCTAATAGGGTTTTAGATTTCTGTTCTTTATCTATGGTTGATAAAGAGTGGTTGTTGTAAAGCTTATAAGAACTGAAATTTTATAATAGTGGAACTCTAATCTAGTGTTGATTAGAAGAACTGGATGTAGCTTATCTTGAGAAGTGAACCAATATAAATTCTTGTGTTGGATTTCTATTCCTTAAAATCTTCTTGTTATCTTTATCATTAGTTCTTGGTATTATCTTAATTACTCAACAAGTTCTGTTTTTGAAGCCATTGTTTTTTGGGTTGAGTGGTTTGATTGATTTGAAGCATTCTTGGTTTAATTGTGATTAAGATCCTATAACTCTGATTTTCTAAATAATTTTTAAAAGACCAATTTTAAACCAATTCACCTCCCTCTTGGTTATTATGGGTATTCCTATTGTTTTCAAGCCCTAGTGGAAACTCTGAACATGGAGTTAGAGCAATTCAATGTCAATGTCAAAATTTCCTTTCTACATGGAAAACTAGATGAAGACATTCTGATGCAACAATTTGAAGGTTTTATGGTGAAAGGAAAGGAAAATTTTGTCTGTAGATTGAAGAAGTCTCTTTATGGGCTAAAGCAATCACCAAGGCAGTGATACAAGAGATTTGGTGAGTTCATTGTCTCTAATGGGTACATCATAATTCCCTATGACACATGTGTTTATCACAACAAGGTGAAGGATGGTTCCCACATTGATGGAGTGCCTTTAGTTAAATATTTTTCTATCATTCTTAGCTTATTTGACTTCTCTTGGACTTTTATTTTCTCATTCTAATTCAGTTTTTGTCTTGGGCAAGTTAGTGGGCTTAATTGCTAATTGTTGCGTGTTTTCGGATTTTAAGCTCACTTGATGTATCTGGCTTGTATATGACCTACAGAGCTCTACGGAAATCCAAATGGAGCGCTCTAGGAGTCCCTGGAAAGATAACAAAAAGATCTACAAGTTTGCTAGAAATAGCCCAAGGCCAATTCTGTCATTTGGAGAGTCATTTTAAGCTTCAAAATCAGAACCTCTGCACTTGTAATTTTGGGCTGCGAATTTGATTTTATGGTTGTAAATAGCAAATAATTAGAATTGATGGGTTTTGTTCATGGCCCATTCTTTTCTTCAGACTTAGTCACTACATATTAGTGACCTTAGTGAAACTTGGATAGCACACAATACATTTGGCACAAACAACTTTATTTTTCTCTTTTTAAGTTTTTAGAATCAAAAGTTTGTTCTTCATTTTCTCTTATTTGTTCTTCATTTTCTCTCATTTGTTCTTCATTGTTCTTCATCTTCTTCATTTCCATTTTGCTATTCTTCCATTTTTCTGCACTTACTTCATGGGGCTTTCCTTGGTGATCATCATGGAAGGCTAAATCATTACTCAATCCAAGGATCCAACCCAAGCAAGAGGGGAATTTGAGTTCTGGTTTAGTATTTCGAATTCTGTGTGAATGTTCACTTTCTTCTTCAATTGCTATTTTGTTTTCATGATTACGAATGCGTTTAGAATTGAAAGCGGATTAGGTTATGGATTCATTGCCTAATTTCGAATATAAATCACAGATTAATTGGATGATATTTCAATTAGGGTTTGTGGTTTCAATTAATTTAGGGGTTAATTCGATTGAACTACTTCTAATGAAATTGAATGAACTTTCACAGTAGGATAAATTTTTGAGAACGATGATGATTCGAATAGCTTGGTTTGGTGAATTGGATTGATGCTCTTTAATCTGTTTTACATTACTTGTTATCAATTCTGTTAGTTTCTGCATTAATCTTTAATCGTAGTTTGTGTTTTTGCAATTTTCATTTAGTGCATACAAACTGTTTGATAAAAATCCCCCCATTATTTACTAGTGAATTGAAGTTGGAACCATATTGATTGTGTCTCTGAGTCGACCTAGGTTAATCCTGTGCTACAGAATTAGCTTAGTTTAATTGTTTTGAAACCACACGACAAACGCTTATCACACATCTATTTGTTGATCTAAGTGGATGACATGCTTATAACATATCAAAATTTATTGGCAATTCAAAAGCTGAAGTCACTACCCAATAGTGAATTTGAGATGAAGGATATGGGAGTTGGTGAAAATATTTCAGGCATGGAGATCAAGAGGGATTGAGTCCAGAAAAAACTATTTCTATGTCAGAAGGAAACATTCAAAAATTGGTGAATCGTTTTGGAATGGCATCTCCAAAACCAGTATGTACCCCTCTAACAATGTTCATTCGTCTATCTAAACTTATAAGAGAATGAATACATGTCTTGTGTTCCTTATGCAAATGTTGTAGGTAGTCTCATGTATACTATGGTATGCACCAGACCTGACCTAGCTCAAGCAATCAATATTGTGAGTAGGTATATGGGTAATCCTTGGAATGAACATTGGCAAGTTATGAAACATATATTCAGGTACCTTAAGGGTACAACTGATATTGGACTCGTCTACCATAGAGACACGTCATATGCTCTCGTTGGTTACTTAGATTCTGATTATGCTGCAAATTTGAAAGCAAGAAGATCTGTGAATGGTACACGTTCATGATTGACAACTCTTTTATCAGTTGGAAGATAACACTTTAGTCCACAATGGCTTTATCCACTACAGAGGCAAAAAACATTGCTCTAGCAAAAGCAGCAAAGAAAGGGATTTGGATAAAAGGTCTTATTAGCCATCTTGGGATTCCATGGAGAAAACTATCATTTTTTTGCAATAGTCTAAGTGAAATATTCTTAGCCAAGGATTAGGTCCTTCATGAGAGGACTAAGCACATTGACATCAGATACCACTTCGTTAGTACGAAGAAGAGAGTCGAAGTCCAAAAAGTTGATATGAGGGAGAATATAATTAATATGTTCAAGAAGCTTGTTCCAAGAAGCAAGTTCATTTATTGTCTGGATCTATGATACACCTTATTTTTAGTGACATTTTATATGAGTTTTTGTGCCATTTTCATGTACTTTTCTTGGCATAATTCATGTTTGGGCTCTAGTTTTATGTCTAGGAAGTATAAATATTTGGTCAAGTGAAAAAGTCAGAATTAACACAAATCCATGAAGAAATTGAAGACTATGTACTCTACCACGGTCATGGTGACCACAACGCCCATTATCAGGTCACCATTGCCCTAAAGATCAGTGCCTACCAGTTAATCATGGTAGTGATAATAATATAACGATTGTGATCAATTCATAAGGGTTATGGAAGATCCATAACGCCCCAAAGCACTCAACGTCAATGTTCTGATCACGACCGTGATGGATTTACCATGTTCATTATGCACCTTTCTTGATTACTACGTCTTTATTAGTATAAATAGCCTTGAGAACACTTTTTGACCTACCTTTTTGTTTATTTATGATTTTTGAGAGCTTTGAAGAGAGGGAATTTCACTGACAACAATTGAGGTCCTAAATTGTAAGGGTTTCGATCTCTTTTACTTTCAATGCATGATTGTATGTTATTTAGCTTTTCTATAATCATGGTTAGTCAAAACCCTTAAGCCTCGGATTGAAATGTAACTGCATCGTGAATCCTAATTCCTCTTTTTAATAAATTTCTTTGATTTTTTTTTCAAATGATTATGTTGTTCTAATGCTTTTTGTTTTATATTGGAACTAATCACTCTAATTCTTAGTCAATTGCATGTTAGTCATCATTTTCTTGCAATTAACTGAATTATAGCATGATAAGGTTCATAAAACTCACATGACCAAACTACTGCCATGAACTTCCTTTATACAAACTTCTCTTAAATTCATCTTTAACGCTAAAATGAATCCCAAATGACTAATGCAGAGTTAATTTAAGGGGAAGAGTATTCTCAAACCTTGACCATAGGCTAATAATTAAATTAAGAAGTATTAAGAAATTATTTGATAATTAAGATATCTCAATTGAATTAGGAATTAGGGGGAATGGTTCATGTGAAATCATAATTTGAGTCTTTATCTCTTATACATTCTCTTTCTTAAAGTTGTTGTCTATCTTTAGTTTATTTTCTTGAACGCAATCACAACAACCCCTAAACTCAGATTAAAAACCCAAAATTGTTTAGTTTATGTGATTCAGAATATTCGGGAACACAACTAGTCTCGAAGGTACTATATCTAGACATTCGAGTCTACTATTGCTACTGCATAGGTTACACTTGCCCTTAGCGAATAAATATTTTAAGTTTCTGGCACCGTTGTTAGGGACTGGATGCAAAGTTCCTGGATAATTTAATTTGAGTAAATTAAATATTTTTTTCTTCTATATATATATATATATATATATATATATTCAAAATAAAGATTTTATGCATTCCTGGCTTATTTATTTCAAATAGAATGTCCAGTACAAGTTCCCTGAATGGTTCCTCCAGTGGTGGAATTTCTATGGACCAATCCTTAAGATACTCCCTTCTGAGGTGGTATCTGGGTTAACAACATTCACGAAGAAGTTTGAACATCCAGACAATGACCCATTCCCGATGGATCTTCACTTCTTCAGCAAACTTTCTCTCGCCTGGATCTTCCAATGGAGATATACTTTTGGTAATACCCTCACCAAAGGACAATTACCAATCCTCAAACGACAAGCTCTGGTAAAGTGGTGGCCCCAATTTGACCATGCAAGAGCCAGTCCTGACCAGATTTCGCTTTGGTTTAAACAACATCCAACTTTCACCAAAGCTGCAGACCCAGAAGCCTGCAAATTCCTCAATCAAAGATCACAAGTGTTATCAGCCTTGGCATCTTCTTCCTCCAAAGAGAAGCTTGCAGAAAACATAAGGATGATCTTTAATCTTTTGGAAAAGGAGAATCAAGAAGCCTGTTCCTCATCCAAGCAACCTGCTGAAGCCTCCTCAGAGTCATCGGACGATTTCTACCAAAATGAAGACGATTGCTTTGGCATCAATCTAGGCAGCAACTGAAGAACTCAGACATCGGCGACATTATGGTGGTAGCTCCTTCGAGACAGACGACATCATCACCGACCTCAGCATGACATCATCTTTTCCTGTGGCAGTCTACAGTTTAGCTTTTTACTGTAGCGGTAGGTTTTCCGATTTAGTTTACCGGAACTATAGAAACAGGAAATTTTGTGTCTTTATAAGGGCTGCGTCTCTCATTCTACAAACAGGTTCCATTTTTTTAGTTCTATTTTCGAGTGTCTTCAGGATTCAGAGTGTTCCCCTTAGGTAAACTCTGAGTTTGTAACCATTGTAATTTTTAATTTTTGAGAAATAAACAATTGTTTTCTCATCCTCTGCATGTTTATTCTATATAATTGAATTTTCTCTTCTCATCTACTCCCTCTCATCTCGTTGGCTCTGCTGCACTTGAGAGTTTAATTTTATGCTTTAAGGTTTTCTTTAATTGTGTTTACTATTGTTCATAGCCATGTAAATTCCGTATTTTATTCCTGCTTTCCATATGCATTGGTTGTTCTGATTTCTTTTCTCTAGTCCTCGCTTCCACCCCATATGGTATCAGAGCCTGATGGGGAAGTAGGAATACATGGCTAGATCTGAGTTGTCTTTTTCTTATCTGAACTATTATCCAGACGTAATGTTTTATTTTGTTTTCTTTAAATGCTTTTGTACATGAGATAAGTACTTTTATGTCTTAACTGGTTAGCATGATACACAGAGAATGTTCCGATCTGCTGTTGCTGGGGTAGTAAGTCCCACCGGGATAAGGGCAGTAAATCCTACAAATTATTGGAACGACAGATCTGAACTTTTGTCTGAAATTCATTGGCTTTAGTTAAGAAATAAAATATTAAAAAAAAAAGAGTCTGGAAAATAGCTCAGTAGGAAAATTTTAACTTGGATCTATCTTTATGTTTTTATAGAACCAAAGGATGGCGATGATATCAGGGGACTATTTCATGATATTTTCTTCCATGTCTTCTCTTTTTCGCTCTTTCTCCTCTCGCCTCTCATTCAAATCTTCTCAACCTTCCTCCTCCTCTTTTGGCCCTTCGCAAGCCGATAACGCTTTAATCAATTCAAACCATAATATTTTCAAAGAAGAAGTTTCTTTTGAAGATATTAATCAGGATCTGGATGATTGGAAGATACCCAGGATTCCAGATAATGAGCTTTACAAACCTGAAGGTCGATATTTCCACAAATCTGATTTTATAATTCGGACTGTTGAAACCAATATCCGCCTTAAAACTGATTTTGATGAAATTAAACTTCTTTCAAACAATTCTTTAAAACAGCATAAACAAAATTATAATTTTTTGCATATTGGATGTGTCCAAGTTGTTGGCAAACCTTTAGGGATCGAAGGGTTAAACACCTCAATTCTTTTGTGTTTAAGAGACTCCCGACACAATCAGTTTACAGACTCCATCTTAGGCACCGTAGAAACTAGCCTTAGTAATGGACCCATCTATTTCAACTGTTACCCTGATAGGACTGTCAGCCTTGAGGATGCCAACATCTTAGATGTCTTGACCTTAGACGTCCAGCTTCATGGCCTTGATATGAAGGTTGGATCCATCCCGGTCAATATCATCTATCGAGTTCAATACAAGGTAATGAACTCATGTGTGTCCAGAGTCCTCAAACCCAGAAAAACTGGAGAAACTACCTTGTTCCTTACCGATACCACCAAAGCCAAGGTAGTCATTCCTAAAGTCATCAAGTGGGAAGACATCAACTTCCCTCAGACTTGGGCCATGGACAAAGTTGCCCTGGCAAAACCGTAAACCACACCTAGTTTTGAGTCTGTTAAGCAGTATGACTCTGGAAGGGTAGAGATCACCTTCAATAGGTCCAACTCCTTCAACACTGCTAGGTCTTCCTTCACTAGAGATTCTAGATCTGAAATGTTTGGGTCTGTTTTCTCTAGGAAATCCTTTTCTGCCGCTCCTAGTGGAAGTAGTAGCAGGATCAAGCTCCAGGGTGTAGAAACCTCGTCCTTTATTCCTCAACCTATTTATCAGCAGGAGAATCCTGAGGAAGAGTCTAGATCTATCCCTTCTCCAACCTTTTCATCTATGCAAGATTATGAAGTTATCCATGATTAATAAGACCTGCATAGATTATGAAGCCCTTAAGCTAGATTTTGACTCTGAGGAAATGACTCTTCAAAGAGAGTGGTTTCTTAGTCATTATAGGGATGATAGCAGAACCCGGATTAGGAAAGAATACTATTCCTTCCTCAACCAAGTCCAAACCCATATCTACTTCTTTGATTGGTTTAAATCTTATGTAGCTTACCATAAGATAGATTACCCTTTCTTAGAACCAAACACCATTAGTGTCATCACCAGGTATGACCTTAAGGATGGTCAGGTTGTTAGATCTGATTTCCCTCCGTCAACCAAGTTTATCCTTCCTAATGTCAGGAACAAGAAACATGACCCTATCTATGCCTCGCCTTTTAAGTCTAAAGATGAGACTGAACCTATATTAGCCAAAGATATCAAGAATCTTATGGAACAATCCAACTATACCAACAAGTACCTCCAGACCATTGGGGAAAAATTAGGAGAAAAGCCCAACATTAGCCTAGAAGCCGGCCCATCCTCCTCTAAAACCATCCAAACCCCAATCTTTAAACCTTTTAGGATGACTGATAAGCTTAGGAAAGAGTTTGCCAAACTCAAAGCTTTCAACCAGCCTCCTAGTCAGCCTCCGGAAGAGTTTAGAGAAAAGCTTGAAGGATTAACTTCCATTATAATTCAAGATACTCCTCAAACCTCCCATGAAGCCCATTCCAAACCAACCTTTACTAGAGCCAGATCTAGGCATGAAGCCCAAAAGGACAAAGATAAGGAAATCAATGTCCTCAACCAAGCCGAGTCAGAAAATGGTAACTCTGACTCTGATAGATCAGTCCAAATCAATCCCATTAGGAACCAGCCCAACTGAAGACAACCTTCTAAGCTATATTACCATAGGGCAACCCCTCCTGATCTTCTCCTAGAAGAAAGGGAGCAATCCAAATCCTTTAATTCCAATCATGTCTATGAATGGAATATAGATGGCAAAACCGAGTACCAAATCCTTAACATCCTACAGCAGATGACCATGGTTGCCACATTCTATGATACAAACCTTAACTGTTCGGAAGCAGTTATTGTAAATATTTTAGTTTCTGGTTTTGCTGGACAACTAAAAGGCTGGTGGGACAATTACTTAACCGAGGATCATAAAATTGCCGTCCAGGAAGCTGTCAAAACGGAGAATGATGGCACTATCCTTCTTAGAGAAGGTAAACTCATTCCTGATTCGGTCAACCAGTTAATCTTTACCATAGTTCAGCATTTCATAGGTGATTCCAGTCTTTGGAAAGACAGATCTGTCGAACTCCTTTCCAACCTTAGGTGTAAGACTTTAGCTGACTTTAGGTGGTATAAGGATACCTTCCTTACTAGAGTCTTTACCCGTGAAGACAGCTAAGAAGCTTTCTGGAAAGAAAAGTTCCTCGTTGGTCTTCCAAAATCCTTGGGGGATAAGGTTAGGGATAAGATCCGTAGTCAACACCCTAATAATGAAATCTCTTATAAGCAATTGAGTTATGGATAACTTATTGCTTATATCCAGAAAGTAGCCTTAAAGATTTGTTAAGATGATAAGATTCAGCATCAACTTGCCAAAGAAAAGGCTCCGGAGCGCAGAGATTTGGGAAATTTCTGTGAATAGTTTGGCCTTCCTTGTTCCAAGCCTAGGAAGTCCAAGAAGCATACCCATAAACCAGAGAAACAGAAACCCAAGAAGTCTATTTACCATCATCACAAATCAGGAACCCCACCTAGGAAGCTTAGAAGAGAGTTCCAGACCAAACCTCCCTTTGATAAGGTCAACATTCCTAAGAAGCCTGTAGTCTGTTGGACTTGTGGCAAACCCGAGCATAAAAGTCAATATTGTAGGCTTAAGAAGAAGCTTAGGAATTTAAACTTAGAACCAGCTGTTGAAGAACAGATTAATCAGCTCTTAGTAGACTCTTCCTCTAAAGATGAATCTGATAAGGAGACTTCTGAGGATCAATCTTCGAAAAATCTGAATCAAATTCAAGAGGATGATCTATCTTCGACTGATGAAGACTGTCCTTCTTCCTCCCAAATCAATGTCCTTACCCGGGAGCAAGATCTTCTTTTTGAGGTGATTAATTCTATTTCGGACCCTGAAGAGAAGAAAAATCTTTTATTAAAACTTAAACAATCTTTAAATGAACCATCTTCTTCTTCATATTCTAAAGCTAACAATTTATTAACTACTAACAAGTTTAACCTTAACAATACCCTTAAGAAATTTGAAAAAAGTGTTATTAAACCAGTAACCCTACAGGATCTTCAGCATGAAGTTAATCAACTAAAAGCTGAAATTCGCCTTATTAAGGAACAACAGAATGTTCATCAGAATATTTTGACTGTTCTGCAATCTGGTGATCATACTGATAAGGAGAATCATGATCGAAGTAACCAACCCTCTGATAATGAATCTCCAAATGATTCAGTTACTCCTGTAGTTCCTCCAAACATTTTCGAATTAATTAATCAATTAACAATCCAAAAGTTTTTTATTAAACGTCAAAATTATTGTTGGAACCTTCATCCTTGAAACTGAAGCTCTGTTTGACACAGGAGCAGATTCAAACTACATTCAGGAAGGATTAATTCAAACTAAATATTTTGAAAAAACTTTTGAACGCCTTAGTACTGCTAGTGGTTCTAAACTTCGAGTCAATTACAAGCTTTCAGATGCATTAATTGAAAAGGAAGATTTGAAAATTAAAACCTCTTTCCTTTTAGTTAAAAATCTGAAAAAAATGTTGTTATTTTAGGAACGCCTTTTATCAAATCAATCTTCCCTATAACCATTTATGATAAAGGCATTTCTACGACTTATTTAAACAAATCTATTACCTTTAGGTTTCTTAAAAACACAATCGTTAGAGATTTAAACCCAATCCTTTTTAAGCAAAACCAAATTAATTATCTTAAAGAAGAAATTTCTTACAAGAAAATTGATAATTTGCTTAACCAACCAATTATTATTAATAAAATCAAGTTTTTGTCCAATCAAATCCAAAACTCAATCTGTGCCGATCTTCCTAACGCTTTTTGGCAACGTAAACAGCATATCGTTGATCTTCCTTATGAAAAGGATTTCAATGATCGTCAAATCCCAACCAAAGCCAGACCAATCCAGATGAACCAAGATCTCCTGGTTCATTGCCAGAAGGAAATCCAAGATCTTCTGCAGAAAGGGCTTATCAGGAAAAGTAAGAGTCATTGGTCTTGTTCAACATTCTATGTCAACAAACCAGCAGAAATTGAACGTGGATCTCCCCGTTTGGTCATCAACTACAAACCCCTCAATCAAGCCCTTCAATGGATCCGATATCCGATTCCTAATAAGAAAGATCTTCTTAATCGCCTTTTTTCTACTAAAATCTTTTCAAAATTTGACATGAAATCTGGATTTTGGCAAATTCAAATCAATGAAAGGGATTGTTACAAAACGGCTTTTACGGTTCCTTTCGGACAATATGAATGGAGAATTATGCCTTTTGGATTAAAGAATGCTCCTTCAGAATTCCAAAAAATTATGAATGACATTTTTAATCCATACTTTTCTTTTATTATTGTCTATATTGATGATGTCCTTGTGTTTTCCCAATAGGTCCACCAACACTTTAAACACATTAACATTTTCATTCAGGTAATCAAGGAAAATGGTCTTGCTTTATCTAAAACTAAAATAATCTTTTTCAAACAAAGATTCGCTTCCTTGGTCACAACATCCATCAAGGAACTATAACTCCCATCAATCGTGCCATTGAATTTTCCAACAAATTTCCAGATCAGGTTATCGAAAAAACCCAACTCCAGCGTTTTCTCGGTTGTCTAAATTATGTAGCTGACTTCTTCCCTCAGCTGAGTAATCTTGCTAAACCTTTATATGACCATCTCAAGAAGGCTCTTCCTCCTTGGACAAATACCCATACTGACATTGTCAAACAAATCAAATCTCAGGTCCAAAACCTTCCTAGCCTTTATCTTCCCAATCATTCAGTCAAAAAGATTGTTGAAACAGATGCCTCTGACATAGGTTATGGTGGTATTCTTAAGCAGTCTGTTAATGGCAAAAAAAAAATTATTGCATTTACTTCTAAGCATTGGAATCCTGCTCAGCAAAACTATTCCACAGTTAAAAAAGAAGTTTTGGCAATTGTTTTATGCATCTCTAAATTTCAATCTGATTTACTTAATCAAAGATTTTTAATTAGTGTTGATTGTAAGTCTGCTAAAGAGATTTTACAAAAAGATGTTAAAAACCTTGCATCTAAACAGATTTTTTCCCGATGGCAAGCAATTTTAAGTATTTTTGATTTTGAAATTGAATTTTCTCAAAGGTACTTTAAACTCCTTACCTGATTACCTTACTCGTGAATATTTACAGGGGAGAGATCGGTAAGTTCATGCCCAATTCAGCCAAATCTTCCTCCTAACGAGGAAGGGGGAAAGGAAAAGTTGTTACTATCACTAAACCAAGACTAGTTGTTGCTGGTTTAATCTCCCATGTAGGATCTGCAGGGGCTGGATCTTCATCCAACCAGGAAGAAGACTCCAAAAATCAATCAAAATCTGGGTCATCTACCCGGATCTTACCTCAATCTATCACTGGAACATCAACCCAGAAACCTAAACCCCAATCCCAGACAACGGCAGATTATGCCATGCCTATCCAAACCCTTTTGGCCCTCCATGAGCAGGGTCTTTCCCACCTTCCGAAAGGCCTTCCATCTAAATCATGGGTTGATATTACTTCAGAAGAAGAAGAAGGAAACCAAACCATCCTAGATATGATCAAGACCATGTCTCAAACTCCCATAACCCTTCACAAAGGCAAAGCCATTATCCAACAACCAGAACCATTGGCAGTCCAAAAACCAAAACCCCAAACACAATATATCTCAAAACCCAAATGTCAGGAGATTGTCTAAGTAGAACCTGAATTTTGGGACTCCAAACCAAACAAAGTTTCCTTAAAAATCTTTCCCAAAGACATCCAGGGAAACCAATTCCATTATGTGCCGACCTCTATGCTCAAGACAAGGCATTTTTATGAGTTTATTCTGATTGACACCAACTCAGTCCAGATTAAACATCATAAAAACAGAGACTTGGAGCAAATCGCTTATTCAACTCTGCAAATTCTTAAGGTTTTAACACCTAGAGAATTTCGAGACATGAATAAGATAAAACATTTTTCCCAAAACTATGATCCCATTGGTTTTTCATACTGGGATTATCAAACTGCCTGGAATAATGTTTTTTATTTTCAAAATAAAGATTTTATGCATTCTTGGCTTATTTATTTCAAACAGAATGTCCAGTACAAGTTCCCTCAATGGTTCCTCCAGTGGTGGAATTTCTATGGACCAATCCTTAAGATACTCCCTTCTGAGGTGGTATCTGGGTTTACAACATTCACGAAGAAGTTTGAACATCCAGACAATGACCCATTCCCGGTGGATCTTCACTTCTTCAGCAAACTTTCTCTCGCCTGGATCTTCCAATGGAGATATACTTTTGGTAATACCCCCACCAAAGGATAATTACCAATCCTCAAACGACAAGCTCTGGTAAAGTGGTGGCCCCAGTTTGACCATGCAAGAGCCAGTCCTGACCAGATTTCGCTTTGGTTTAAAAAACATCCAACTTTCACCAAAGCTGCAGACCCAGAAGCTTGCAAATTTCTCAATCAAAGATCACAAGTGTTATCAGCCTTGGCATCTTCTTCCTCCAAAGAGAAGCTTGCAGAAAACATAAGGATGATCTTTAATCTTTTGGAAAAGGAGAATCAAGAAGCTTGTTCCTCATCCAAGCAACCTGCTGAAGCCTCCTCAGAGTCATCGGACGATTTCTACCAAAATGAAGATGATTGCTTCGGCATCAATCTAGGCGGCAACTGAAGAACTCAGACATCGGCGGCATTATGGTGGTAGCTCCTTCGAGACGGACGACATCATCACCGACCTCAGCATGACATCATCTTTTCCTGCGGCAGTCTACAGTTTAGCTTTTTACTGTAGCGGTAGGTTTTCCGGTTTAGTCTACCGGAACTGTAGAAACAGGAAATTTTGTGTCTTTATAAAGGCTGCGTCCCTCATTCTACAAACAGGTTCCATTTTTTTTAGTTCTATTTTCGAGTGTCTTCAGGATTCAGAGTGTTCCCCTTAGGTAAACTCTGAGTTTGTAACCATTGTAATTTTTAATTTTTTGAGAAATAAACAATTGTTTTCTCATCCTCTGCATGTTTATTCTATATAATTGAATTTTCTCTTCTCATCTACTCCCTCTCATCTCGTTGGCTCTGCTGCACTTGAGAGTTTAATTTTATGCTTTAAGGTTTTCTTTAATTGTCTTTACTATTGTTCATAGCCATGTGAATTTCGTATTCTATTCCTTCTTTCCATATGCATTGGTTGTTCTGATTTCTTTTCTCTAGTCCTCGCTTCCACCCCATATGGTTGTTCTGATTCCGTATATATATATTCTATTTTACTTTGATTAGTTTCACTTTGGAACGTTTATTTCAATTTAAATTTAATTTTTCTGCAGTTGAATTTTTAATCATTTTTCTTGTGTTTGACAGAATATGCTAACTCGATCTCAATGTGGTGAAATTGTTTAGTGTGACCTTGAGATCAAAAGAGCCTGTTGAAGGAATAAAGTTGAAACAAGAAGAACGAGAATCGTTGTTGGTGGAAACCAAAAATGCACCCTACAAGAGTACCTCACCCCTACTGTGAGGATCACTACAGCCACACAACTCCCTAACTTAGGAGATCAAAATTGTGAGATGAGGCATAGACTTATCAACATGACAGGGAGGATACAATTCCATGGCCTACCCTCATAAGACCCGGTAATCCATTTAAAGAAGTTCCTAAGGTTTACAGACACTGTAAAAAGTCCTGCCAATGCTCCTGACTACATCATATTGGTTGTTTTCCCATTCTAATTTGGGGGAAGAGCTGAAGATTGGCTCATTGACTTGCCAAATAGGAGCATTACTACCTAGGACCAGTGCTCATTAGCATTCTTGACAAAGTTCTTTCCCGTGACAAAGTCTGAGCAGTTGATCCAAAAAATTGGAAACTTTGCCAAGTTTGAGCAAGAATGACTTTCTAAAGGATGGAAATGTTTCAAGGGGCTACAAAGAAGTTTCCCACATTATGGCTACCCACCATAGAGGTTGATTCATATCTTTTATGGGGGACTGTTATAGCACAACAGATTATGCCTAGTTGTTGCAACAAAGGGGAACTTTATGCACAAACTAATAGATGCAACAATAGAGATCATTGAGGCCATGGCCTCTAATTTTTATAATGGTGTGAGTGACAAAATAATTCTCAAGCAATCATCTAGGGTTCATCAAGTGGAAGCCAATTTTTCTGGCTCATCTCTTGAACAAAAGATGGACATGTTAGCCAAACAAATAGAGACTATGATAAAGGCTCAGGTACAATTGATGACACCTACACTTTTACCTTCTTCTTGTGAGGAATGTAGGGATACAAGGCGTATGTTGGGAGACTGCCCATACTCTTTAGCCTTGGAGGAAGTCAAATATGTTGGGGGGGGCAAGAGTATTGGCTTTGACTCTTACTCAAATACCTACAACCGAGGGTGGAGCAGAGAGACTAAAGGCAGGGCCCCAATCAAAGCCAATATATATATATAAGCCTCCCCACCTGCTAGGCCTAAGCCAAGGCTAGAGTCAGAAGACCTATAAAGGTCTTAGTTTCATAATAAGAGACCTAGGCACGAAGAGAAAAGACTCACCTTGCCTGACATGGTGGTAGAGCATATAACTAAGAGTGACGAGAGATTCAAATCCTCTGAATCCACCATGTCCAACCTTGCCACTTTATGTCTCAAAGAAATCAAGGTTCCTTCCTTTCACAAACTAATCACAATCCTATGGTGGATGAGAATATAGTTAACGCTAGAAGTGGAAAACCACATCCAGAGTATAAGACTAAGGAGAAAGCAATTTCTCCAAAAAAGGAAAAAGGACTCCTACTAAAGGGTACCCAGCCCAAGCAAAGGAAACTCTTGCTAAAGGGAGTGCAAAGATAAAGAAGGAGAAAGCGGTACTGACACCTCCTAAGTTAAATATCCTTTTCCCCCAAAGAGTAAAGAAGGAACAACAGGATAAACAATGTTCTAAATTTGTAGAAATGTTCAAAAAGTTGCATATCAACATTCCTTTTGCTGAGGCCATTGCTTATATTCCTAATTATGCAAAAAAATTAAGGAAATTATTTCCAACAAAAAGAAATTGACAGAATTTGAGACAATAGGCCATACTAAGTAATTTTCTGTTGTTGTTTTAAAGAAGGTGCCCCCAAAGTTAAAGGACCCTAGTAGTTTTACTTTACCATGCACAATAAGGATTTCTTCTTTGAAAAATGTTTGTGTGACTTGGGGGCAAGTATTAATTGGATGCCTTACTCTGTATTTACGATAATTGGTTTGAAAGAAATACAACCCACAAACATGACCTTACAGCTTGCTGATAGGTCTACCATTTATCCCAAAGGCATAGTAGAGGATGTGTTGGTTAAGGTGGACAAGTTCATCTTTCCGATTGATTTTGTGGTGCTTGATATGGAGAAGGATAAGCATGTTCTGATCATACTAAGGTGTCCATTCCTGAATACTTATGATACGGTGATCAAGGTTAGGCGGGATTGGCTCACTCTTGGGATAGGGGATGAGAAGGTTGTTTTTAATTTATCGAATTCTGTGAAAAAAAGCCTATATCTTTTGCTACTTTTAACTTTATACAGGAGAGAAATCCCACTAATTCTTTGTTGGAAACCTTTTTCCCAAGTATAGGTATAGAGGACCCCCCAAGAAAGAGTTCTTGCTAATGAGGACTTGGACCGAGATTTGAGCACTGATAAGGAAGAAATACTAATATTCCTCCAAGTTTAAAGGGTTTCCAAACCAATGAGATATCAAAGGTTTGAAGAGTTGGAAAAAACTAGTGGGCCAAAGCCTAAACCCTCCATTGAGGAATCTCTAGAGTTGGAGTTGATGCCCTTGCCTTCCAACTTAAAATATGTTTATCTTGACCCTCCGCTTTCTTTGCTAGTTGTTATTGCTATAGGTTTGCAAGAATTACAAGATTAGAAGCTTGTAAGGGTCTTGCAGGAGAATAAAGGGGCCTTGGGGTGGACCATACATGACATTAAGGGCATTAACCCTATAGTGTGAACAAATAGGATTCATATGCAAGCAAACCAAGAACCCAGGTGGTTGTATTAGAGAAAGCTCAACCTCAACATGATGGAGGTTGTAAAGGGAGAGATTCTGAAGCTACTAGATGTGGATATCATCTACCCCATATCCTAGTGGGTTAGCCCAATTCAATGTGTCCTCAAAAAGGGGGGAACCATTGTAATGGAAAATGAGTAGAAAGAGCTCAAAGCGATAAGAAAGACCACCAAGTGGCAAATGTGCATTGTTATAGAAAATTGAATGAAGCCACCCAAAAGGACCACTTCCATCTTCCCTTTATTGATTAAATGCTTGAGAAATTGTCTGGTCTTTCTTGATGGGTACTCTAGCTACCTACAAGTGCCTTTGGCTGACAAGGATCATCATAAAACTAATTTTACATGCCCTTACTAGACATTTGCATATAGACAGATGCCCTTTGGTTTGTGTAACGCCCCTGCAACTTTTTAAAGATGTATGATGGCTATTTTTTTCTAACTTGATTGAAAACAACATTAAAATCTTTATGGATGAGTTTTCTATTTTTTTTACAATCTTTTGATTCCTGTTTTAAAATTTTGAAAGTTGTCTTGGAAAGGTATATGGAGACTAGATTGGTTCTTACTAGCATTGAGGTAGACCCCGCCAAGGTGGAGGTGATTCAAAAGTTACCTCCACCTAATTGTGTTAAGGCTGTAAGGAGTTTTCTAGCCAATGTTGGCTTTTATAAGAGGTGCATGAGAGACTTCTCAAAAATTATAAACCAATGAACGACCTTCTAGCCAAAGAGGCCAATTTTAATTTTTCTATTGAGTGCATGAGTGCATTCAATTTCTTAGAGGAGTGCTTGATTAGTGCTTTTGTGGTTGATGTCGGCAACTGGTCATTGTAGTTTGTACGACAGAAGGAGAAGTTTTGGGCCAAAGGAGAGAGAAGGTGCTTCACACTATCTACTATGCTAGCAGAACGCTAAATGAAGCCCAGAAAAATTGTACCACTATTGAGAAAGAATTCTTAGCAATTGTTTTTCTTTTGATAAATTTAGGCATTAACTTGTTTTGTCTAAAGTCATAGTTTACACTGACCACTTGGTTATTAAGTTTTTGCTTAATAAACAGGATGCCAAGCCAAGGCTCATCCGGTGGATACTATTTCTGTAAGAGTTTGACTTGAAGATAAAGAATAATAAGGGTCAGAAAATCTAGTGCCAGACCACTTGTCTCGCCTTTACCCCTTCGCCAGACAACTTGTTGATGATGGAGTTATTCAGGGGACATTCCATGAGTAGCATTTGTTAGCAGCAGTAGCTCTGTTAGGAGCACCTTGGTATGCTGACATTGTCAGCTACCTAGCATGAAAGGTGTTTCCCCCCAAGTTTAGATTTCAAGAGAAGAAGAGGATGATGGTAGAAGCTAAACACTATTTTAGGGATGACTACCCTTATCTTTACAAGGTTTGTGGGAATGATATGGTTAGACGTTATGTGCCCCACGAGAAGGTCAGTTCTGTTCTACAACACTGTCATTGTATGGAGGTTGTGGGCCATCGTGGCCCCACTAAAACAACACTGGAGCTTTTTCAAGATGCCTTGAGATGCCTCAAAATAATATGCTTGTAGTAGAACTATTTGATGTGTGTGGAATTGACTTCATGGGCCATTTTCCCAAATCTTTTGGGTGTGAGTATCTTTTCGTTGTTGTGGATTACATGTCTAAGTGGGTTGAGGCAATAGCACTACCCAATAATGATGCTTAGAGTGTAACAAAATTTTTGAATAAAAATATTTTTACAAGTTTTTGTACACCTCAACCAATCATTAGTGGTGGGGGAACGCATTTTTGCAATAAACTATTTAATAGCCTTATGGCTAAATACAATGTCACCCATAAGGTTACTACTCCCTACCACCCTCAAACCAGTGCCCAAGTTGAGGTATCTAATAGGGAATTGGAAAGGATCTTAAAGTAAACTGTGAGTGAATCTCGAAAAGAGTGTTCATTATACTTGGACAATGCACTCTAGGCTAACACAATAGACATTAAGACCCTCATTGGGATGTCTCCATTTAGACTAGTTTATGGGAAATACTATTGAGTATTTTTAGTTTAATATTTTTCTATTCTTCTTAGCTTATTTAAATTCTCTTGGACTTTTATTTTCTCATTCTAATTTAGTGGCAAACAAGTGGGCTTAATTGATAATTGTTGCTTATTTTTGGAGCTTTTGCTTACTTGACCTATCTTCCTTGCGTAGGACCTAGAGAGCTCTACAGAACTCGAAATGGTGAATATGAGTAGTCCCTGGAAAGATAAGAAAAACATCTACAAGTTTGTCATAGATAAGCCAAGGCCAAATCGGTCATTTTGAGGGTCGTTTTAGGCTTGGAAGTCAGAATCACAACACTTGAATTTTGGGTTGCAAAATTGGTGTAATTAGTAATTAGTTAGATTAGTTGGGCTTCATTGTGGCCCATCCTTTCCTACTGACTCAGTCACTATATGTTAGTGATTTTAGTTATTTGGATGTACACACTTAATTTTAGCAAAAACACATTTTGTAGTGACTTTTAGAAGCTTTTAGAATTAAAACTCTTTCTCTTATTTTCTCTCAACTGTTCTTCATTGTTCTTCACTGTTCTTCATTTTCATTTTTGTTCTTCCATTTTCTTGCACTCATTTCGTGGGGCTTTCATTGATGATGATCATGGAAGGCTAAACAATCAATCAATCCAAGGATCCAAGCCCAAGCAAGGAGAATTTGAGTTCTGGTTTGATATTTCAAATTTTGTATAAATGTTCACTTTCTTCTTCAATCCTCTATTCGATTTTCATGATTATGAATGTGTTTAGGATTGAAAGCGGATTAGGTTATGGATTCATTTCCTAATTTCGAATTTTAATCACAGATTATTTGGATGATAATTTAGGGGTTAATTCGATTGAACTGCTTCTAATGAAATTGAATGAACTTTCATAACAAAATCATTATCTAAGAACTATGATAATTTGTATTGCTTGGTTTGGTGAATTGGATTGATGCTTTTAATCTGTTTTAGAATACCTTTTATCAATTCTGTTAGTTTCTATTTTGTTACATTTTTCTGCAATTTTTATTCACGCATGCAAACTGTTTTATAAAACCCCCCCTATTATTTACTAGCGAATTGAAGTTGAAACCATATTAATTGTGTCTCTGAGTCGACCTAGGTTAATCATGTGCTACAGAATTAGCGTAGTTTAATTGTTTTGAAGCGATACGACATCGGTTATTGATGGAGTGCCTTTATTTAAATATTTTTCTATCATTCTTAGCTTATTTGACTTCTCTTGGACTTTTATTTTCCCATTCTAATTCAGTTTTTGTCTTAGGCAAGTTAGTGGGCTTAATTGCTAATTGTTGCGTATTTTTGGATTTTATGCTCACTTGACGTATCTGCCTTATTCAGGACCTACAGAGCTCTATGAAACTCTGAATTGAGCGTTCTTGTAGTCCTTGGAAAGATAAAGAAAAGATATACAAGTTTGCCAGAAATAAGACAAGGCAAATTTTGCCATTTGGAGGGTCATTTTAGGATTTGAAGTCAAAACTACTGCACTTGTATTTTGGGCTACGAGTTGGACTTTTATTGGTGTAAATAGCATAAATAATTAGAATTGATGGGTTGTCATGGCCCATTCTTTTCTTCAGACTTAGTCACTATATATTAGTGACATTAGGAGGAATTATTACATTACATTTTATTTTGCAAAAACAGTTTTACATTTCTCTTTTTAAGTTTTTAGAATCAAAACCCTTTCTCTTATTTTCTCTCAACTGTTCTTCCTTGATCTTCATTGTTCTTCATTTTCATTTTCCCTTCTTCCATTTTCATGCACTTATTTCATGGGGCTTTCATTGATGATGATCATGGAAGGCTAAATAATCAATCAATCCAAGGATCCAACCCAAGCAAGAGAAGAATTTGAGTTCTGGTTTAGTATTTCGAAAAATTCTGTGTGAATGTTCACTTTTTTCTTCAATTGCTATTCTGTTTTCATGATTATGAATGCGTTTAGGATTGAAAGCAGATTAGGTTATGGATTTATTTCCTAATTTCGAATATAAATCACAAATTAATTGGATGATGTTTCAATTAGGGTTGTGGTTTCAATTAATTTAGGGGTTAATTCGATTGAACTGCTTCTAATGAAATTGAATGAACTTTCACAATAGGATAAATTTCTGAGAACGATGATGATTCGAATAGCTTGGTTTGGTGAATTGGATTGAAGCTCTTTAATCTGTTTTACATTACTTGTTATCAATTCTGTTAGTTTTTGCATTGATCTTTAATCGTAGTTTGTGTTTTTGCAATTTTTACTTCGCACCTGCAAACTGTTTGACAAAAATCCCCCTTTACTGTTAATAGTGAATTGAAGATAGAACCATATTGATAGTGTCTTTGAGTCGACCTAGGTTAATCCTGTGCTGCAGAATTAGCGTAGTTTAATTGTTTTGAAGCGACACGACAAACACTTATCAGTTATCAATTGTCATTTGCCTATTGAACTAGAGCACAGAGTCATGTGGGCTCTGAAATTCCTAAACTTTGATTATGAGCTTGCAGGCAACAATAGGTTACAACAGTTGAATGCGTTGGATGAGTTTAGGCTGAGTGATTATGAGAACGTCAAACTCTATAAAGAGAAAACTAAAAAATGGTATGACTAGCGCATTAAGAGGTGTGAGTTTCATGAGGGAGAAAAAGTTCTAGTTTACAACTCATGCCTCCACCTCTTCCCAATAAAATTGTGCTCGAGGTGGTATGGCTATTTCACAGTAATGAAAGTATTCCCTAATGGAGTGTTGGAACTGAAGAACAATAATGGAAACACCTTTCAGATTAATGGTCACAGGGTCAAGCATTATGAGGAGGGATTGCTTCAAGTGCAATATATTGTGCCTTTCAAGGAGTGCAAACTCTCTGTGTCACACATCAATCTTGGGACATTAAACAAGCGCTTCCCAAGAGGCAACTTGTGGATTCTACAGGTCTATCAACAACTAATTGTATCCTTAACTTACTTTTGTTTTGTTATTTTAGTTGTCTTTCATTTTCCCTTGCATTTTACCTAGTCCTGCTACAAACCACAAACGTGGTGGATCTATCATGGCCAAGACAATCACCGTATGGCCTGATAATAGCCATGGCCAACAACCAACACGATAACAGTCATGGTCAATTGAGCACGACCTACCCAATCAACACAGAGTCAAAACGATCGTTGTCAGCCACCACGCAACAAAAAAAAATGGGGGTAGCTATAAAAAGCCCAATGATCACGACCGTGATCACCACCACCCCTGTCTCTCTTTTGACTAGGTCAGTCCCACTCCATCATAGTTGTAATCTAATTTTCACCACGATCATGATGCTTCTTATCACTCACGCTCACCATGGCCATGGTGACTATTTTTTTTTCCTTTCTTACACTTCGGGCGTCACGGTCATGATCATTTTATCTTAGTTGTGATGCCATCTTTCTACTACACCTGTAACTAGCTCACCACGGTAGTGATGCCATGATCACGATTGTTATCCCTCTAACGCTGGCTCCTTAAGTTAAGGATCACGGTTGTGATCAATTTTCCTGCATCTAACTCATACATTTCTCTATCTTGTCTACTTCTTTTCCTATGTTTTAATGGTATTCTTTCCTTCTAGCTATGTCAAGCATAGGCAGCTCTCACGCTTGTGGCAAATGCCTCCACACTTCACATCCCTAGTCATCACCACCCCATCATTCAACAGAAGCAAAGCATTTCACCACACCAGTCCCTCCAGCCTTCATGGAGCGCTACGGGATTCTAGAAAAGAAATTCCAAAATTCTGAGACTCACCACCTTGAGAATCAGATTCTTCTAGAACTTGGCCTTTATGATTGAATCTCCAACTACTTGTCAGTCATCGGGTGGCTACGCATAGCTTTTGTCTTAGAACCATCCTTCCGCGATATATCTATAAAGTTCATCTTTGTTGGTTTCAAAGAAGTCACTTGAAGAATGGACAAGAGATCAAGCTTGGTTTTGAACTTTCAACATGCCTTGAAGACTTGAAGAGTAATTTGTGATTAATTGTAAAAGGAAGAAGCGTCTCTGGTGATCCAAGTGCATTGCATTCATATCATTCATCTAAATACTTAGTTAGAGTTATAGAATTCACAAGGCTTTGATAATTTGATTAAGAGTTTGATTTGAAACAAAGGTTTTTGGAAAAATACAAGTTTCTACTATTTTAATTGATTACCTAAGCATATAATCGATTACTTTGTTCTTAGCTCTTTCTGGGAAACTCTTCAAGAACAATGTAATCGATTACGTATCGGATTAATTGATTATTTTACCTTAGTTTACATATAAACTGCCTTGATAAACATTTTAATTGATTACCAATAGACTGTAATCGATTACAAAGGCCAAATAGAAAACTTCAGTCCACTGCCTTAATCGATTACCAATGTTAGTAATCGATTACATTATAAACCTCTGCTTAACTATTTCTTATACAATAATCGATTACCAAAAGCCGTAATCGATTACATAGTTCATTTGGCTGTTTCTAGTTTTATGAAGCTGTCTGTCTTAATCGATTACAAAATACGGTAATCGATTACACAGTGCATTTTAAGTTACACTCTGAACTTCAAGTTTTTTTTTAAAGCTCACTGTGTTAATCGATTACAAGACGGAATAATCGATTATTTAGTTCGTTGGCCATAACCAGATGCCTGAAGAACACATTAATCGATTACATGGTTTATTTAATCGATTACAAATGATAAATAATCGATTATTGGGCGCGTTTAATCGATTACTGACAGTTGTAAAAGTTTGTTATAAATAGAACCCTTACCGTGCTTGATAAGTAACTTGTCAATTTCGAATTCTGAGCTAACATAAAGCATTCTAAATACTTTCTTGGGGATTTCTGGGTTCTGGGTGTTCTTGCTTACATTAAAACATCTATGGGTTATTGATTGATTCTTGAAGCAAGAAGTTTCTTTTCAAAGCTTAAGGAATGAGTTGTTCTAAGTTTTGTGTTCATCTTTAAACCTAATTCGTTCATTCATATGCATTATCATTCACTGGATCATCAGGTGAATTCTTTCCTAAGCTTTGTGTTTGTAACTCTGTTTTGAATTGTATTTGAATTTCTATTGTAATTGGGTTTCTTACTTGTAATCTAGAGATAGGGTTTCTCTAGGGGTGTGCTGAGTAGTGTTCTCAGTGGGTTGGTCTCTAAGAACCTAATAGTGTTTTCGGTTTCTGAACTTTATCTAGGGTTGATAAAGGGAAACTTTGTAATTACTTGTAAGACTAAAAATTGCAATAGTGGAACTCCATTCTTGTGTTGAGTGGAAGAAAATTGGATGTAGCTTCATGGTGTTTGAAGTGAACCAGTATAAATCTTTTGAGTCTTGTGTTTAAATTCGTGCTTGCTTATTTCCCATATATATTGATTGTCTTGTATTGCTTATCAACTTATTCTTGAACAATTGCAAACCTTGGACTGAGCATTTGATTGAATAAGTATTCTTGGTTTCAAAAGTGATAAAGATCCTAAGGGAAACTCTGATTTTGTTAAAGGAAATTTTAATTTACCAAGCCTAACCAATTCACGCCCCCCCTCTTGTTAAGTGTGAAGTGTTCCTATATTTTACAATCTCCACCTGCCAAGTGTGGGATTCATCTGGTACAGAGGCCAGCTCAAAGGTAAATGATGACATTGAGGACCAGCTAAAGCCTCTTGCAAAGCACATGGTTTCTTTCTACCTCCTCAATTAGACCCATACCATAACCCTTTCTTAATAGATACAGGGGGAGCATGAAGATGGATCAAGATATATGTTGAAGATGGATGAGTGTTTTAGCTTCATAAATGCCATTCAATTGAAGGCATTTGTAATTGCTTGATGTAGGAGAGAATCATCATATGATCCTTTGCATTGCATAAACATTTATTGACTTGCATTCATGTTTTCACAAAAGCACATTATTTGTCAAGAATGTTTAAGATTTCATGATTGCATCAGAGCAAAAGTGTTCATGACTTCAAGTTTTTGGAAAAAACCATTTTGGACTATGTTAATCGATTACTACATATTGGTAATCTATTACTTGAGCCTTGAAAAACATTTTAATCGATTACCAGCATTAAGTAATCAATTACTCAGTATAAAAATAGAACATGACTTGACAATGATAATTGATTACCACATATCCATAATAGATTACTTAGTTCATTTATGAAAAGAAGTATCCCTGTAGTAATCAATTACAGGTCAAAATAATCGATTACTTTGTTCATATATCATTTCCAGAAGTCTGAAGAACATTTTAGTCAATTAATTTTTTTTTAATCGATTACATATGAAGTTTTAATCGATTACCTTAACGATTTAATTGATTACATTCAGTTACAACTGTTTTTTATAAATAGCTGATGGGTTTTCTAAAACTTACACAAGACATAATGTTGGATATAGGGGGAGTAGGAAGAAGATGAAGCTAAAGAAGAAGCTTGTGCCTTAGAAGAAAGATTTTAGCTTTTCACATGCCAAGGAAATTGTGATTTGATTAAGTGTATGAGAGGCTAATCTTATGATCCTTGCATTGCATGAACATGATCATTAACATGCATACATGATTTCATTAAAGCATTAAAGTTATTCAAGTTTTCAAAAGAAACTAATTTCTCATGGTTAAGTTTTTGGAAAAACAAAATCTCACTGCTTTAATCGATTACATAACATTTTAATCGATTACCAGCAACTGTTTTAATTCTGGAAAAGCCATGAATAACATTTTAATCGATTACCGACTACTTGTAATCGATTACATAGTATAAAATGAAAATCATGTTGCACTGTCTTAATCGATTACCATGATATTGTAATCGATTACTTAAGTTCATTGTTAAATACGCATGACTTCTTTAATCGATTACACAAGTTTGTTTCAAAACTAAACCTGACTGCTTTAATCGATTATGACTCGGATTAATCGATTAATTTTCTCATTGCAGTTCCAAGGATATGCTAAGAACATTTTAATTTGATTTCTACATTTCAACTCTGATTGATAAACCATATTCATTCATATTCATTGGATCATCAGGTTGTCTCTCTCTCTCCATTATCTCTTCTTGTAAATTTGTTTTGTATTCTTTGTAGTTTGAAACTATTGTAAAGGATTCTAGAGTGGGTTTCTCTAGAGGGAAGAGTAGAGAAGGGTTCTCTATGTCTTGATCATTAGGAATCTAATAGGGTTTTAGATTTCTTTTCTTTATCTATGGTTGATAAAGAGTGGTTGTTGTAAAGCTTGTAAGAACTGAAATTTTATAATAGTGGAACTCTAATCTAGTGTTGATTAGAAGAACTGGATGTAGCTTCTCTTGAGAAGTGAACCAATATAAATTCTTGTGTTGGATTTCTATTCCTTAAACTCTTCTTGTTATCTTTATCATTAGTTCTTGGTATTATCTTCATTACTCAACAAGTTCTATTTTTGAAGCAATTATTTTTTGGGTTGAGTGATTTGATTGATTTGAAGCATTCTTGGTTTAATTGTGATTAAGATCCTATAACTCTGGTTTTCTAAATAATTTTAAAAGACCAAGTTTAAACCAATTCACCTCCCCTCTTGGTTATTGTGGGTATTCCTATTGTTTTCAATTGGTATCAAGAGCAGATTCTTGAGTGTTATTCAATATCACTATCTTTCTTTAAAAAGAAAATGAATACCACACAGATTACCTTCAATGAGGGTGCCTCCCTCAATCGTCCTCCGATGTTTGAAGGAGAGCACTTCAGTTTTTGGAAAAATAGAATGCAAATCTTCATTCAATCAAATGACCCAGGTGTTTGGAATGCAATAGAAAAAGGTCATTTGATTCCTATTAAAACTGTTGGTAATGATATGATTCCCAAAGAATGGAATGAAATGATAGATGTTGAAAAGAGAGTTGTCCAATATGATTTCAAAGCTAAGAACATGATTACTTCTACACTTTCTTCTGATGAATTCTTTAGAACTGTTAGGTGCAAAAGTGCAAAGGAGATGTGGGAGATGTTTGAGATAACTCATGAAGTTACAGATGAAGTAAGAAGATCAAGGAAGCATGCCTTAATCCATGAGTATGAAATGTTCAAGATGAACTCCACAGACAACATATCTCAGCTTCAAACAAGATTCACTCACATAGTAAATCATCTTCTTGGTCTTAGAAAGATTTTTTATGCTAAAGAGTTGAACATCAAGATCTTGAAGTGTCTCACAAGACCATGGCAACCAAAGGTGACATCAATCAAAGAATCAAAAGATCTATCCAAAATGTCCATGGCTGCACTTTTTGGTAAGCTTCTTGAGTATGAACTTGAAATGTCACAAATAACCAATGCAGAAGATGCAGATAAGAAACATAAAAGCATAGCCTTGAAAGCTGCATCCTCAAAAGTGGAAAAGGAAGAAGACTCAAGTGAAGAAGATGATGATGACAACTTGAATCTAATTGTCAAAAAATTTAGCAAGTTCATGAGAAGAAACAAGAACCGAAAGTTCACAAAGTTTAATAACAACAACAACAAAAAGAGTGGCAACAACAACATAAACTTCACTTGCTTTGAATGTGGTAAGCCTGGCTACATTAAATCTGAATATTCTATCTTTTTGAAAAAGCAACAAGGTGAAAAGAAGACAAAGAAAAAAGGAAAGCCTAAGAAAGCCTATATAGCATGGGAAAGACAATGAATCAACTACTTTTGAATCCTCAAGTAAGAATGAAGAAGCAAATGTATGTTTAACTTCCACAATAAGTGAAGATGATGATTTCTCGAGTGCTGAAACACTCGTAAATTCTGAATTTGATCAAGTTGTTGATGTTTTTCATGAAATTCATGAAAAGGCTCAAAAGCTTGCAAAATCCAATAGTAGGCTAAAAGGAAATCTTAGATGGCATGTGACAAAACTTGCAGAAATGCAAACTAAAATTTGTAACTTGAAAGAAGAAAATGAAAAACTTGTTTCAAGCTACAAAATGAATGGATGTGTATGTGCTTCTTCTTCATCAAGTGTTGACAAATACCAAGCTTTGCAAGAAGAGTTTGATGAGTTCAAAAAGAGTCAAGGTGAAAAACATATGATAGTGGTTTCAGAAAATAATTACTTGGTTGATCTTTTGAAAAGGAACTATTTGGAAAATGCAATTTAGCTGAAATGTTAAGTGTGCAAAAATATGTTGGAGATACTTCTGGAATGGGTTACAAACATGAATCATAGTCTTTTGAAAAAACCAAGTTTGTGCCTCTGAAACAGAAATATCAAAAAGCTGTTTCAAAAACAAAGTTTAATCATATGACTCATTTTGAAAGAGCATCAAGAGTGGTAACTTGTAACTATTGTATGAAGAAAGGTCACACATCTAATAGGTGCTATGCTAGGAGATTATATGTGCCACATGGAGAATGCATTTAGGTGCCAAAGAAAAAGAAAATAGCTAATCCCTATGGACCCAACCTCAATTGGGTACCTTCCTTTGTAAATTGATTTGAATTCTGTAGGTGTGTCTTAGAAAAAAATCATCATTATGGTATCTTGACAGTGGATGCTCTAGACATATGACTGGTGACATGTCAATGCTCACAAATTTGACTCTTAAAGATGATGGATTTGTCACCTATAGAGACAACAACAAAGGGAAGATAGTTGGTGAAGGAAATATAGGACATAGCTTTAAAACCAAAATCAGAAATGTCCTCTATGTGGAAGGTTTAAAGCATAATCTTCTAAGTATAAGCCAACTATGTGACAAAGGATTCAAAGTGTCATTTAATGACAATTGCTGTATGATATGTGATGGCTAAACTGGTGAGGTGATTCATATAAGTAAAAGAAAGGGTAATATCTATTTACTCTTCATAGATCATGCATTCATTCACAACACTTCTTGCCTAATAAGTAAAATTGATGAATCTTGGCTATGGCATAGAAGGGCAAGCCATATTAACATGCATCATATGAACAAGATTATTAGAAAAGACTTAGTCATTGGCTTACCCAAACTCATGTTTGAAAGGACAAATTATGTGATGCTTGTCAAAAGGGGAAACAAACAAAGAATTCTTTTCAAAGTAAAAATGGTGTTTCTACTTCAAGACCCCTTGAATTACTTCACATGGATTTATTTGGTTCTTCTAGAACTATGAGTGTGGGAGGTAATTACTATAGGCTTGTAATTGTTGATGATTACTCTAGGTTCACATGGACTTTGTTTTTAAGATCCACGAGTGATGCTTTCAATGCTTTCAGAAAATTGGCCAAACTTGCTCAAAATGAAAAGCGAAGCAAAATTATCTCAATAAGAAGTGATCATGGTGGGAATTCTAAAATGAACATTTTGAAAATTTTTGTAAAGAAAATAGAATTAACCACAGTTTTTTAGCTCCAAGAACACCCCAACAATATGGTGTTGTGGAGAGGAAAAATAGATCCCTTGAAGAAGGTTTGAGAACTTTTCTTAATGAGACAAATTTGCCTAAACATTTTTGGGTTGATGCTGTAAGTACAGTTTGCTACACTTTAAATAGATTACTAAGAAAACTCCTTATGAACTATACAAAGGTAGAAAACCAAACATTTCTCACTTAAGAACATTTGGCTGCAAGTGTTTTGTATTGAATAATGGTAAAGAATCACTTGGAAAATTTGATGCTAAGGCTGATGAAGCCATCTTCCTTGGATATTCATTACAAAGCAAAGCATATAGAATTTTCAATAAAAGAACTTTATGCATGAAAGAATCAGTTCATGTTATTTATGATGAATCTAATCTCTCTAAAGAGGAAAAGAAGTGTGAAAATGATGCAGGTCCTTTAGAAGAGTTCATACAACTTAAGGGATCAATGGATAAAGAAAAGGAAGAACCAATTGCTGAAATGAAACAATCAACACCAGTCCAAGAGCCAAAAGATTGGAGAACTACAAGAAATCTCTCCCTTGACAATATAATTGGTGAAGTTATAAAGGAGTATCTACTAGATCTTCATTGAGAAATCTCTACTATAATATGGCTTTTGTTTCACAAATAGAACATAAAAGCATTGATCAAGCCTTACTTGATGAACATTGGATGCATGTCATGCATGATGAACTGAATCAATTTAAGAGAAATGAAGTTTGGGAACTTGTTCTTGAAAAACAATAGGAATACCCACAATAACCAAGAGGGGGGTGAATTGGTTTAAACTTGGCCTTTTGAAACTTATTTGTAAAATTAGAGTTAAAGGATCTTAATCACTTTTAAACCAAGAATGCTTCTAATCAATCAAACCACTTGGCCCAAGAAATCAATTGCTTAAAACAGAACTTGATGAGTAATGATAATAATACCAAGAACAAATAAACAAGATAACTAGTAGAGATTAAGGAATAAAAAATCAACATAAGAATTTATACTGGTTCACTTCTCAAGAGAAGCTACATCCAGTTTCTTTTAATCAACACTAGATTAGAGTTCCACTATTATAAATTTCAGTTCTGACAAGCTTTACAACAATCACCCTTTATCAAACCTAGATAAAGAATAGAAATCTAAAACCCTATTAGACTCTTAGTGATCAAGAATCAGAGAACACTACTTTGTTCTTCCCCTAGAGAACCCTACTCTAGCACATGCTTCAAAGAACTCTTTACAATAGCTTCAAATAACCAAAAATACAAAAATGAATTTACAACCAGAGATAATGGAGAGAAACAACCTGATGATCCAATGAATATGAATGCATGTGGTTTACCAATCAGAGTTGAATTACAAAAATAGATTTCAGAACATACTCTCCAAAACATCTTTGAAAACTCTTGCCCAAGAAATCATTCAATATCCATGAAGATTAAAGAGTGGGACAAGAACTTAGTTAACCCAGAAAATCACTTTCTAACTTTGAGAAGGCTTGAGTATATTCAGAAAATTCGAAGATTCAAGTTGGAAAAACAGACAAGCCTTCATTCTATTTATAACAGCTTTATGTAACAACCTGTAATCGATTACAACGTGCCAAATAATCGATTAAAATGGCTTATGTAATCAATTAAATTGTCATTTAATCGATTAAAGTGTTCATAACTTCATCCTACGTTTTACAATGAACAGAATAATCGATTAAATCGAGTTGTAATCGATTAAAGCAGTGAAGTTCATTATGAAGCAAGCTTGTGTAATCGATTACAATTTGTGGTAATCAATTAAAGCAGTGAGGCTTGCTTTTGTTTTTACTATGTAATCGATTACAAGAGTCATGTAATCGATTAATATGTTCTTCATGGCTTTTCCAGATTTAAAACGAAGCAAATAATCGATTAAACCACTATATAATTGATTAAATCAGTAAGATTACGTTTTTCCAAAAACATTAGTCATGACTTATTGATTTCTTTTAAAACATGAATAGCTTTGATACATTAATGAAAACATGTAAGCATGTTAATGATTATGTGCATGCAATGCAAGGATCAAAAGATTGGTCTCTCATACACTTAATTTATATTACAATCTTCAAGCATGTGAAAAGCTCAAAACTTTCTTCTAAGGCACAAGCTTCATCTTCTTGTTGCTCCCCCTATATCCAACAGTTCTTAGACCTTCTTCTCTCAAACCTATTGGCACTAAATGGGTTTTTAGAAATAAACTTGATAAGAGTGGTATCATAATCAGAAACAAAATTAGATTGGTTGCAAAAGGTTACAACCAAGAGGAAGGCATTAACTATGAGGAGACCTATGCTCCAGTAGCAAGGTTAGAAGCCATTAGGTTGCTACTTGCATATGCATGTTTGGTGGATTTTAAATTATTTCAAATGGATGTTAAAAGTGCTTTCTTAAATGGATATATTGAGGAGGAAATATATGTGGAGTAACCTCCTGGTTTTGCAGATTTCAAATATTCAAACCATGTTTTCAAACTCAAGAAAGCTCTTTATGGTTTAAAACAAGCTCCAACATCTTGGTATGAGAGATTGAGAAAATTTCTACTTGATCAATCTTTCATAAGAGGACATGTTGATAAAACCTTGTTCATCAAAAGGCATAACAATGATATTTTATTGGTTCAAGTATATGTTGATGATATAGTTTTTGGTTAAACTAATCAATCCTTATGCAAAGAATTTTCTATCTTTATGCAGAATGAGTTTGAAATGTCAATGATGGAAGAATTAACATTCTTTCTTGGACTTCAAGTGAAGCAAATGAAGAATGGGACATTTCTAAATCAAACAAAATACTGCCTTGAAGAGATCAAAAAGTTTGAAATGGAGAAAAGCAAAGATGTTGAAACTCCAATGGCAACATCAACCTATCTTGATTCGGATGAAAAAGGGAAGAAGGTTGATGAGTCAAAATTCAGAAGAATGATTGGATCCTTCTTATATTTGACAACAAGTAGACCATATATCATGTTGAGTGTGTGTTTATGTGAAAGATATCAAGCAAATCCCAAAGAATCACACCTCACAGCAATCAAAAGAATCATCAAATATCTCAAATCAACATCAAGAGTTGGTCTTTGGTACCCAAAGGTGCATTACTCAACTTAATTGGATATTCTGATTCTAACTTTTCAGGGTGCAAATTGGATAGAAAAAGTACTAGTAGAACTTGCCACCTACTTGGTAGCTCACTGATCTCATGGCAATGTAAGAACGATCTTGTGTTGCTCTATCAATTGCTGAAGCTGAGTATATCTCTGCTGGAAACTGCTGTGCTCAAACCCATTGGTTGAAGCAACAACTACAAGATTTTGGTGATGAATTAAAAGAAATTCCCTTGATGTGTGACAACACAAGTGCCATCAACATATCCAAGAATCCAATAATGTACTCAAGGACCAAACACATTGAGATAAGATATCATTTCCTTAGAGATCACATCCAAAAGGGTAACATCAAAATTGATTTCATTGATACACATAATCAATTGGCTGATATATTCACTAAACCTTTGGCTAGAGATAGATTCTATACTCTTAGGAACATGTTGGGTATTCTTGATGAGTCCAACATATGCTAGCATGATTGTTATGTGTTTGTCTATATGTTATTGCATCTTATTTAGATAATCATCACATGTGCTTCAAAACTCAAAATGTGCTGCATAATCACTGTTCATTCTGCAAAATGTTCTGTAATAATCGATTACAACACGGGATAATCGATTATTTGAAGCTTACACTATATTTTAGAGTGATTTTCTGTCTCAAGTAATCGATTACAACCACTGTTTAATCAATTACGATCCATAAAAATTGAATTCTCAATCTAAAAACTCTCTGGAATAATCAATTACACAGCGGAATAATCAATTATTGTTCAATAAAATTTTCTCTGAACCAATATTCTCTCTGGAATAATCGATTACACATCAGAATAATAGATTACATGTGCCTCATATCCTGTTTTGCTGTTAGCTTTCTCTGGAATAATCGATTACAAGTCGAATTAATCGATTACACCATGATAAACAACCATTATTAAGAACGAATTAATCAATTACAATGCTTATGTAATCGATTACTTATGGCGGTTTCTGAAATCTCTGCAGATTTCTTGGAAATCTAAACTGCCCAACCGCTTTTAAATTCAAAATTCAAACCTGAACAAAGCATTTAAACCTCTGGGTAATTGAAATAGTTGTTACATTCATTCAAATTTCAAATTTTGAACCCTAGAAATCCCTATATATTCAGCTTTTCCCTAAAGGAAAAATCACACCTGAATTTGCTTCTCTTTGAGCTTCTGTTTTCTAAAGCTTTCTTCTTCTCTATTCTGTCCCAAACACTGCCCAAATACCATGTCTACCTCTAAGAGAATCAAAATAAGCAAAAGAAAGGCTGGAGAATCATCTAGTTCTACTAGAAATAGATTGAATCTCTGGTTCACATGGACTTTGTTTTTAAGATCCAAGAGTGATGCTTTCATTGCTTTCAGAAAAGCCAAACTTGTTCAAAATGAAAAGGGAAGCAAAATTATCTCAATAAGAAGTAATCATGGTGAGGAATTCCAAAATGAGCATTTTGAAAAATTCTGTAAAGAAAATGGAATCAACCATAATTTTTCAGCTCCAAGAACGCCTCAGTAAAATGGTGTTGTGGAGAGGAAAAATAGATTCCTCTAAGAAAGTGCTAGAACTCTTCTTAATGAGACAAATTTGCCTAAACATTTTTGGGCTGATGCTATAAGTACAGTTTGCTACACTTTGAATAGATTGCTAAT
Organism: Glycine latifolia; assembly: GCA_013407115.1. NCBI lineage: Eukaryota > Viridiplantae > Streptophyta > Magnoliopsida > Fabales > Fabaceae > Glycine > Glycine latifolia. Next base: position 18,215,103 of record CM023957.1, on the reverse strand, counting down.
AAGGCCTATTTTGAAGAAAACTCCTTATGAATTGTACAAAGGTAGAAAACCAAACATTTCTCACTTAAGAGCATTTGGCTGCAACTGGTTTTTATTAAACAATGGTAAAGAATCTCTTGGCAAATTTGATGCTAAAGCTGATGAAACCATCTTCCTTGGATATTCATTACAAAGTAAAGCATCTAGAGTTTTCAATAAAAGAACTTTATGCATGGAAGAATCAGTTCATGTTATTTGTGATGAATCTAACTCCTCTAAAGAGGAAAAGAAGTGTGAAAATGATGCAGGTCCTTTAGAAGAGTATATACAACTCAATGGTTCAAAGGAAAAAGAAAAAGAAGAACCAATTGCAGAAATGGAACAATCAACACTATCCAAAAGCCAAAGGATTTGAGAACTACAAGAGATCTTTCCCTTGACAATATAATTGGTGAAGTCACTAAGGGAATATCTACTAGATCTTCACTAAGAAATCTCTGCTGTAATATGGCTTTTGTTTCTCAAATTGAACCTAAGAGCATTGACCAAGCTTTACTTGATGAACATTGGATGATTGTCATGCATTATGAATTGAATCATTTCAAGAGAAATGAAGTTTGGGAACTTGTCCCTAGATCTTCTTCTCAAAAACCTATTCGCACCAAGTGGGTTTTTAGAAACAAACTTGATGAGAGTGGTATCATAGTCAAAAACAAAATTAGATTGGTTGCAAAAGGTTACAACCAAGAGGAAGGTATTGACTATGAAGAGACCTATGCTCCAGTAGCAAGGTTAAAAGCCATTAGGTTACTACTTGCATATGCATGTTTAATGGATTTTAAACTATTTCAAATGGATGTAAAAAGTGTTTTTTTAAATGAGTACATTGAGGAGGAAATCTATGTTGATCAACCTCCATGCTTCATTGATTTCAAATACCCAAACCATGTTTTTAAACTAAAGAAAGCTCTTTATGGATTAAAACAAGCTTCTAGATCTTGGTATAAAGATTGAGCAATTTCTTGCCTAGCCAATCTTTCATAAGAGGACAAGTTGACAAAACCTTGTTTATCAAGAAGCATGACAATTATATATTATTGGTTCAAGTATATGTTGATGATATAATATTTGGTTCAACTAATCATTCTTTGTGCAAATAATTTTCTATCTCTATGCAGAATGAGTTTGAAATGTCTATGATGGGAGAATTGACATTCTTTCTTGGACTTCAAGTGAAGCAAATGAATAATGGAACATTTCTTAGCCAAACTAAATACTGCCTTGAAGTAATCAATAAATTTGACATGGATAAAAGCAAATATGCTACTACTCCAATGGCAACCTCAACTTATCTTGATTCAGATGAAAAAGGCAAGAAAGTTGATGAATCAAAGTATAGAGGAATGATAGGATCTCTACTATACTTGACAGCAAGTAGACCTGATATAATGATAAGTGTATGCTTGTGTGCTAGATATCAAGCTAATCCTAAGGAGTCACATCTCACAGCTGTCAAGAGAATCATCAAATACCTCAAATCAACTCCAAATGTTGGTCTTTGGTATCCAAAAGATGCATCACTAAATTTAATTGGCTATTCAGATTTTGATTTTGCAGGATGCAAACTTGATAGAAAAAGCACCAGTGGAACATGCCACTTGTTGGGAAGCTCATTAATATCATGGCATTGCAAGAAGCAATCATGTGTTGCTCTCTCAACAACAGAAGCTGAGTATATAGCTACTGGAAGTTGCAGTGCTCAAAGTTTGTGGCTTAAGCAACAACTCCAAGATTTTGGTGTGGAGATAAATGAAATTCCCCTGCTATGTGACAACACAAGTGCAATAAACCCATCAAAGAATCCAGTCATGCACTCAAGGACAAAACACATTGAGATCAGACATCATTTTCTAAGAGATCACATCCAAAAGGGTAACATCAAAATTGAGTTTATTGATACTAATAATCAAGTGCTGGCATTTGTATAAAACCCTTATCTAGAGATAGATTCTATGATCTTAGGAACATGCTAGGAATTCTTGATGAGTCTAATATATGATAGCATGCCTATGATTTGTTTGTCTACATCATATGCAATCTAAATTGACCATGCATCACAAGAGAATGAAATTCGAATTTTGCTAATAAACATTGTTCATACTGCATAATTCTCTGTTGTAATCGATTACTACACATATTAAACGATTATTTGTGGTTTAAAAGGATTTTTTTAGACAAAATTTTACTGGAGTAATCGATTACCAAGATTATGTAATCAATTACGCGTCACTTAAAATGCATTTTCAAAATAAAATTTTTCTGGAGTGATCGATTACACTACGGATTAATCGATTCCTGTGTATTTTCAATGCATTTCAAAATAAGCACTTACCTGGAGTAATCAATTACATAAGGAAATTAATCGATTACCAATTGTATGAATGCTATCCAAAAATAGAAAACATCTAGAGTAATCGATTACGCTATCGAATTAATTGATTACTTATTGCAGAAAGCTTTTCTAAAACATATTTTCACTGGAGTAATCAATTATCTATGATGTTTCTGCAAAATCGTACAGTTTTCAAAAATCATAACTAACATATCTTATCTTAAATTCAAATTCGAATTTGTGTCAATACCATTTAAACCTCTTGAAAGACGAAAATAGTTGTTACAAGGTTTTAAAATTCAAAATTTAACCTACAAAAATTCTATATATATACAGCTTTCCAAAGTGAATTAATTCACACCTGAACCAATCTCTTTCTTCTTTTGCAAAACTAAGCAAACTTTTTGTGCTCTGCCTCCTTCTTATAATCCTACCCTATGCTAATTCATTCTTCAACCCTCAAACACCATGTCTACCTCAAAAAGAACCAAAACCAACAAGAGGAAGGCTAGAGAATCCTCTAGTTCTACTGTGAACAGGCTATCTACCTGTTCACAAATAAAACAGAGAGAATGAACTACATGCAGTTCAATGCCACCAAGCTAGTCATGACTCCCAAGTATCTTGAGTTTTACTGGTTTATCAATGAGGGATTTCAATTCCTTGTTATGTTAGAGGCTCAAGGATTGAGGAAATTCCTTGAATTGAAGGGTACCTTTTACCCTGAATTGGTGAAAGTGTTCTACACTTGTGCCAAAGCCAGCATGGATGGGTTCTTCGTTCCCAAGTGATTGGAGTTCCTATGGTGATTGATGAAGAAGTATGGTTTGTTGTGGCTAGGATCTCCTCTACAAGAGTGAGGAGATTTGATGAAGAAATTGGGGGCTACAATAAGATTGAAACATACAGAGGTGTGTTGTTGGATCCCCAAGCTAGATTGAACCTAGATTAGGTACTAGAAATATGACTGGGGAAGATAGGTTACTGCATTACATCATAACATATATTCTTACCCCCGTGTCCATAGACCATGCCCAAATCACAGATGATGATTTGCAATTGGTGTATGGTATGAAGACCTCAACTCAGATTAACTGGGTTCTTGTTTTTTGTTGAAACTATGTTGAAAGCTTCAAGATTAATCAGCTATCACTTTCCATATGCTATGTTAATCTCTAGATTTATAGATTATTTTAATATTGATGTCTCAAATGAGATTGTAGACAACACCCCAAACATCACCAACCTCATCAAAGAAAAGCACCTCAACAAGCTTGGATTGATTAAGGCACCCAATGGGTGGCTAATGGCTGGAGAACAAGCTCCACAAGAGGAAGCTAATGAATATGAAGGAGCTGAAGAGGAAGAGGATGCTGGAGTTGGTCCTGCACAACAACAATGGACACCATTTGAATCATTAATGATTCAAAAGATGGATGTTGTGCTAGCTCTGCATCATGAGCATAGAGCTGAAACTAATTCATCCTTGGAAGAAATTTCCTCTAGGCTAGAAAGTTTAGAGACTAAGATGGCTCTCAAAGATTCTGGCCTCCTTTAGTTTAGTTTGATGTAATTGTCTGCTTATGCCCTCTTGATTAATGAATAAATGTGTTATGTTATTGCTTATCTATTGCTCGTCAATATTAATTTTTTGTCTTTGATAAGCCAAAAAGGGGAGAAAAGGTCTTAAAGAACATATTGTTTATAAAAGGTCTTAAGCAACATACATACTTAAAGTGTTGTACTTAAACAAAGCAATAAAGGGATATACATGTTGCTCTTTATCTTAACCAATGTAAAATTACATAAGATAGGGGGAGCATATACATATATATGAATGTAAATTGTTTATGCAAAGTATACTTGACACTTGTCTTGGCAAGAAGCTGATTTCATTTTTAGATATCAAGTAAAAGCTCCTGAATCAACTCCTTTAAAAGAACTCCAAGGTTCAACATGTTCAATTGATGTTTGGCATGATCAAAGCCAAAAAGGGAGAGATTTTTAGATACAGGGGGAGCATGAAGATGGATGAGTGTTTTAGCTTTGTACATGCCATTCAATTGAAAGCATTTGTAATTGCTTGATGTACAAGAGAATCATCCTATGATCCTTTGCATTGCATAAACATTTATTGACTTGCATTCATGTTTTTACAAAAGCACATTATTTGTGAAAAAAGGTTTAAGATTTTATGATTGCATCAAAGCAAAAGTGTTCATGGTTTCAAGTTTTTGGAAAAACCATTTTGGACTGTGTTAATCGATTACTACATATTGGTAATCTATTACTTGAGCCTTAAAGAACATTTTAATCGATTACCAGCATTAAGTAATCGATTACTTGGTATAAAAATAGAACATGACTTGACTGTAATAATCGATTACCATATATCCATAATCGATTACCATATATCCATAATCGATTACTTAGTTCATTTATGAAAAGAAGTATCCCTGTAATAATCGATTACAAGTCAAAATAATCGATTACTTAGTTCATATATCCTTTTCAGAAGTCTGAAGAACATTTTAGTCGATTAAAGTTGTTTTCAATCAATTACATATGAAGTTTTAATAGATTACCTTGACGATTTAATTGATTACATTCAGTTACAACTGTTTTTTATAAATAGCTTATGAGTTTTCTAAAACTTACACAAGACACAACATGTTACTCTATGAAATTTTCAAAGTTTTCATAAGCCTTCTGAAAGTGAGAAAGGATATCCTGAGTTCTAAAGTACTTGTCCCACATATTCAAATCTTCATGGTGTATTGAAAGATTTCTTGGGCAAGATTTCAAAGAAGCTTTTGCAGAGGAAGTTCTGAAACTTGTTTTTCATTTCAACTCTGATTGGTAATCCATATTCATTCATATTCATTGGATCATCAGGTTGTCTCTCTCCATTAATTTTTCTTGTAAATTCATTTTTGGATTTTTGATTGTTTGTAACTATTACAAAGGGTTTTTGAAGCTTTTTCTAGAATGGGTTTCTCTAGAGGGAAAGAGTAGAGAAGGGTTCTCTATGTCTTGATTACTAGGAGTCTAATAGGGTTTTAGATTTTTGTTCTTTATCTAGGTTTGATAAAGGGTGATTGTTGTAAAGCTTGTAAGAACTGAAATTTGTGAATAGTGGAACTCTAATCTAGTTTTGATTAGAAGAACTGGATGTAGCTTCTATTGTTAAGAAGTGAACCAGTATAAGTTCTTGTGTTGATCTTTATCTTTTAATCTCTTCTTGCTACCGTGATCTGTGATTCTTTGTGAATTCTTTATTACTCAACAAGTTAAGTTTTTGTAATTGTTTTCTTGGACTGAGTGGTTTGATTGATTGAAGCATTCTTGTTTTAATTGTGATAAAGATTCTTTAACTCTGATTTTCTAAAGAATTTAAAAAGGCCAAGTTTAAACCAATTCACCCCCCTCTTAGTTATTGTGAGTATTCATATTGTTTTCATTTCTAACTTCAACGTCATGCTTAGGTTAGAGACTGAGGAGTTTGTCCATATATTAAAGTATCAGTTGACATTTGTGAGGAAGCTAAAGCATCGCTATCAAGGAACTCACTGGGTCCCTCATCTTTCAACCTTGTGTCTCCAAAGACAGCCTCTTCCATGAACTAACCGCCTACCTATTTCACAAATGGCTCACAAAGAACCTGCATGGGAAGAAGGAGAACACCAACTTGGTCACCTCTTAGGACCTCTTCCCCATTTGGTTCATGTGTTGTGGCCTACAATGTAACGTAGGGATCCAGTTCATCAACCATTACATGAGCATTTGTGTTTTCCTTGCAGCCAACCATGTTGGCTACATCTCAGTAGGTGCCTTCATCACCTGGATGACCATCCACTTCGCCTTCAACCCTACATCCACTATTGGTGGTATTGTATCTAGACCTCTTACTGCTCCACTCTCCTTCAGATTTTAATTTTTGGTATCATGTTTGCTAAAATTTTGGAGGACACCTTATGCATACACCTTATAAAATGATAAGGGTTTATATTCCCCAATCTTCTGATGGTTGTCTTTCTTAGGAATTAGTACACTAAAAAAAGGCTTGCTAACGCTTTGAATAATCTACAACTAGCACAAAATTTATCCAAAAATTGAATAAAATCTTTTTTAGTTGTCTCCTATAGACCATTTATGAATGTAAAATTCATATCATCTAGTCACAGACTCTTGGAACTTTCACAATCCTACACTACTACTACTTTTATCTCCTCTTTGAGAACATTACTATCAACTCCTAATTTTCTATATTTGATGTTTGAGAAATTCCCATTTGCAAAAAGGTTGGCCTTCCTCCACTCTCTACCCATGAAATGTTGGAAAAAATTAATGTTGCTTAATTTGCATCTTCAATAATTGTACTCCTTCTACACCCACCACCTCTTCAAAATTTAAACTTAAAATATTATTCTTCCTCTTTCTCTGTACAAGGCATTTATGAAAATAAGATTTGTATTAATCTCCTTTTGTTTGCCACTAGAACCTAGATTTTTTCCACAACAAGCTATACTGCTTCATAATTCTCATTGCATTCTCTCTCTCTTTCTCACTCGCTCGCTATTTATTCTATCTTTCTATTTATCTATCTATCTATCTTTGATCTAGTCTCTCACGTTCTTCTTCACTATCTAAATCATTTAATGCATCCCTTGTCTCTTAGATTTTCTAATCAAGGTCACCAATGTGATTTGTATTCCATTCCTTCAACTTACTTTTTATCAACTTTAATTTTTTCTTCATTGTAGAAGTTTTTTGTTCTTTTACCTTGCTTAGGAATGAGAATAGGATAGACTGTAACGACCCGCCTTGTCGCTACTGTATCATACTCTTAATCATTTTTAATTACTATTTATAATTGAAGATCTTTAAGTTAATTATAAAAATAGTAGTAAATTTTTTCGCGTGAACATAATCAATATCAGGAATTTAAACACGAAATTTAGTGATGAAATACCTCGTAATATATTTATATAAGAACATAATTTGGTGGTGATTACAAATAACCATGTCTGAAGGGTACAGAAGTTTCAAAAGAAACAAAGCATTAAATGTCAAGGTGTAACTAGCAAAATAATGGGGTGTGGCCATTAGAACAAGGGGTGTAACTAGCAAAACACAACCCTTGTCCGGGATCTAATCCATAAACATCCCGGCCAATTGGCGGCTCCAAGCAACATAGGTTATCTTCCCGGTCACCTACTGCTGCCCATCTGCTCACACGAACACGGTTCGTGATCATCACAGGTACCAAACCACAAGGTACAACAAAGCAAATATGAGTTCATCATGTAAAATAATAAGTAATAGATAACATAAGTTATGAAAAGGCAATTCAGTTATTACAATATCACAACAATATTCAAGCATTCATCACGCAATCAGCTACAGATAACCCGTCCAAAAACATTTTACAATCCATTTTATAATGACTAGTCATGATGCATGCTTCTGACTTTTCTTTCAGAATGCAATGTGGTACCATCTCCCAAAATAGGCCAAATCCATGGTCCGAATAATAGCTACAATTGACGTCGGGGTCACTCTGTTGTGCACAGGACTCATCCCCCCATGGTGATCAGCCAATAATGGGTGTCATAAGGATATCCCTACAGACGTGGCCCCTAGTACTTCTCATACTATTACAATCAATCATCCTATTTCCGTCATGCAAATGAAATGCGTTACATAGGCACCATCAATGTATGACCAGGACCGGAATCAACTCGTCCTAGCTAGGATAGTGTCATACACCCCATATGTACATACATATGTCTCATAGGCACCATCAATGTATGGCCCGGCTCGGGATCAACTCGTCATGGCTAGGATAATGCCATACACCCCTATGTACATATATGCTGACCCATTCTCGGGCCTACTGATGCACTGATCGTGGTCCTTGTAAGGTTAACAACCGGGTCCCGACATCTCACATCTATACATAGAATATTACCACGGCACCATCAATGTATGGCCCGGCCCAGGATCTACTCATCCTAGCTAGGATCATGCCATACACCCCCGTGGGTATTTATGTATATCCAAATGCATTTAGATAACCATGGGCACCATCAATGCATGGCCCGGCCCGGGATCAACTCGTCCTAGCATGGATAATGCCACACACCCCATGGTATCAATGCATTTAATATCTCAAGCCATCATATAGGCTGACCTCAACGTAATCACATTCGTCATTCATAAACATTACAAACAATTGAATAAGTGTGAAGTATTAGGTGTCTGGGTTGGGACTTGGACATATTGTCCTAAGGTAAGAATCCGAACAAGGTCGAACTTAGCACAATGTAATCGATTACATAAGCACTGTAATTGATTATAACAGCTAGCGCTTGCAAGACTCAAGGTTGTCCGAGTAAGGGAACCTGGTAGTTCTCAAAGAAAAGGTACGAGTTTTACCGAGTAAGGAACCCAGTAGCTCTTCTCCCGAGAAAATACGAGCTTTGCCTAATAAGTAACCCGGTAGCTCTATTCCTGAGAAGGTACGAGTTCCGCCGAGTAAGTAACCCGGTAGCTCTATTCCCGAGAAGGTATGAGCTCTACCGAGTAAGTAACCTGGTAGCTTTATTCCCGATAAGGTACGAGCTCATCCGAGTTGGGGACCCGGTAGCTATCTCTCTCGAAGTAACTTGAGTTTCATAGCTTCAAAGTACCACCCTGGATAAGGAACCCGATATACAGACGTCCACCAACAAGGACTAAGTTACATCCTGTATGCACACATGCATGCCACGTAAGCCACTTAACTCGGTGAACCCTTCCCGGTAGCCGACATCACAAACAAAGGTTTGACATATATACAACTCGGTCAACCTTTCCCGGTAGCCGACATCACAAACAAAGGTTTGACACATATACAACTCGACTAACCCTTCCCGGTAGCCGATATTACAAACAAAGGTTTGACATATATATGCAACTCGGTCAACCTTTCCCGGTAGCCGACATCACAAACAAAGGTTTGACACATATATGGAACTCGGTCAACCCTTCCCGGTAGCCGACATCACAAACAAAGGTTTGACACATATATGGAACTCAGCCAACCCTTCCCGGTAGCCGACATCACAAACAAATGTTTGACACATATATGCAACTTGCCCAGCCTAACTTACCCAATCCAGTAGTCGTCTTCTTCATAAACACATCACATAAAAACTTCATCAATTTATTTCACGCAAAACATCAGAACACATATATGTACTGCGTCTCAACCATGATATCTAAACCATTATTAACACAATAAAACTCCCCTTACCTGGAGAAGAATTCATTTCTTTCAAACTAACGTGAATTTTGTTTGAACACAAGTTATTATAGCAACCAAGAATGAAAGGGATTAAGCTCCGTTTATGAGTTTCTCTTAATGTAGAGGTTTTTCCGTTGCAACTACGGTGGTTCTTGAGAGTTAAAGGTGGTATAGAGGGTTCATGAAGAGAGGTTTCTGGGTGCAAAGAGTTTAGAGAGAGAAAAGAAGAGAAATGCGTTTAGAAGTGAGAATGAATCATGCTTCCGCTTCGTGTACTGCTATTTATAGATGAAGATACTAAGGCAAGTTGCCAATAAGCGTGAACAGACAGCTATCACAGCCACCATAGTTGCCAATCTTGCGTGATCGGACAGCTACCATAGTCACCATCGTTATTACTTATGCGTGTATGAACAGCTATCTTAGCCACAAAATTTGACTTATATCCCTTACACACAAATTCTCATGCAAAACACTTTAACAAATTGCAAGAATTATCTTTCAAGCACAAATATCAATGCACAACCATTTGCAAGAATTATATTAAACAATTAAGCAACATAAAATATTTATCAGCTTGTAAATTTTCAAGGTGTTACACAGACCAGATCAGACTTCAAGTAAATAGGTTTGACCTGTTTTATAAAACTAAGGTCCAAGCCTAACTTATTATCTATGGTAGACTTTTTTATAAGTTTAATCTAGCCTATTAACCTATTTAAAAGTCTACTCTTTATTAATGTCATTAAATAAGTTGTCAAACTTAATTTTAAAAGGTCAACAAGTATATTTTTTTATAACCTAATAAGTCTTTTTTTTTCAAATTACGTGATAAAAAAATGGTCCGTGTTATTGCTATTAAAATTTTGTTTAAACAATAAAAATGTAGAAAGTTATCATAAGGTATAGTAGAAAAGGTAAGCCATATGATATGGCTAACGTAAAAAAAAAAAAGGCTAACGTAAGGCAATATGGTATGGTAAAATTATAAGAGTAATTCAAAGCAAACTAACATAAAAGGACAATACATTAAAGATCATTAAATTATTAATAATGTTATTTTATGTTTCTTATAAATTTATTTAATCAAAAATATTATTTCTAATTTAATAGGTATCTTTTTTTTTACTATATTATTTAGATAAAAAGGCTGACCTATCATGCCTAAAAATAATCATAAGTCTAAGTCTAATATATTTAAATAATTAGGTTTTTTCTAAAGCTCAAGTTCGATCTTTTTATTAAATAAATTAGGCTAGATTAGACTTTAAATAAATCAGACCAAAAATTATATTAAAAGTCTCATCTATTTGTATCTCTACTATATTGCAAATGATTTTGAACAAACTAAGCCTATCTCTTGTCCTCCCTCCTACAATTCGATATGCACTCTTATTAATAAATTATTTTTTTAGAGTAATAAGTTCTGGATACCTAAACTCTAAAATATCTCATAAACACTTTTCATTTCTTTCCATCATTCTTGTCACATGATATACCTTACATCTCTCACGATCTCTTTCTTTTATTACTGTGTATTAGAAATATATACCTTGAAACATTTTGCCTTTTTTAGTTTGTATACTCCTAGGATGTTAGTTGTGGTGGTCGTCGCAACCACATCAAGCCAAGATTGTGGTTTACAAGAAGGAGACTCCAATTGAGATTTAAAACTTATAATCTCTTTAGATAATATACAAGAATCAATTTTATCTCAGGAAGTCATGGAAATACCTTAAAAATTAGAAGCAATTATTTGTTGCTTTAGCTTCATCATGAAAAAATAATTAAAAAACAATTGATTATTTCTCATCATGAAATTAATCCAAATACATTATGTGGGTGTTTGAATGAATGTTGATAAATTGATTTTTTAATGAAATTAATTTTGATTAAAATTGATTTTAAAGTGATGTAATTTATGCCCTTTAAATATTTTTAATATAGATGCAAGTTAGAAATAAAATCAAATATAAAATTTTATCTAATATAAAAGTTACTTATAAAATTATTTTAACTCGAAATCAATTCTCGATTACTTTTAACATGAAACTAAATATATAAAAAATTATTCAAAACCAATTCAACACTCAATTAATTTTTAAACATGAAACCAAACATTTTCTATATTTATTATATATTTTTGCTGGTCAATTTTTAGTCTAGCTTTGCATATTGTTTATACTCATCTCACATATGTTTCTGAAGTTCAAGAGCTTAAGAATCTGCGATTAGCTTCTGAATCTCTGGTAAAAACACCAAACGTTGTGGGTCGGCGTATAATCATTTACAATTTACTTGTTCGCATGTAACTGAGTGACTCGTTCTTGTCACACTTAACGTATAAGACACTCATAATAGGTTAATTAGAATCGTTAGATAGGTTTACATACTGATCACAAGAATACCAAGAATGAAGGTGAGTCGACAGAGCTAGTTCCAGAATCCAGCCACAACATTGTGCGTGTGCGTTTGATAGATATTGTCAGCATTGGAAGAAGGAAATAATTTTTGCTCTCACTGCTCTGTGTAAAGACACATACATATGGATTCCTCTCTCGTTATAACCAAATTCCAAGATTCTCTAATGCTATTTGAGGAAACCCTTTCAAAAGGCAGGTTTTGCATTAGATTCGTCGATTTCTCGTAACAAAACAAAGGTCTTCCATTTGCATATGCTACCCACTAGGACCACGCACCACGCCTCCACCACCTCCTCCTAACTCACACCAAAACAAAAACCCTAAAGTTTTTTAGTATACCAAGATATGATATATTCTTCTACACACCAACTTTACTCTTTTTTTTTTTTAGCAAATTATATTTTTTGTTAATAAGAAGCTGCGATGTTTCCGATTTAATGCCATGACAACCTACTCTACACAATCCTAGATATATTTTTGTTTGTAACGATTAATTTTTATTAGGAATTTTAGGTAAAGTAAAGTGACGGGAAAAAAAAGTTGAATAGGACCGGAAGAAGCAAACTGCATTAACAAAAATAATGGAGAGACTTGCAAACTACTATGAAGCAATAAAAATACACTGATTTCTCCATTCAGTTTTGAACTATTGTACCCTCGAAATAAACCATAGATAACTTAGCCAAGCACACCATCAACCAAACTTACACCAAAAAAAAAAGATAGAAGGCTACAGAGGGAATTAGATAAGAAAAAGTTCTAGATCCATATTCATATACCACCCAAACCAAAAAAACCACAAAATAACCAAACCCTTAAGATACAAAGTGATTAATTAGGAGCACTATGCCACTATCTAACAGGAAAATAAGAAGATTTAACCGGTGAAGAAAATTAAAACAGTTATTTCTGTTACGGATATGCACCAGCGCCATTAGTGGTTGGAAGATCAGACCAATTAGAAAAAGTTGGACCATTCCAGTATCCAAATTCACCCCCAGCAACCGAGGTTGTCTCTAAAATGTTGTTGGACACAGAAGAGGAATAGTTAGAAGCCATGTTCCCCATAAACACTTGTGACGAGTTATTATCACTGCAATAATTATTATTAACCGTTGATGATGACCTTAGCTTCTGGTAAAGCTCTTGAATTCCACTGTTGTTGTGATGTTCCCCAAGTAGGAACCCTCCATTTTGTTGTTGTTGATCTTGATTGTTTCTCCCAAACAGACCAAGCGAAGAAGGAACTTGCGCAACAGCATCATAGCCTAAGGTTCGGTAGCTCAGCAAAGTGTTTGAAACCAAGGGCTGATCAGTGCTCACCATGTGGCCCAATAGGGTTCCTTCTTCCTTGAGGGACATGGGACTAGGGTTAGGGTTAGGGTTATGATTAGGGTTTTGAGTTTGTGTAGCTCTCAGCAAGGCTAGAAGGTGGGTATTTTGGGGGGAGCCCCAGAGGATTTGGCTCGGTGGCGGCGGAAGTTCGTGTTCAACCTCGAACCCACCGCCAAAGCCTGGCGATTTTCCGAACTCCGATGCAACGGTTTTCATCTTGGTCGAGGCTGTCTTCCCCGCCACCGAGCTTGCCACGCCGATGCTCTTGTTCTTCCTGCATCCGCCACCGATGGGGACGTTCCGTAGGGCCCCACCTTTGGTCCAGTAGCGGCGGCACGTCTTGCAGAAGTGCCGCGGCTGAGTGAGGTTGTAGTTGTTGTAGTAACAAAACTTGGTGTTCGATGAATCACATCGAGGACACCTCAGGTTTTCCACAGTTGTAGTAGCAGCAGTTGTTGTTGTGGATGTGAGGGTAACATTATTGATTGTGGAAGAGGGAAAAGAAGAAGAAGAAGGTGTAGTAATTGGTAGTAAAACTTCTCCTCCTCCACCTCCTCCATTAATGGAGGAAGGTTTTCTTTCTCCTGCTATGAGGCTAGCACCACCCAACAATTCTTGGATCATCTTCTTTATCTTTGTGGATCTACAACAATCCAAAAACGAAAAGCAAAAGGGTGGCGAGGCTTTTTGAGTTAGTGGAGAAAGAAAAGCGAAAGAAAGAAAGAAAGTGGGTTTTGCTGCTCTCTCTTCTGCGTATGAGTGAGAGAGAAAAGAGTATATAGAAGTGTATTATTATGATGAGTGATGACACACTCGCCTTTGGGAATTCAATTGGCCAGCTTCGTTGTTTTATGCTGCTAGTATAGGACAGCTTCGTTGGCAGTCAGGTACTAGTTGTTGCCAAAGAATATATAGAATTGGGGGCTGCTAATAATATATATTTTTATTTATTTATATTTATAAACTCTATGCCAACTTTTGACACTGACAACAACAAGTTTAAGTTTCCTTCAATCAAATTATAGGCTTAAGTTTTGTATACGAAGAAAAATAGGTACATATTAAAGAGTTTTATTTTCTTAGTTAATTTGATTTTTTTTATAATCAAATATAAATGTCAAGTTAAACCAAGACTAATTGGTTAACTTGATTTGAATTAGTTGGGGTTGAAAACATCTTTTGAATATCAAAAGACATTAGAAAATAATAAATTTGTGTAAGAGAAAGACAACGTTAAGTTTCCACTTTCCATTTGGTCATCCCTAACAACTCTTTGATGTTGGAAATATTTGACTACAAGTGGGTATTATGAGTGCAATATATATATATATTCTTAAGCTCATTATTACTTTCGATCTTATTATATGATTCCGACTTCAGTGAGAGGAGGTTTATTAATGCACTGATCATTACACATTCTATCATACGTGCGGTCTTTGCTGAACCAATTATGAATTATGTTAGGCGAAGAAATCATTTTGCTTGTCCCACTTATGAGTAAATAGTAGTACCAGTAAAGACACTTCGTTAATTTCTATGCATCCGAACAGTTTGAATTCCTTCTCTTTTTGCTTGCATACCAACAGAAACCTGCAGACAACGGATTTGAATTCAACTTGATTTTTCTCTGATGCGCATATGGCTAAAACGTTTTTTTCTCTATGTGGTCGCGTGCTTCTCTTTTATGGATTGGGAGTTCTGCTGCTGATTCATTTTGCTTCCACTTTTCCACGTATAAATTTAACAACTATGAAACTTTATAGTTCTAATTACTCCTATTTTATTGAAAGAAAGAAAAATTAATCCAAACTCATTTTTCTTTTTCAAGTTAATAGAAACAAAAATATGATTTGTAAAGAAGGGTGTAAAATATAGGTAATTATGAAATATTTTCTTAAATTAATCAATATATAATAGTTAAAGTGGGAAAGAAGAGGATGAAGGATATGAATTTTGTATTTATACACATATTTTTCTTCAGAAACATTATTATTTGAGATACTGTTGGACATAAAAATGCAACCGTATATTCTAACACAATTTTTTTATTTGTAAAAATCAAATACAAATATCATCAAACTTACAAATTTTGTTATATAATAAACTTATTTAACTATTTGTAATACATTAATTATGCATCATTTTTAACCACTTAAATTAAACCTTTCTCTTTCTGACTGAAGAGTCTAACCTTGTTTCACCGGGAAAATTTTACTAGTAATCAAGTGTTTTTTTTATGAAAGACGCTAGTACTTGTTGGCGCTTGTGGATGAGGAAGGGATTCAGGGATTTTTCTCTAGGTAAAGATTTTTCTCCGTTCAAAAACCATCATTACAAGTTCAAGGTGAGGGCTAATCACGTGGAACTACGTGTAAAGCTGATTGTCCCTACAACTAGTAACTAAAAGAAAGAGCCACAGCGCGCCCGAAACTCATGGCTTCAATTCAGCCCTTCCCCACATTCTTCGCTCCCCTGGCCAGAACAAACACATGTCCCATTGTCCTCGCTGTGGTACACAAATCACACAGGGAAATATATCGAAACTTGATGCTTACAGCACTTTAGTTCACAGATACATACATATATATACATATATAGATATATATACATATATATATATATACATATATATATATATATATATGTATATATATGTGTGTGTTTTGGGGGGCTGTGGCATGGGGTGAACAACGAACAAAAAGATAACGTTTTCACATGAATATTTTCTATTATGGCTGGCTGGAATGGAATAACTAGTTCGCGGATATTTAAAATTTTGTGTGATAAAATTAGATTAAAAGTTAATTAATAATTAAAAGTTTTAAGTTAATTTATTAAATTATAAATGTTTGATAAAATTAAATGTTGAATTAAAAAAATATAAAATAATATTTAAAAAGGATAATAAAAAATTGAATAAATATTTTAAAATATATATATATATATATAAATTAAAAATTAAAATTTAATGTTTAAAAAATATAAAAATTATTTAAAAATATTTATTTATCGACCCTTTTTTTTTTGTTTTCATAAATGTAATTAAATTACTAGATCTTGTCCTCGCCAAAAAAAAAATTACTAGATCGTGCATGGAATTGTAACATTAGAATATGAGTACGTGTACGTCCATTGGCAACCTGCGGTCTTGCAAATGTTTCTGTTCATTACCATTCTATTTTCTACGGTCCACTCTACCGAACAAGACCAACCACAGTGCTTAATTCAGAGAATGTGAAGTGTTGCAAACATTAAATATTTATTTTAATTTTACATATATTGGAAACATATTATTGCTAATATATTCAGTTTGTCCATCAAATTAGCACTTCCTGATATAGTTTATCTAAAGATTTTGAATTCGTGTTGATAAAAAAAAAATCTTGAATCCGAAGTTCTAGGTTATTTCACTAGTCATTATAAATTTAAGTTATAAATATATAATTATATTAAATATTCAAATGAAAAAACTTTATCTTCATAATAATTTTAATAGTTTGAACAAGTTTATTTTTAATAAAAAAATACTTATGAATTTTATACAAATAAAAAATATTGTTACTGATATTTTTAAAAACAGTATTAATTTAATAGCAATTCTAGTTATATGACATGAAAACTTCCATGAACTTTCTCCCACTCCTATAAAATTGTCTCTTGAAATATTTTAATCTAGAAAATAGAAGAAAAAAAATAAAATCATACATGGACAATTAGGTTTTAATGATTACTTAGAAAAACAAAAAGAGAAATATAAGTATTATATATGATTTGATGTCATAGGAAGAAAAAAAGAGCAATAAGTTTTAATGAGATATGTTTGAAATAAAATGGTATTTATATACTATTACTCCGAAGAAAAAAATGAATTATGTGGCTGATAAGTGATAGATAAATAGTTAATATGAAATTTAAATGAAAAAACACACAAGTATCCTATCTAATAATTATAAGCAAGAAATATTCACAACATATATAATATGTACATGCTTGATTTAGAGTTAAAATTGTGTAATGCGTATTCCAATGCAAATTAAACGAATAAAAGTAAAAAGAATACAAAAATAAGAGTCATGATCCATTGGTTAAATAACTTTTGCCTCAAACATAATTTTATAATAGAAAACCAAGCATCCACATATTAGTCGTGTTTGGTGGATTAATCTGAAGCGTTTCTAATGGAAAATCAAACATTTTTTTTCGATAAGGTGGAAAATCAAACGTTATAGTTGAGTAAATAATTTGTTAATAATAATTTCATTAATATTTCCAGTACTTTCACTTGGTTTGTCATGATAATATATTTTCTTTTTGTCTTAGGTAAAGTCAAGATTCCATTCTATAATGTTATTGGTACGTAAAACTTCATCTTAGCCAAAAATAGGTATGTAAAATTTGTCTAGAGTTATATTGCTTCTACCACAATCAAACACAAATATATCGTCCCATAGACACTTATATGGCTCAAGTCTTCAGTTAAAGAGACACTTAATCAATCATGAACATTATACTTTGAAAATTCAAGCATTGTTAATTACAACTGTTATTAAAAACCGAGCAATGAATGATGATAAACTGCTAATTACTATTTAAGGAATCGATTTCAGTGCGCCTATATGTGTGCACCGTAAAGAGGTTCCATTGAAGAATACTGGGTCTTAGTCTGATATGATTACTTGAATTGATCGAAAGGTATGCAATTAATAGAAATTCTTCTACACACATACCAAAAATACTCTAATCACAATGACTGAAAGGAGCACCCAAAAAATCAAGTGTTTATAATACTTATATATACTGTTTTATCTAAGAGAACATACAATAATATTTAATCATAAATTATTATTTAAATTATTTTAAAATAATTATTTTAAAAGTCAATAAATTTATTATATATAATGAATTGTGATTAAAAGATTGTATAATTTTTTTATAATATCAATATATAATTCTTTTTCTCATTATCTAATAGCAAGAAGAGAAATTAAACATCAATTTAGAGTAACTTGTCAACCTGCATGTCTCTCAGGACATCACTTTTAAGCATATATAATTGAGCGAATTATGCCAATTGCTACAGTAACACAATTAGGTATAATTATGTGAACAAGCTGACTCGTGTAAATTATGGTCTTGGGGTTCCAACAACTTATATATATATATATATACACATTCATTTACATTTGTATATACCTAAGAAAATGCTTTGAACATGTAATTAAAAGTCAAGGATAATTAGTTAGAGAAACAAATATATGCAATCACAAGGGACGGAACGAGGAGATTCTACGAAAAGGAGGGGGTCTATATGTTTGCGATTCGCTGAACCATTTGTCAATAAAAATTTGATTGATTGAGAGGCATTGTCGATGATGAATGACAAATTAATCTCAATCACTTAAGTTATAAGATAGCAAAGTAACCAATCAGTATGTGGTGATCTCTCATTGTCTACCAGTCTTAGGCTCCTATATATGATATTTATTAAATATATATCGTCTATTGACAAAAACAATATAATTATTATTATTAACGAATTACCTGATTAGCTATCCATGTAAAATGTATCGATCTGGCATATGCGCCTTTACTCATTCAGACCGAAAGAGTCCAATGCCAGTTGATTAATTAGAGGGAACTAGTGTTTCTTTCACGTTTGATTCCAACTTTTGGAAAATCCAATTTAAGATAAAGACTAAGACTGCAATTTTATTTATTCATATATATGAAAATGTTGAACAACCCAAATATACCGCCCGGGGGTCTCATTACTCATTGTGTCCGACATTGAACAAATAAAAAAAAGTGTTTAATGTATATGTAATATATATATATATATAAGTATAAAAAATAGTTATTTATGTTTAGATAATAGTATAAAATTATTTTATATTATTATTTAATTAGAAATTATTGTTTAAATTATTTTAAAATAATTAGTTTAAATTAATAAATTTATTATATATGATAAATTGTGATTGAATGAAGGTATAAAATGTTTTATACAATATTAGCTAATGTATAATAATTTTTCTTAAAAACAATTCTCCAAATATAAAAACAAAACAAGTAGTTGTTGTAACAATTCGAGTTTGAACGTGACTAGCAAAATTGGCATATATATATATATATATATATATATATATGTGTGTGTGTGTGTGGATAACTTTTCGTGGAAGCATGCATGAAAATGCCTAGCAGAAGGTTAATGAACTAGTGAAATTTAGAATGTGAAAGAGCCTGTATCTGTATGTACGTTCAGACTTGACTTGACGGAGACCATAGGAGGGGGGCCAATAAGAGGCAGACACGTACATATAATTTCACGTTGGGAGGGTCTAAGTAAAGAAAAAAAATAGTTATTAATTAAAGAATGGGAAAGGTGAGTGAGGCAGCACAAAAACAAAAACTGGGAATGTCACAATTATTGGGATCGAAATACTGATATGTGATGTGATGTGGTGTGTAGTGTAGTAATGTACATTGTACTACATTATGCAGAATGAAAGCATATTATATATAATTTAAAGATAAGATAAAATGAAAAAAATTGAAAACCCTAACTGAGCGCGCGTGCCGTCCGGAGAGAGAGACAGAGACAGAATTGGTCAGATTTTATGAGAATTCATTTTCAGATCTGAGAATACCGAAATCAGAAGAGAAGACCGACATGCCTTTTAGTTCTTACGGTACATATATTATATAAAAATAGTAGTATATGTACTAGAAGCTAGAAGGTAGCTACGATTATTATTATTATTAGGTGAAAATGTATTTTTTATTTTTTATTTTTTTAAAATTTGTGGTTTTTATTTTAATTACAATATTTTATTTTTTATTTTTAAAATTTTGATTTTAGTCTCTCATTTTTATTGAAATATTTAATCTTTCATTTTTTAAAACAAAAATTCATAATTTTAATCATCATACTTAATTTCAAATATTAATTTATATATTTTTTATAAATGTTAATTGATATGTATTTATTTATTATTTATATGAAATTTTATAAATTATTTAATTATTAAAAATTTTAATTTATTATAAAGATTATTAAAAAATACTTGATAAGTCTTAAATTAAAAGAGAGAATTAAAATTGTAGAACTTTTAAGAAGTGTGACATGAATAGTCTTAATTAAAAAATAAAAAAATAAAATTATGAACTTTTACAATAAAACAAAAAAATAATTAAAAATGAAAAATTAACTTACAGATTAAAAAAATTACATTTTAATCTCATTTTTACGAAGGGAAATCAGGGATGATATATGGTTATGGTTGGTTACTTACAATATTAGTGCTGTGTTTGGTGTGCAAGCTTTATTCCCTTAAAAATCAAATGCGGAAAACGACGCGAGGTGTGAGTAAAGACACATGTTGGGCAACGCGGGCAGTGCGGGCACCTAGACATTGATACTATACCCTATGGTCGCCGTCAAGGGCCCAGCCTCGGACTCTGACCCTGACCTTGACCCTCACCACCATCCTATTCCATTCCATCCTCTCTCTCTCTGTTCCATTATGCCACTTGTTTTTATTTTTCATCAACTTAGTTTCACTTGGCGCCTGATAATGTTCAACTTTTCCTTCAATTTGTACTAACCATTCACAATGTACCACTTTGGTACAATATAACTTAATGATACATAATCATATTTTACCTACATGATTGATACTTAATTTTGTTTCTTAAATATGTAGCTAAACTTTAATAGATTTTAGAGAAACATTTGTTTTAAAAAATCAATATTTTAAATAGATTTTGATAACTTGAGAGATTAATAATTAACTATCAGCTAAGAAAACACCAAAAAGAAAGATAATCATATCTTTATAATATATGGTTAGTAGTTAGATTACTAGGATGGAAGATTATTTATTAAAGATATAAGTCTTTGTAAATAGGTATTGATACCCTTAGATATTAGTATCTTACTCTCTCAACTAAGGAATATTACACGTTATTATGCTTCCCTCCAATTCCATTAATACAAATTTGATGAATTGCAATTATGTGGATGGTTTTCATTAAGCTATAATGCCTTGGTAAATTGTGTTCTCTTATTAATTAGTTAGAAGGGGATGGATTTATATGTTACTAGTAACTTAGTATTGGTTGCTTTGTGTATACTGTATGTAATGTAAGGGTGGGTTTATGGGAATACATGAAACGTAGGTAGGTAGGAATGTGAAAGGACATGACTACAATGCATGGATGGGATGGGATATAATCCCACATTCCTATAGGTGGGCCCCAATCATGTCTCCCCTTATCCAGCACTACAGCTTTCCCAGGGCTCCTCTCATTTCGTCTTTTTCTTCTGTTTTTCTTCTTTCTTTCTTTTTTCCCACTTCCCTTCACCCCTTTTAACTGTGATAGGTACGTTTCTAATCCTCAAACACTGCTGCAATGACTTATCCACTCACCCACTTATGAATCATCTATCCATAATATTCTATACTCATCACACAGCTTGAGACAATAGTTTAATTTTGCGTGTTCTAATTATATATGTATGCCAATTCCAATGTTGTTTCTGACTAGCTAGCTAGCCCATGGATCCTCCCTTTGATCAAATTAAAGTGGTTGCATCTCTGTGTATTTTTGACCGTGCATGGTCCATATAAGATCTATATCAACGAATTAATTGATCAATGTCTGTCCTCGATCTCCTGTGTCACTGCAAAAACACGCATGGTCAATATTATTGTGTGTCCTATTGATCAGTACATTTTTCTCCCCACTTAACTTTTTCTTAATACAATTCTATTTAAGACATTGTATTAAATATAAATATTTTTTCTTCAGAAAGAATGAAAGATAAATACTAAAAGATTTCCAACCACTCAGCCAATGCTCAATAAACTAAATTAGACCTCTTAGTAAATACGAATATTTTTTTTAATGAAATTTAAATCTTGGTTTATTATGTTAGAAGAATTAATTAATGATTTTTTCCTACTCATCAATCGGACCCAACCCTTGATTTCCTATTGATCAGTACATTGTACACTACGGAGTTGGTTTTAGTTCTTTTAGTTGTGAAGACCCTAATTTATGTTTGTGGGCAACCTATGTAGATATGCCCTAAAGGCAGATAAAGAATATATATATATAGTTTGTGTATGGGAAAGAGCGAAAGTTAGGAGAATTAATAACTGAGCCGTATGTGTATAGTATTATACATAATTTCATATCCTTGAATCTTGATCCTTCAAAAGAGATCGATGGATGGTTCTTAGTTGTAGCTTTCCTTCTCCATACTGGGTGGTCCCCGCCTTAAAAGCAGAAAAATTATATAAACATGAACATAGGTAGGCGTCCACATTCCTCAATGAGATTGATTGAGGAGTGAGAAACCCAAAGGGTTGGTTCACACCTGACAAAAGATATGGTTGGACAAAGATTCTTTGGGGGAGGAAAATAAAATACAATAGATCATCTAATCTAATTAATCGCCATGGGAATATGGGGGTGGAGTCTTATTGGACTATAGAAGAACCTATGTGAGGAATTTCTGACAAGCCAAAAACCCCACAAAAAACCATGACGACCAAAGGTGACTGTTAGGAGAATTTTCGGTTACCAAGGCTTGCTATCTACGAGTTGATGTTGATCCTTCTTGGATTTTGAAATTTGAGACAGGCTTTATTAGGTTAAATTAACTAAACAACTCTTTACCTTAGTATAAAGAATAATTAAGTTCTCTACTAGTTAGCACAATTCCCATGTGACTATACACTGAAGATCCCCAAACTAAGATTTGGTATATCTGATATATAGTTATATTAATTAACTTCCAGGAAAAACAGTTATTCGAGATTTGTGAGCATGTGTAAACTTTTTTACAACAAATGTTAAGAAAGAGATTATACTACAATTTAATAGACGAAAGCTAGGACTACGTACAAACAGAGAAAACTTACACATGAACAATTTTTGCATTTTTATTATGTGAAAATTTCTCCTAACTCTATTTAATTAATTAACCTCTAAAGTTCAAAGTTTAAAGTTACAATTACAGTCACAATCATGAAATTCTCAAATAATAATAATAATAATGCAAAAAATTGTAGATAAACATGATTAATGCAATTTCATTTTGTGATAAATTTTGCAAATTAAAAATATCAATCTTAAATATTGCGGCAGACTTTTAAGTATATATAAGTACAAGTATTATAGTCTCTTTTTGTTTTAAAGTTAGATAAAATTAATTTTTATATGATTGAGTCTGAATCATTAAACATAATTGAGATATAATATAATTTTGTATTTTTTTATATGTAAAACTTAAATATGATATTAAAGAATTTATAATACTCATACATCCTACTCAACCAACTGATTTACATGTCTTACTACTATAATTTTGTATTGAAACATGTATATTTATTTATAAAGATAAAACAATAACAACTCCTTAATGTTCCTTTTTTCCTTTTAATGCGTATGAATTGTTGATTTTTTTATTTGTATGAATATGATTTGTTGATCTAGTGACATAATTGAAAAATACAGACACCAAGCGTTTCAATCTTCTAAAGAAGGAAAAATTACAATCCATATGCATGCCACATAAACACAAAAATATAGTGTCATTGCCGTTTTTGTAATATTAGTTTCATGCGTGCATAAAATATTTTGCAGATATAAAACACTAATACAGGATTTGGATCGATGCACAAAATTCAAAATCTAATATAATCTAAAGGAAAAATAAAAATAAAAATTCAAACTAAAGGTAGTTAGGAGTGTGTGTCAGCCATTCAACATAGCAAGTCTATCATAGATAGTTAGTGTTTCATTCAATAGTTTAATCTAAATGCAATGATGACCTAATCTTTGTGAACATATAAGCATTCAATTATGTTGCGGAACAAATTTGTATTATTAAGGACAGCACAATACACTATTAATGTATATAAAATTATTTTTATAAAATTATATAATTTTTATATCATTATCTAATCATAAATCATCATTATATAATTTTTAAGATAATTTGATAAAGTTATTAAATTTATCATAATTAATGATAATTTCTAAATAATAATGTAAAATAATTTTACATTATTAATGTATACATACTCTTTTTCTCTTATTTCTTTTGGTCGAAATCAAGAAAAGGAAATGAAAAATGAAGTATGGAGCCCGCATATATTTTGGTTTGGATTGTCGAGCCTCTTACATATGAAGGGATGAAGTCACCGTTCTTGTGGCATAGGGAGGTTTTCCATTGCCATTATATTTGTAATTTATGGCAGTAAAAAATCGTCAATAATTATCAATTTTGAATATAATTTTTAAAGATTTTAAACTGTCGGAAATTATAATTGACAGACACAAATCATAATGTCAAACACGAAACTGACATCACCAATACACAAGAAATCTACATATTTTTTTAAAGCATAAGGACTAAAACATCTATTTAAAATATAAAGACTAAAATTCATAATTTAAAAAAAAGTATATGGATCAAAAACAAATTTTTTTCAATTTATTTTTATAATAATATTTTGGCTTAGATATGTTTTTTTATCTTTAATAAATACACAATTTTTGCATTTGTTTCCTATTTAATAAATATTTTGCATTGAAGTCTTTGATAAAATAATAATTTTGTTTTCGGTCATTGACACGATGTTTTAGTCCCTAATAAATTAACTAACTTTGTATTCGTTCTCTATTAAATTAGAAATTTTATTTTAATACCGACTAATAATAAATGGTTCATCTTATAATGGTTAAAAAAATTTTACATAGCCTATTGTCCAAAGGCTCCTCACTATGCGAAAATAAAGAGGAGGAATATTGTACGCAACCTTACTCTTACATATGCAAAGATGTTATTTTCGAATTCAAATCCATAACCAACAAGTCACCAAAACACAATTTTACCACTATGTCAAGACTCGCCCTCAAAAACTAGATATCACATTGCCCAAAGGCTCCTTGCTATGCAAAGGTAAGAAGGAGGGATATTGTACACAACTTTAGCCTTGCATATGCAAAGAGACTGTTTCCGGATTCGAATCCATGACCAACAAGTCCCCTTGCATATGCTCTCGTAAGAACAAAAGTTTGTTACCAAAAGCTCGACACAAAGAGATGTAGAGGTAGACTGAAACTTACCTAGAAAAAGGTAATTAAGCAAGATTTAACGGAATGAGATATATATTGGTGGACGGTGTGTCTTAGGATGGAATGGAAAAAAATTATAAGCTTGGTGGAGGAGACATGTTGTTATCTCTATGTTCTAGATTATCCATTTTTAGTTATTTTTCTCTTCATCTCCCCCTCCTTCTTTCCCTTTGTTTTTACCTTCTTTTTTTAACCTTCTCGTATCTATCATTCGGTTCATCTACCACCGATCCTAATTAGCTTGTGTTAAAAGTGTTGTTGATATTGATGTTGACTGACTAATAATAAATGAAATTTTTTATCAGGCAGTAATTATAAAATTCACTAATTTGTTAGGGATAAAAAATATATTTAAACTAAAATTCGCTAATATTTTTCATACAATAAATATATGTCTAATTAATTTGTGCTTCAAAAGTATAATTATTTATTTTAAAAGACGACCATTGTAATTTCAAGTTTTCTATACTTTAAATTATTTTTCATTAGTAGAGTACTTTTTAAAACAATTATGTTTAACTGATTGGCACAATTAATGGTTCATACTTTAAGAAAAAGTTATCTCATTAAGAAAAAAATTCTATAAAAAATGTTATTTTCAACAAGGTCAGTTTCGACAATGATTGACGTAATATTTAGCTTGAATGTGATTCTCTTTTGGTGATTCAAGCCTTCAAAAATGTGTTTGATTCCTTGGCCTCTCCATAGGCGGTGACATAATTGTCTCTCTTTTTGTAATCACATAACTTTGATATACTCTCATGTATATAGAGAAGGTAACTCTTGCACTGATAAGTTAGCAAATTTTGATGTAGCTTCTATATCTAACTTTTTTTGGTGAAATTCTATTCCTGATTTTGTGACAAATAAATTCTTTAGGAATATATTTCTCCTTCCTAATTATGGATTCTGTTAGTTTGTCTATCATGGGTTTTTTCCTAGTCCCCCATTTGTCTCTTTTTTTTTTTTTACTTTTTAATGATATTTGAGGTGTGTCTCTGCTTTGGGGTCTTTGAAGAGTGCTAACCTAGTTAGGATCCTCCCCTAACTTAGAACATTTCCTTATTTTATATATAAAAAATTTTCGACAAAGAAGACTAGTTCCCATAAAGGTTTTTATCAAAAAATAGTATAGGAGCCATATCTACTGGATTAATTTTGTCGAAACATGTTTTCAATTTGGATTTTATCGAAAAGGAAAACAGTTGAAAGCTCCAGGTATCACTTCAAGATTTTTTTTTCATGAGAAGCAAAATTATACCTTCATGCAAGAGGCTTATGAGAGAAAATTTAAAAATTCTACCTTGGAAGATTATAAGAGGCTATGCTAGGCAACCCTTAATGCATGAGAAGTAAAATTCCACTAGTTATTTATTTTCCCACTAACTTTTACTTTCCACTAAGTATTTATTGCTCACTATGTATTTATTTCTAACTAACAATCACAATGACTCATTAAGTTCCACTAACCATCATAATGACTTAGAAAACTCAAAAACACTAAAAACTAACCTTGGTAAGATAAAAAAAAGACATCTAAATTTATGTCCCCAAAACTAAGAATGAAAATTACATGAAAATAAGTAAGTGGACTTAATTAAGTATTCAACCCAAAAGCTAAGTAATCCACTCAAAAAAACTTCATCTCACATATGCATCTTGAGTACTCAATATTGGGCTAGTTTTGCTCTCTTCAAATTTGTTGAAATAATCTTCAAATTGCATATATGAGACAATTCTTGGATTAGGCTTTGATTTAGGTAAACCTTCTTTAGCTTGCACCTCCATGGTTAAGCTTTGAAAAGCCTTTTTCCTTTTTTTATCTTCTACTTTTGTCAATGTGTCTTCCATCCATTTAAAATGAAATTTGAAATAATTGGACCTTAATAGGTTCATGTGAACATGTGCATTCAAAACACTATTAAAGAAATTTAAATTCAAAAAAGAAGTTGTAGCAATTATTCAGAAGATGAAACAAGACAAGTGGTGCTTTTAGAAATATGAAGTTTATAAACATTGTACTCATGTCAAAATCATAGAATTCGTCTGTTAGTGTTAGAAATCTATAAATAAAGGACTCAATGGTCATTTTTCTTTGGATCGATCGCTACCACTCAAATCCTGTAAAACACCACTCATGTCACACACTAAATAATCAAGATATTGACTTAGAAATTGAGGAGAACAAAGTTAATTTGGTTGAATTAACGATTGGATCTTCTCATGTTTTCCAAATGTTGAAACCAAAAGAAAAATATAAATTTCCTAATTCAAAATATAGTATATTACCAAAGAAAGTAAAATCTTTGACATTTTGTTAAAAGATAAACAAATTGATTTGAGTGAGGATAATAAAATGTCTTCATTTGATCAAAGAAAAGGAAAAAGATATTGCAAATATCACAATGTCTACAAACATTGGACTACTAGTTGTTTGTGTTTCAGTGACATGATTCATAAAGCTATGGATGGAGAAGAGCTAAAGTTTAAGATAAACTTGTGAAGGTTGACACTAATCCTTTTCAAGTTCATACAAACTATGCAAAACCAATGTAAATTTTAATGGTGGGGGCTTCTATTGATGAGGAGAGAAAATGTGTCCACCTACAAGAGATGTTGGATATAGGGGGAGCTGGAAGAAGATCAAGGCAAGGATGAAGCTGATGCTTTAGGGTTTTAGTTTTTTACATGTCAATCAAATTGAAGGCATTTGTAATTAGTTGTTCAAGAAGCTTGCCTTGTGATCCTTGCATTGCATAAGCATAATCATATACATGCATTCATGTTTTAAGAAAAGCATATAAGATTATATGTTTGCGTTTGAAAAAGAGTTTCTCATGGCTTAGGTTTTGAAAAATCAAAATGTGCACTGCCTTAATCGATTATAGGCGATAAGTAATCGATTACCAGCTTGTGTTATTTTTGAAAAATCCATGAAGAACATTTTAATCGATTACAAGCAAATCGTAATTCATTACATAGCACAAAATGAAGAACATGCCTGACTGACTTAATTGATTACCACTCACTGTAATCGATTACCTAGGCATAGTACAAAACATAGCATGACTGCCTTAATCGATTACCACTCATCTGTAATCGATTACAAAGGCTTGTTACATAACTGAGACAGACTGGTTTAATCGATTACGTCACAGTTTAATCGATTACATTATTCATGAAAGTTTTCCAAATTGTCTCAAGAACATTTTAATCGATTACCTGGCATATTAACCGATTACATTATGTAAAATAATCGATTACACTTACGTATAAATCGATTACAATCTGTTAAATCTGTTTTCTATTTAAAACTATTAGGTCTGTGCTTTTGAGAAACAAAATACAATCTGAGTTTACGAATTACCCAATACTTTCTAAGCTTTCAAAGGTTCAAGAAACAGATTTTCTGAGTGATACATTTCTTGTTTGAGATTAAAAGATTACATGCTTCATTGATGATGATGTGTTAAGACAAGATTCTTCAAAAGAACTTCAAGAGAGTTGATTATGTTCATTAGAATTCATGCAACCTGGAATTGATTAGTAACATTCATTCATTCATTCATACACTGAGGATCATAAGTTGTATCTCTCTTAAACTTATCTTGTAAATTATTTTGTGTGTATTAAATTTGTGTAAGGATAAGATCAAATAGTTTTCTTTCAAGCTTTCTAGAATAGTGTTCTTTAGGGATAAAGAACTGAGTAGGGTTCTCAGGTTCTTTGTAATTAGATTTCTAATAGGGTGTTAGAATTATGGTTCTTTATCTAGGGTTGATAAAGATAATCACTTGTAATAGCTTGTAAAGAATAGATTTGATTTAGTAGAACTCTAATCTAGTTTTGATTAGAAGACACTGAATGTAGCTTATCTTTTGAGGGGTGAACCAGTATAGATCTTGTGTTAAACTTGTTTCTGAATCTTGTTATTTGTATCTAACTTGTCTTGTGGTTTATTTCTTTCAAGATCAACAGAAAAAGTTTCTGAAATTGTGTAAGGTGAAAGGTGAGTCTTGATTGATTAAAAACTTTAGTTTTTACCAAGCAATTTTTATGGTACGATCTAAAATCCGCTGTGGATTGCACAAAGTTTTAAAAGTCTATGGATTAAACCAATTCACCCCCCCTCTTGGTTTAGTGTGTGTGTTCATCCTTGTTTTTCAATTGGTATCAAGAGCTAGTTCTTGAAAATTAATCAAGATCACTATCTTTTCAAGAAAATAAATACTACACAAATCACCTTAAAGGAGGGTGTCTCCCTCAATCGTCCTCCGATATTTAAAGGAGAGCATTTCAGTTTTTGAAAAAATCGTATGCAGATTTTTATTCAATCAAATGACCCCGGTGCTTAGAATGCAATTGAAAAAGGTCCTTTGATCCCTACAAACACAGTTATTAATGAAATAATTCCCAAGGAGTGGGATGAGATGACGGATGCAAAAAAAAAGAGTTGTATAGTATGATTTTAAAGCTAAAAACATGATTACATCTGCTCTTTCTTCTGACAAATTCTTTAGAACTGTTAGGTGTAAAAGTGCAAAGGAAATGTGGGAGATGTTGGAAGTAACTCATGAAGGAACAGATGAAGTAAGAAGATCAAGGAAGCATGCCTTGATTCATGAATATGAAATGTTCAAGATGAGCAATACAGAAAATATTTCTCAGCTATAAACAAGGTTCACTCACATTGTCAACCATCTTCTTGATCTTGGGAAGATTTTTTATGCTGAAGAATTGAACATCAAAATATTGAAGTGTCTCACAAGACCATGGCAACCAAAAGTTACAGCAATCAAGGAATCAAAAGATCTATCAAAGATGTCCATGGCTGCACTTTTTGGTAAGCTTCTTGAGTATGAACTTGAAATGTCACAGCTAACACATGCAGAGGATGCAAAGAAGAAACACAAGAATATAACCTTGAAAACTGCATCAACTCATGTGGAAAAGGAAGAAGACTCAAGTGAAGATGAAAGTGATGAACAAATGAACCTAATAGTGAAGTAATTCAGCAAGTTCGTGAGAAGAAACAAGAACAAAAAGTTGTCAAAGTTCAACAGGAAAAAATGACAGCAACAACAACAACAACAATACCTCCAACTTCACTTGCTTCGAATATGGTAAACCCGGCCACATCAAATCTCAATGTCCAATCTTTTCGAAGAAGTAACGAGGTGAGAGGAAGACAATGAAAGAAGGGAAGCCAAAGAAGGCATACATAGCATGGAAAGACAATGATTCAACAACTTTCGAATCAACAAGTGAGAATGAAGAAGCAAATGTTTGTTTCACATCCACAATAAGTGATGATGAAGAATTCTCAAGTGCTGAATCTAAGGTAGATTCTGAATATGATAATATTGTTGATTCTTTCCATGAGATACATGAAGAGGCCCAAAAACTTGCACAAACCAATAATAGGTTGAAAGGTAATCTCAAATGGCATGTTACCAAAATTGCAGAATTGCAATTTGAACTTTGCAATTTGAAAGAAGCAAATAAAAAGCTTGTTTCAAGTTACAAAGCTAATGGATGTGTATATGCCTCATCATCTTCAAGTGTTGATAAATGCAAGCTTTTACAAAAAGAATTTGATGATTACAAAAAGAGTCAAGGTGAAAAATATATGCTTTTGCTTTCAGAAAATTCTTACTTGGTTGATATTTTGAAAAGACTCTATAGAGGAAAATGTAGTTTAAATCAAATGCTTAGTATTCAAAAATATGCTGGAGATACTTCTGGTTTGGGTTACAAACATGGATCAAAACCTTTTGGAAAAACAAAGTTTGTACCACCAAAACAGAAAAATCAAATAGGCTTTTCAAAAACTAAGTATCATCAATTGACCCATTTTGAAAGAGCATCAAATACTATTACTTGCAATTATTGCATGAAGAAAAGTCATACATGCATTAGGTGCTATGCTAGGAGATACTATGTGCCTAATGGTGAATGCATTTGGGTACCTAAGAGAAAAAGGAAGCCAATTAACCACTATGGACCCGACCCACATTGGGCACCTTTCTTTGTTACTTAATTTGATTTTTGTAGGTGTGTCTGAGAGCAAAATCAGCATTATGGTATCTTGATAGTGGTTGCTCTAGGCACATGAAAGGTGACATGTCCATGCTCACAAATTTGACTCTCAAAGATGGAGGATATGTCACTTATGGTGATAATAATAAAGGAAAGATCATTGGAGAAGGAAATATAGGAGATAGCTTCAAAACAAAGATAAATAATGTGATTTATGTGGAAGATTTGAAGCACAACCTCCTAAGCATAAGCCAACTATGCGACAAAGGACTCAAAGTCTCCTTTAATGACAATTGTTGTTTAATATGTGATGAGTATAACTCCTCCAAGGAGGAAAAAGAGTGTGATATTGATGCAGGACCAATTGAAGAATATTTGTAACTCAAGGATCTAAATGAAAAGGGAAAGGCAGAACCATATGATGAATTGGAATAGTCAACACCATTACAAAATTCCAAGGATTGGAGAACAACTAAAGACTTTTCCCTTGACAATATAATTGGGGAAGTTTCCAAGGAAGTCTATACTAGATCCTCTTTAAGAAATCTTTATTGTACTATGGCTTTTGTTTCACAGATTGAACCCAAGAGCATTAACCAAGCTTTGCTTGATGAATATTGGATGATGACCATGCATCAAGAGTTGAATCAATTTAAGAGAAATGAAGTTGGGGAATTAGTTCCTAGACCCTTTTCTCACAAACCTATTGGCACCAAGTGGGTTTTTTGAAACAAACTTGATGAAAGTGGCATCATAGTGAGAAGCAAAGTCAGATTGGTTGCAAAAGATACAACCAATAGGAAGGCATAGACTATGATGAAACCTATTCTCCAGTTGCTAGGTTAGAGGCCATTAGGTTGTTGCTTGCATATGCATGTTTGATGGATTTTAAATTGTTTCAAATGGATGTTAAAAGTTCTTTTTTAAATGGTTACATTGAGGAAGAGATAGATGTTGACCAACCTCCTGGATTTATTGATTACAAACATCCAAACCATGTCTTCAAACTGAGAAAAGATTTGTATGGTTTAAAACAGGCTCCAAGGTCAACATCTATCATAAGAGGACAAGTGGAGAAAACCTTGTTCATCGAGAAAAGAGACAATGATATCTTGTTGGTTCAAATCTATGTTGATGACATTATATTTGGTTCAACTAATCAATCTATGTGCAGAGTGAATCTGAAATGTCAATGATGGGAGAGCTCACATTCTTTCTAGGACTACAAGTCAATCAAATGAAAAATGGGACATTTCTTATTCAAACCAAGTATTGCTTGGAAATGATCAAGAAGTTTGAAATGGAGAAGAGCAACGATGCTGCAACTCCAATGGCTACATCAACCTATCTTGATTCAGATGACAAAGAAAAAAGTGTTGATGAGTTAAAATACAGAGGAATGATTGGATCTTTGTTATACTTGACTGCAAGTAAACCTAACATTATGTTAAGTGTATGCTTGTGTGCTAGATACCAAGCAAATCCCAAAGAGTCTCACCTTATTGTAGTCAAAAGGATCCTCAAATATCTCAAGTCTACACCAAGAGTTGGACTTTGGTATCCTAAAGGTGTATCTCTCAACTTAATTGGATATTCTGATTCTGACTTTGCAGGGTGCAAATTGGATAGGAAGAGCACTAGTAGAACATGCCACCTGTTAGGCAGCACACTAATCTCTTGGCACTGCAAGAAGTAATCTTGTGTTGCTTTGTCAACTGTTGAAGCTGAGTATATCTCTGCTGGAAGCTGCTGTGCACAAAGTCTTTGGTTGAAGCAACAACTACAAGATTTTGGTGTGATCTAAAGGAGATACCCTACTCTGTGACAACACTAGTGCAATCAACATATCCAAGAATTCAATCATGCATTCAAGGACCAAACATATTGAGATCAGACATCATTTCCTCAGGGATCATATCCAAAAGGGTAATTGTAAAATTGAGTTCATAGATACTTTAAATCAATTGGCTGACATCTTTACAAAACCTTCGGCAAGAGATAGGTTTTATGCACTTAGAAACATGGTAGGCATACTTGATGCATCCAACATATGTTAGCATGTCATTTGAATTGCTTTTCCATTTGATGATTCATTAGATAAATGACCATGTATCAAAAATGAATAAAAATGAGCTTCCTACTGCATTATTGACTGGAATAATCGATTACAAAACGAGATAATCGATTATTTGATGAGTGAAGGCTGTTATTAAAACTATTTTTTGCTAATGTAATCGATTACAACTTCAAATTAATCGATTACACTTTGTTCTAGCTTTCTTCAGAAAAATTGTTCACTCTGGAGTAATTGATTACCCATCGAATTAATCAATTACTTATGGTTGAAAAGCTTTCTCAAAACAAATCTGGACTAGAGTAATCGATTACACAGTATGGTAATCGATTACAGTATGTTACTCTGAGCTATTTTCTCACTGGAGTAATCGATTACACAATATGGTAATCGATTACAGTGTGTTGCTCTGGTTTAAGTTCTCACTGGAGTAATCGATTACACCATGTAGCAGAGCCTCTGTTTGGTTACGAATTAATCGATTACTACTCTCGTAATCGATTACATATGGCGTTACTGCAACTTCTGCAGATTTCTTGGAAATTTAAACTGCCATATCTTATCAAAATTCAAATATGTTGTTGGGCATTTAAGCTTCTGGGTACTCAAAATAGTTGTTACTCACATTTAAAATTCAAATTTGAACCCCAAAAACTCCTCTAAATACAACTTTTCACATGAGAGAAAAATCACACCTAGATTCCATATCTCTATTCAGTATTATCTGAAATTTCTGAGTTCTCTTCTCTCTCTCTCAAGCCCAAACTCTGCCCATAGTCATGTCTACCTAAAAGAAAGCCAAAACCAGCAAAAGAAAAGTTGGAGAATCCTCAAATCCTACTGGGAACAGACTCAATTTTTGGTTCCCAGAAGAAAAAGACATAATGAACTACATATAGTTCAATGCTACAAAACTGGTCATGCCTCTTAAGTATTTGGACCTTGATTGGCTCATCAATGAGGGATTTCAATTCCCTACCTTGCTTGAAGTCTAAGGGTTAAGGAAATTCCTTAAGCTGAAGGGTACCTTTTACCCTGAATTAGTAAAGGTGTTTTACACCTGTGCAAAAGCTAGCATGGATGGGGTAATTCGCTCTCAAGTGAAGGGTGTTCCCATGGTGATTGATGAGGAGGTTTGGCTTGCTGTAGCTGGAATCTCTCCTATTGGTGTAAGAGATTTGATGAGAAAATTGGGGGTTACAACAAAATTGAAACCTATAGAGGGATGCTTCAAGATCCTCAAATTAGGCTGAAGCTCAGGCTTGGCACTGGTTCTATGACAGGTGAAGACAGGCTTCTTCACTACATAATCACATATATCCTGACTCCAAGGTCAACCAACCATGCCCAAGTCACTGATGATGACTTATAGTTGGTGTATGCCATGAAAACATCAACTCAACTCAATTGGGTGATTGTGTTTGTTGAAACCATGCTAAAAGCCTCTAGGTTAATCAACTATAACTTTTCCATATGTTGTGTTAATCTCTAGGTTCATTGAATATTTCAAGATTGATGTCTCAACTGAGATAGTAGACAACACAACTGACATCACCAATCTCATCAAAATAGAGTATTCAAACAAGCTTGGACTGGTGAAGACTCCTCAAGGATGGCAGATGGCTGGTCAGCAACCTCAAGCTGAAGGTGCTAAAGAAGAAGTTGAAGAAGAAGAAGAAGAAGAAGAAGAGGCTGAAGAAGGCCCTGCACAACAACAACACAACCCCTTTGAATCTGTCATGATTCAAAAGATGGATGCTTTGTTGTCCCTACATCATGAGCATAGGGCTAAGACCAACTCATCCTTAGAAGAGATTCAGTCTAGGATGGTTCTACATGGGTTTGATGAGCCCTAGTTTAGGCTGATTAAGTTTGTGCTTGTGATTGTATTCTGTTTTTTAATGTTCTGTTTTCTTTTTCTGCAAGTGTATCTCTGTTATCTATTAATGAAAATTTTAGTTTCAAGTTTAGTTTTTTTTTCTCTTTGGTTATGTTGATTTTACAATGTTTTGCCTTTGATAAGCCAACTAGGGGAGAAAATAAATTGAATTAATGATTGAGAAAATAATTGAAAATAAGTTGAACAAATGATCGAGAAAATAATTAAACAAAATACTTTTATACTTCTATATGAACATGAACATGTGCTATTTGAATCTTATATTGCTCTAATTGCTCTGAATATTCTGAATGCCGTGAAATATTACCTAAAATAGGGGGAGCAACCTAAGAATTTATCTATGTTTATGCAAGGAAACTTAACACTTGATATTGGCAAAAGGTTGAGTGAATTTTAGGTTAAGTTTGAAGCTCCTATCATTCATCTCTCTCATGCACATAAAGGCTACAAATGTTCAATTGGTATTTGGAATGATCAAAGCCAAAAAGGGGGAGATTGTTGGATATAGGAGGAGCTGGAAGAAGATCAAGGCAAGGATGAAGTTGATGCTTTAGAGTTTTAGCTTTTTACATGCCAATCAAATTGAAAGCATTTGTAATTTGTCTAGTTGTTCAAGAAGCTTGCCTTTTGATCCTTGCATTCCATGAGCATAATCATATACATGCATTCATGTTTTAAGAAAA
Source organism: Glycine latifolia (assembly GCA_013407115.1). Taxonomy (NCBI): domain Eukaryota; kingdom Viridiplantae; phylum Streptophyta; class Magnoliopsida; order Fabales; family Fabaceae; genus Glycine; species Glycine latifolia. Next base: position 18,178,840 of record CM023957.1, on the reverse strand, counting down.
GCATATAAGATTCCATGTTTGCATTTGAAAAAGAGTTTCTCATGGCTTAGGTTTTGAAAAATCAAAATGTGCACTGCCTTAATCGATTACAGGCAATAAGTAATTGATTACCAGCTTGTGTTATTTCTGGAAAAGCCATGAAGAACATTTTAATTGATTACAAGCAAATCGTAATCGATTACATAGCACAAAATGAAGAACGTGCCTGACTGACTTAATTGATTACCACTTACTGTAATCGATTACCTAGGCATAGTACAAAACATAGCATGACTGCCTTAATCAATTACCACTCATCTGTAATCGATTACAAATGCTTGTTACATAACTGAGACAGACTAATTTAATCGATTACGTCACGGTTTAATTGATTACATTGTTCATGAAAGTTTTCCATATTGTCTCAAGAACATTTTAACCGATTACGTGACATATTAATCAATTACATTATGTAAAATAATCTATTACACTTATGTATTAATCGATTACAATCTGTTAAATTTGTTTTCTATTTAAAACTATTGGGTCTGTGCTTTTGAGAAACAAAATACAATCTGAGTTTATGAATTACCCAATACTTTCTAAGCTTTCAAAGGTTCAAGAAACATATTTTCTGAGTGATACATTTCTTGTTTGAGATCAAAAGATTACATGCTTCATTGATGATGATGTGTTAAGACAAGATTCTTCAAAAGAACTTCAAGAGAGTTGATTCTGTTCATTAGCATTCATGCAACCTGGAATTGATTGGTAACATTCATTCATTCATACACTAAGGATCACAGGTTGTATCTCTCTTGAACTTATCTTGTAAATTGTTTTGTGTGTATTAAATTTGTGTTAGGCTAAGATCAAATTGTTTTCTTTCAAGCTTTCTAGAGTAGTGTTCTCTAGGAGTAAAGAACTGAGTAGAGTTCTCAGGTTCTTTGTGAATAAATTTCTAATAGGGTGTTAGAATTCTGGTTCTTTATCTAGGGTTGATAAAGATAATCACTTGTAATAGCTTGTAAAGAACAAATTTGATTTAGTAGAACTCTAATATGGTTTTGATTAGAAGACACTGAATGTTGCTTCTCTTTTGAGGGGTGAATCAGTATAGGTCTTGTGTTAAACTTGTTTATGAATCTTGTTATCTGTATCTAACTTGTCTTGTGGTTTATTTCTTTCAAGATCAATAGAAAAAGTTTCTAAAATTGTGTAAGGTGAAGGGTGAGTCTTGATTGATTAAAAACTGTAGTTTTTAATAACCAATTTTTGTGATACGATCTAAAATCCGTTGTGGATTGCACGAAGTTTTAAAAGTTTGTGGTTTAAAGCAATTCACTCCCCCCTCTTGGTTTAGTGTGTGTGTTCATCCTTGTTTTTCAAGAGACACTTCACTAGATTTTCTTATGCAAAAGAAAGATTAAAAAAGTGAGGTCATTCTTTGTCCTCGCCATAGTGCAATTTTTGAGAAATTTGTTGCAAAATCTTTCAAAGCTTCTGATATTCGAAAGAGTTATCAAGAAACTCATTACCATGAAAATGAAAGGAAAAGGGAACAATAGATAAACATTTTTGTTAACCAAGTGCATAAACCTTATTAAATTTCTCAAAAAAGGAAACATATTTTCCTAATTCTGGAGTTCCTGCAAACAAATGGATTCAACAAGGTATTCTAGGAACAAGATCTAAATGGTAAGCTTTTGAGGTGAATAATGATGTACCTCAAAAGGAAGCAACTTCTAAAGGTTCAAAAAAAGGATATTACCAATAAAAAAACCATCATGGGTTAATCGAAATATGTCAAAACCCAAAACTCAAGTAACACCATCAAATGGTCACTGGCAATTTTGCTACATAAATTAATTTTCATGACTAGATACCAATTGTTGGGATAGTCAAGAATCTAGAAGAGGGGGTTGAATATATTCTTTTGAAATCTTTACCACTTTATTCCTTAATTCAATTTAAAAATACCCAATTTTTTAATAAAGGTTTTCTAAAAAACTTGATAAGAAAGATTATCACAACAATGAAAACAAAGAAAACAATGAAAACAAGATCATATGAAAAACAAAGTTTTATGGCCCTTTTACACCAATTTCATTACCAAGATTGAATCACAAAACTAAGGGTTAGGGAAAGAGAATTTCACAAAAAAAATTATATCTGATACTAGAAAATGCAATTTAGCCACCTAAATAGCAACCACAAAGCTTCTGTCGCAACTTGCGATTGAATTTGCGACCGAATTTTATCCTGATGGCTAATTTGTGTCAACATCGAAATGAAGAACGCTTAAAATTTCAGTCTCTATTTCGGTCTCTATATATCTAAATACAAAAGTATTTAGCCACCGAAATGGACTTGAAGATAGCGACCGAATGGTAGTCGATTGCTATGTTATGATGCTAGCAACCAAAAATGTTTCGGTGGCTATAAGACTAATATTTATAGATTAGCGACCAAATGCATTCTTTCTAAAAAACTGGAAACTTAATTTTTTATTTATTATGAATCATAATAAATATGTAATATATGTAAATACATTTTATACTTGAAAAGTATTGAAAATTGATATATTAATAATATTTTTAAATTAACAAACCAATATTTACATTATTTGATTAAGATAAATAAATCATTCTTATCATTAATTTTTTAATTTGGGTTTTTACAAAATAATTGTTTGTTTTATATAATTATTTAAAAATATAATAAATAAATACCTTTATATTATGAAAATATGTCATAATCAAAATTTGTAAAATTACCTAATGATTCATTAAAGTTCAATATGGTGTAAGTGGAATTTATGCATTGATGAAGACCTAATTTGACTTTAGTACAACATGTGCACTAAGTAAGGCCCAATAAGATGCAATGTGTACTTATGCATTCACTCAGCGGCGGAGCTAGGTTGTGGCTTGCGATAGCCATGACACTACCTAAAAAATAAAATTTGCAGTTATTTAGTGGGGAGATTTTTTTTAATAATTATATATACTTATAAAATTAATTAGGATTAAAAATAAAATTTGGCATTACCTAAAAATAAAATTTGACACTACTTAAAATTTGACACTACCTAAACAGTTTTGTTGGCTCTGCCACTGCATTCACAAAAATCCAAAATTGACTTTAATTTAAGACTTAATTGTCAAATTCGTCCCCCTATTTTTCCTATTTCACCAAATTGATCCTCCTATTTTTAATTCACTATCTTAGTCTCCCTATATTTCAAAATTGACTTATTTTAACCATTGATTAGACTAGAAAGCTGATCAACATTTTCTTAAAAAATAAGAACTTTAAAAACACTTGAGAAAAAACTAGAACCATGGTCCTTGGAGTGAGAAACATATTCCTTCACCACTACATCCAAGTACTCATTTGAATATTTGGTGCAAAATATAGTATTAATATAAATTTTATACCAAAATAGTTCAAAATTCAAATTTTATTCTTTTTTAATTATTATATTTTTATAATCTTATATATTATCTTTTAAAATATAATATATAAGATTAAATTCTATTTTCACATAAATTAGAATATACATATTTATATAAGTTTTATTTTTATTTTATATATTATATAAAATAATGCTTGTGATTTAGTGACAACATTTTTATCTATATTAAGATATTCATGTTATTTATTGTAAAATAGATCAAAAAAATACTGTCAATAAATCACATACATAAATATTTTAAAAAATAGAAAATAATGTCATTTTATTTAATTACGTATCTTTACTATATAATTTAATTCTTTTTAAAAACTACATACCTGATTATATAAATAAAAAATAGTATTATAATAAATAACAAGAATATCTTAATATATGTAAAAATATATTGTCATTAAATCACATATATAAATATTTTAAAAGATAATAAATTTAAAAAAATAAAGTTTGCATATTCTAATTTATGCAAAATAAAATTTAATCTTATATATTATATTTTAAAATATAATATATAAGGTTATAATAATATAATAAATTAAAAAAAATAAAGTTTGAATTTTGAACTATTTTCACATAAAACTTATATTAATACTATATTTTACACAAAATATCTAAATGGATACATAAGTGTAGTGATAAAAAAGGGTGTGACACTCACTCCAAGGACCATGGTTCTAGTCCTTCCTCGAGTATTTTTTTAATTTCTTATTTTTAAGAAAATATTGGCCAACTTTCTAGTCTAGTCAACGTTTAAAATTTAACAGTCAATGATTAAAATCAACGACTCAGGTAGTGAATTTTGAAGTATAGGAAGACTCAAATAGTAAATTAAAAATAGGGGGGGTCGATTTGGTGAAATAAACAAAATAGGGGGACGAATTTTGCAATTAAACCTTAATTTAGCATTCACTAACCAAGACCCAATAATGATTTATTAAGGTTTAATGTGTAACTTATGCATTCACCACTTTCCAATATGACTTTAGTGTAACATATGCACAAATGATTGATTGAAATCTAACAAGGGTCAATGAAGGCCCAATATCACTTTAGTGTAACATATGCACTAATAATTAATTGAAATTGAATCAAGACCCAATATATAATGTTAGTGTAACATATGGATTAATAATTGATTGAAACCGAATCAAGACCCAATATATAACGTTAGTGTAACATATGCATTAATGATTGATTGAAAACCAATAAGACCCAATCAAGACCCAATATATGACTTTAGTGTAAAATATGTACTAATGATTGATTGAAACTCAATCAAGGCATAATATGACTTTAGTGTAACATATACACTAATCAAAATTTAGTGTAACATATGCATTAATGATTGATTGAAACCTAATAAGACCCAATCAAGACTCAATATATGACTTTAGTGTAAAATATGTACTAATGATTGATTGAAACTCAATCAAGGCATAATATGACTTTAGTGTAACATACACACTAATCAAAATTTATAATTAATTAAAAGTTATTAGTGTGTGTTCCCATGTAATGCACATATTGATAAATTAATAATTTTTCATTTATAAAATTAATTTAAAATTAAATATATTTGTTAAAAATAGTAATTAATTATATTATGAGAAAAAAGTCATGCGCTGACATATATAAATGTGTACTATACTTTCACTTATTTTTAAGATACCACTTTTTTTTAAGATACAACTCCACTTCATTATGTAAAAGAGTCAAGCTCATTTTTTTAAATTTCATATACTACATGTTAAGCTTCTTTTTTAATTATCTTGTATAAAAATAATTATTAAATATTATATTGATAAAGTTATAAAATAATTTAAGAAAAATTAATAAAGATAATTGAGTTATAATTAAATTTTACCTATAAATTGTTACACATTTGTGTGTCAATTAATATTGATTAAATTATTAGTAATACACACACACACACACACACACATATATATAAGTTAAACATTTTTTTCAAATCTCAAATTCCTAATATTATAAATTATAATATACAACTTAGACACATAATCCTTCTCTATAAATTATAATATACAAATTACAAATATCATTAATTATAAAAAAAATTGATAAATTAATTGATACACACCTTGATATCTATAATTAAATAATAAAAAAATTTATAATATTCAACTTAGACTTTTCAAATCATGCCAAGCGTTTTCTAACAGATCAAAATAAAAAATTGTGTGCTAAGTTAAGCTTTATAGTTCAACTCTCTTAGAGTTCTCACATAGAAAAACCCTTGTCTCTATTCTTAGTGAAGGAAAATGCTCACCTCCGATACCACACTGCGGATCAGAGATAGAAACAGAGAGAAAGAGTAATTCCAATCTTTCTATCTTCTCACTCGCTCGCTTTCTCACTATCTCTCTCTTTCTCTCTCCTCAGTCGCTCTCCATCTTTCTCGTTCTCTCTCGCATAGTTCTCACAGGTATGAATCATGATTTGAACTAGCTTTTAGATTTGAATCAAGATCTAAACACATTTTCTTTGAACACCGTAGGTTCCTCTCTCATTTCCATTTCAAAGAAGCCTTCGGTTTGCATTGACGCAATAATCTTTTTTAGCAAAGCGAGTTCTAAAAAATCCCTAACCTCAAGTGTTTCTCACTTTTAATTTCACCTCTAATTTTGTTCAAATCAAAATGAAAATCAGGCCATTGTTTCGTTGCTCACAGCTCTAATTTTTGTTGCAGATAGGGGCCGATAGAGACAAAGAAGTGTGGCAATTCTATTGTCTTAGATTCTCTATGTATTGGGAAGGTAAGTTGCCTGCCATTTAGTGTAGTAGTTAGAACATTGATTTGATTTGAATACGATATGTATGTATGGCATTACTATACTTCTAGAATTGTGTTCCTTATTTAGAGAATATTTCAAATTTATTCAATGTCACGAATACACAATTCACAGGCTGGTCAATAGCTTTAATGAACAGGGATCTAATAAATTTTCTTTAAAAAATATAAGAACTCTTTACCAATAGCTTTTAAATTAGATATTTATCTCAAAACTCAATAAAATAGACTATATGATGCATAATAGTATTTCTCAGTATGTTACCTAACAAAATGATATTAGTGCAAATAACTTCTCAGCTTAACACAATTTAGGAGATAGAAAAAGAACCAATTCTGTCCAAAGATAAAAGGTTTCATCTTGAAAGGGATCCTCAAAATAGTTACATTTAGTGCAAAACATACTAAATGTCTTTACACACTTGCCATGTTCAAATTTTTGTGCTGAATTGCCATGTTTGTCATATCCATGCATGAATATTGTGTGTATATGCTAAACTAAGACTTTATTATTTTCTTATCATAAAATATGATTTTCCAATGCTTATAATTTGATATTCTCTTCTTAATGTTTTGTTTGTCAAATCCATGAATGAATGGTTGTATGTAGAATTTTAGCCTCATATAATTCCTTTTTTTTAACATTTTGGAAAGTGGAAATGCATTTGAATTTTTAAAATGAATTGTAAAGCTCTAGCTGATTGATATGCTATTATCTTGTGCTAATGAGTAAAATAAAATTGGATTGTTTTGTTATTTGTTACTAACATATAATGTGATGAAAGGGCGTGGCCCCCTATTAAAAAGGTGTATGAAAGAATAAATAAGGTAATAGAGCTGCTTGAGTTAGTTACATAAGTCAATAGAATTAGTTAGAAGTAGGTTGATTGAGAAAAAAGGCAGATAAGGAGAAGACACTTGAGGAAAAGATGTTGCAACTAATGGAGAATCATGACTAGCAAAGCAAGAGATGCAACAACATATGCAAAAGCAAAATGAACAAATTTGTCAACAAAATGAGCAAATGCAGCGTTTATTACAATACTTGCATATACAATCTATTATGTTAGCTCCTAGTCCATCGACTACCCCAATGGATGGAACTGAGCACCATGTTAATGATGCTCAGGTTGATCGTTCTCATGACATGTCAAATGACCATTGACTTCTGATTATTGTTTATTTTAGTTTGATTATGCCATGTTATATATGAAGTTGAACTTTATTAAACTTTGACATTGCATTTTATTAAATTTTGAAAACTTTGAATTTGCACTTTATCAATCTTTAAATTAGAACTTTGTTACTAGATATATTTACACATTATAAATGTCCACTTTTATTTGTAAGTTTGATTATACAATTTAATTAATAATTATATTTACAGTCAATAATTATTATGTCATGCTTTTTGCGACACACAAAATTTGGTCGCTAACAATTTTAGTGACTGAATTTAACAATTTATTCGGTCGCTAAATCATGTTTTCTTGTAGCGATTGATTTAGTCCTCAAGAGAACCTATATCCAATTGTTCTAAGACACTTAGAACTTTCACTAATATAGAAGGAAGTACAAATACAATGCACATGCAAATCCCTAAATTCTACTCTTCCTTTAAACCCTACAAGAGAAATAACAAAAGTTGAAACCCTGTCAACTCACAAAACTCTTGGTAACCTTAATTAAGATATAAAAAACAAGAAAGAAATTCATAATTTAAATTAATACACCTTGATGTGTAGATCCCAACATCTTCAAGCTCTTGCAAGAATGATCAAATCATGATGAACAATGAATGAATCTTGATCAACTTGTTTCTCTAGAAGAAATACAGTGAAATTCCAAGTTGACTCTCTTGATATGTTTTCTCAAGTATAAGATTGTATCAAGAGTCACTAATGAAAATATCATAATAAGGTATTTATAATTTTGACAGATAAAACTAATTTAATTAATTATCAAATATGACAATCAATTAATTCGTCAAAATTCCTCTTTGTTATGCATTTCCAGAAATGTATAATCGATTACAAAATGTGGCAATCAATTATCTTGTTTCAAACAAAGAGCTTCTCATGCTTTTGTGGTTTTTGGAATAAATGGTAATCGATTATCTCAAGCTATATTGCCCTGCTTCTTCTGAAACTAGCTTCTGTAATCAACTAAAGAAACTGGTAACCAATTAATTTGATACATCTTGCCAAATTTCAAGTAGAAGTGAGTTATTTGCTTGTTCTAATAGTTTGTAATTGATTGCAAAATCTTATAATCGATTACACTATGTTGAACTCATTGCTTCTAAGAAACTTAGAGATAAATCCATTTTCCTAATATATTTGATTCACACTAAGCATGAATATATGAAAACTTAAACTATATCAAGCTCCAGGCCTAGTCTAAAAACATCCAATACAAATATCACATATATAAAACTTGTTTAGCATTGTAAAATCATCAAACCAAAACTAAAACCTAAAGAATAATATTCAAGGTTTCAATCTTTGATCCAACAATCTCCCTTTTTTTGTTTTGATCATACCAAACCATATGATGTGTATTGATATTTTTTTTCTCAATGTACTTCTTCTACATCATGCTTAGACAAAAAAAATTAGTAGCATATTCTCAATTACAACAACTTGGTACATACTAAAGCCAATCATATGTTTCTCCCCCTTTTGGTATCACTAAGCCAAAGAGTGTGTATCAAATGAGAATCACAAATAAAATCATAACATATAAGGTAGAGAATAGAAAATGGTAGCATATATTTCAATCAAAATAGGCTAAAAAGCCATTACAAATCATTAACAAAACATCCAAATATCATAGTAGCATAGCAAAAAAACACAATATAAAGACTATGTCCTAGAGAGCTAAGAGGCTAACTATCCTAAGTTGTGAAGGGTTTGGTCAAATGTCATTCACATGTGGTGTTCCCACAAATCCAGTCTCTTTGAGATAGTCTCAAAGCATTCCTTCAACTTTCCATAGTATTCCTTGTGCATCCTTATGAGCTCATCCATCTTTGCCATCATCATCTGCTCAAAAGTACTTATAGGCTTTTCTTCAGCTTTCTCTGTTCCTTCTTCCTTAGGCTTCTCAATCCAGTTTCAACATAGCCCATCTTCTTATCTTGGTCTTCACCTCACATTCTGACATCACAAAGTCATTAATCTCATCCTGGACATTCACATTGAAATGATCAAGGATCTTGGAAATATCAACACTACATAGGGGCACCTAAAAGATCTAACCATCTTGGTCTTCAACATGTTGTCCACCACAACATTGACCTAGTTGCCCTTCATTTTCCCTTGCATTAAACAAATAAGAAAAAGATCATCCTATATCGGTTGTGCATGATGGCTCCCTTTGGGAGTAATAGTCTAGGCAATCACATAGGCCAAAGACGGTGTTCTATCTACATGGGGTCAGTGCCAAATCTTTACTTTCCCTTGCCTTTGGAGACCAGAGAATGTTGAAGGGTGCTTCATCAAGGCCTTGTACTTAGTGACCTTGTTTAATTTTGTAAACTTGAAGAGTAAATGAAGATGAAGACTCTTAGTATATTTTGATAATGTAATAGCTTTAAGGAACCTTAGTCACTATTAGGATGATTGCTTACACTTAAAATTCTTGATTATGTGTGATATCATGCATACATGCATCCTAGACTAGGAGAAGTAGATCAATAATGCTCAAACATGATTAACATTGCATTGAACATTGATCTTTAGCCTTAAAGGGTTGAAACTCGTAACTTAGCAAAATCACTAAGTTTAAACTCCACATCAGGATAATCAACTATATATTATTATTGTTCACTATATCAAGCCTTTGATTTCTCAAATTGAAAATAACTTATAGATAGTCAACTATCTTAAGTACATGATCGATTATTTGAGTTTGAAGGAGTTTTTCGCTTTTGCAAACAATCGATTAAATGATAATATAATTAACTATATGTTCTTTGTAAAACCCAGAGGATGCAAAGAACAATTTAGTCAACTATCTTTTACATAATCGATTATTTTAGTTCCGAGGCTATAAAAATGAGTTTTTCAAAGGAATTTGTGTGTGACACCCTTTCTCTTATATTTTTCATTATGTTTTCACTGAGAAAGTTTCTAAAAACCCCAGAGTGTGACAACCACCTTGATTCTTGGCTGAAAACATCATTTCACAGGGATTCAATGGATCTTAGCATGGATCATGAAGACTAGTTTTAAGATTACATAGGAAGTATTTCAAAACTTTCATATCTTTCATAGATCAAATGCAATTTTTCCTTAACTGTGATTCTATTTTTCGTTTTCATTGAGTTGGTTGCTCAATAGGTTGCACGTAGTGGGTTTTCTACATGTGGGTTTAGTTCTTGATAGGTTTTCAAGAGTTTAGGCATTTGTGGTGTGCATTTGCTTGTGAGTTTGTTTGTAACTCAAAAGGTAATAATGAAAAGATTCAAGTGGATTACTTGGATCAATTAGATGTAGATTTCTTTGAAATTGAACCAGTATAAATTTTGTATGCACCTTTACTCTTAACATTTGAACTCTTATATTACTTCTTGCATAAGTTTCTTATCCTTTGAGCTTTGAATAATTGTTATGTATCACTAGGTAAGTATTTGTTTCAGTTTAAGGAATAAAAGAACATTTGTAACACACCTAATCTCCTCAATTAATTGGATTAAGGAACGTATTTATGAAAAGTTTACATTTGGGGTAAAAAATTGGTTTGAAACCAATTCACTCCTTTCCTCTTAGTTTATGATTCAACTTGCTATTATTTCTAACAAATTTCACTCTAGTATCCTTGTGGAGGAAGAGTTTGTAGTCAAGACAAAGGTGTTGAAGCAAATGGGCTACATCAAAGTTGATGAAGAAGGAGGTGGCTAGATTGAGAAGCCAAAGTAAGATCAAGTAGAACAAGTTGAAGAGAAGTCTATGAGCCCCTTTGAGTAGATGATGATAACAAAGATGAATGAGCTCATGAGAATGCACAAGGAAGACTATAGAAAGCTGAAGGGATGCTTTAAGTATATCTCTAAGAGGATGGATGCTATGAGAGCACCTCATGTGGATGATATATGATCCTTAGCTATCCTCCTAGGTCCAGTTTAGAGTCTAAGATAGTTTTCCTTTAAGCTCCCTAGGACATTGTTTAGGCTATTAAGTCCATAAGGTTTTTATGTTAACAAAGTAAAAATTCTATGTATTAACCTTTCATGCTTAAGCTACAGGTTCATATACTTCTTTGTGGGATATAAGTAAAAAACATGAACTGAAAGGCTCTGAACGATAAGCAAAGTATCAGCCATTGGACAATACTACTTCAGCATCCAGTCTTGAGAAGACAAGTGCTTTAGCACTTGGCTCAAAGTACAAAAGCAATGGAACAATTACTCAATCCTTAAGTACTGAAAACATTCACAAGAAAGTAACATCCATAGGCTCAGTAAGAAACTCATGCTATAGCGCACAAAAGGAAAGATTTAAATTGACTTGTCTTGACATTCTTAATTCCTTTTATCTTATGCTGTTAACGTTTCTTTCAATTCATACGATGAAAATCAGCTTTGAGCACTAGGCGACACTGACAAACTATACTTTTTTGAGGATATGCTACAAAAGTGTTTGTGGTTCCCACTCTTTCTTTCTCTTTTTGCACAGTAGTGGCCTTGCGTCAAGCACCAAAGCTATTAGCCAACGACTAGTTGGGATCTCTAAACAAATCGAAGCTTTGAAGTATATATAAAGCCTGAAGATGTTCATGTTAAGTGTGGAATCACTAGAGAATATTTTAAGACAAAATGAACAAATGTTGTAATGCTGTCAGTTCACTAGATGAAGGAAACTTGAGGGAATTGAGTGAATTTTAGCTCTGCGAAGTTAGCGAGTTTCATTGTATTCAAGCTTACTGTGTAAACACTCTTTGGGTGATTAGAATACATTTTCTTTCAAACATATATTGTTTGTCAAAGCTAGGAGTGACTTAGTGACAAAGAATACTTAGGTCTTAATCTCAGGGGAGATTAAAGGTAGTGTCAGGAGTGGCCTAAAGAGTACTCGTTGTAGCCAAAAGTGGCATAGAGAATTCTTGGCTGTAATCAAAGAATTGATTAGTGGATCCCTTTAAAGGTTGAAGGAAAACTAAAAGTAGCCTAAGAGTTAGGGTGAACCAGTATAAAACCTATGTGTTTTTTTTACTGCTTCTATATAACTGGTTCTTTTCTATAAATCACTTTTCCACTACTATATCCAAGTTTTGCAAACTATTATTTGCATGACTTGATTTTGAACCCCTTGGATGAAACCCTTCGTTCATTTATATATGTTTAAGAAAAGTTTTTAATAGTTTTCGAAAGACTAATTTTTTATCCATCACACTATTCAATCCCCTTTTAGTGTGTTTTAGGTACTTCATAGGCTTTTATTATGTTTTCAACTATGTTTCTATGTTTTTCTTGTCATATGCTTAATCATGGATTGTATTGTTTTTCTAATGAATGAAATATATGAAATATTTTTATTTCCAACCTTGTCTGGTTTGCTTTTACTTGTTATTCTCATTTGATGCATACTTTTTGGCTTTGAGATGACACAAGAGGGAGAAAGATATGATTGATTGTGTTGTTTTGTAGTATTGTACCTAATTGCTTTGATTGAAAAGATGCTACTAATGCGTTCGCTAAGCATGATGTAGAATATGTACATTAAGAAGAAAAACATCAAAGATGTTTGTATCAAAGCTTGAATCCTTGAAGATTTGTCTTTAGGTCTTAGTTTGGTTTGATAATTTTTCAATGCCAAACATGTATAACAGATGTGACATTTCTATTGATTGTTTTAAGCTAGGCATGATGTTTGATACAGGTTAAGTTTTTTTTATACATGCTTAGGATCGATCAAAGATGTTAAACAAATGGATTGATCTCTAAGTTTCTTAAGAGCAATGAGTTCAACATAGTGTAATCCATTACAAGGTTTTGTAATCAATTACAAAGTGTTAGAATAAAAAATATATGTCTCTTTTACTTGAAATTTGGAAAGTTCTGATGAATTGATTGATTACCAATTTCAGTAATCGATTACAAAAGTCAGTTTAGAAGAAGGAACACTCTATAGCTTGAGATAATCAATTACCACTTACAATAATTGATTAGGTTGCTTCTGCAAACTTAAGGAGCTCTCTGTGTGATGTTAAACAAATGGATCTTTAAGTTTCTTAAGAGCAATGGGTTCAACACAGTGTAAATGATTACAAGGTTTTGTAATCAATTAAAAAGTGTTAAAATAATAAACAAATATCTCTTCTACTTGAAATTTGGCAAGTCTAACGAGTTAATCAATTACTAGTTTTAGTAATCGATTATATGATCCAATTTTAGAAGAAGGAAGACTCTATAGCTTGAGATAATCGATTACCACTTATAGTAATCGATTAGATTTCTTCTGGAAACTTAAGGAGCTCTTTATGTGATGAAATAATCAAGTATTTCAGAAAGTGCAAAAGCATGAGAAACTCACTTTCTGAAATGAGATAATTTATTACCATAAGCTGTAATCAATTACCAAGTTTATGAAAATGTAGAACAAAGAGGATTTTGGAAAATCAGTCGATTACCATAATTAAGAATCAGTTAAATCAATTTTACCAGTCAAAATTATAAATACCATCTTATGTTCTTTTCATTAGCGACTCTTGATATGTTTTTAACTTTGAGAAAACTTTGATTAATCAAAATGGGTCACTTTAATTGAATTAACAAACAAAGTGGTACAAATCTGAAAATAGTTTATTCAACCTCTCTCGTAAATTCCTGGTTAACCCAACATTTCTCCCTATGGCGGTTTTGGCCTCTATGGTGGTGCTCTCTTCTCCTTTTGCACTTGAGAACAAATTTGACAGCGAAACAACATGCGATGTGGCAACTTGCATCCATGCATTGTGGAAACTAATGACCATGCACAATAGTGGGCATGATCTTGTTTGGGTAAAGCCACAATTATTGGTTTATTCAAAGTTGGATTTTGTAGATCGGGATCTCAAAGCAAATATGGTGTTACCTTTATGTGTTTTGTAAATCTAGTTTTTCAAAATTTAGTGTTGTTATCTTCTCAGCTTCTTCTACAATGGTGTACGCCAAAGTGTGAGAGAAGGTATATGACAACAAATGCACATCGATCGACGTTGGTGCTAGTAAAGTGTGAGAAGAAGGGGAAGGAATTGAGGGGAAGGAAAGAGAGAAAAGTCCACAACCATGGCGGCCAAAATTGCCAAAGTGGGGAGAAGAAAAGCAAGGGGAAGAGGAAGATTTGAGAAAAATGCATTTTGTGGTGATTAAAAGCTAACAGTATCTCAATACTTATTAACGATGTTAACTTTAAAGTGACGGAAGGATTATTTTGAATAATTTTAGAAAGATAGAAGACCAAAATAAATTTTTTAAAAGATAAAAAAATATCAAACTTAACTAAAAAATAAGATAAAGAACTAAATGTCATTTAGTGTATTTAATAGGCTAAATATCACTTTTGGTCCATTATGTTTTAGTGCTATTTAGTATTGGTACATCAAGTTTTAAAAGTCTCATTTTAGTCATTTATTTGATTTTCTATTAAAAACGTTTAACATCGTCACCGATTTAAATTGTGAAATAATTAATGTATTATAGATACAACTAAAAATTCGCCACTATGTGTAATAATTTTTTAAACAAAACTTAATTGTACCTTTTACTCCCATTTTTTTTATTTATTTTGGTGAATTTTACTCCAACTTTTTAATTTGGCACATATTTCCCTCAACTTTTAAGAATCTTACAAATTTTATCCTATCATTTATCCATTAATAAATATATAAGTAGGGATAAAATTTGTGAAAAAATAAAAAAAGTTAAGGATAAAATTCGCCAAAAATTAAAAAGATGGGATAAAATTTGTCATAAAAATAATAAGTTAGGGATACAAAAATGTAATTATTCTAATAGTATAATAATGGATAGCACAAAATTCTTAAAAGTTGAGGATAATATATGTTAAAATAAAAAGTTGAAGTAAATTTCACAAAAAATTAAAAAGATAGAAAAAAGTGCAATTAAACCTAAAAAAACAATCTCAATGATTATAATGAACAATAATGACTAGATTTAATACTATCAGTCATCAAATGTAATTGCTGATTTAATTCATCGTAAAATTTAATAAAAAATTTAAATTTTAATATAACAAAATAAAATAATATTGAAACATTTATATCTATATATTGAAAGGAGAGTACCACCAAAATTACAAAATTGGATATTATATACCATTGACATTTGGCAAAAAATAGGAACAAAATGGTAATTGGACATCTCCTCTCTTTTTTGTAGTTGAGCAAAGAAATAGAAAAATTTAAAATTTGCTAATCGCACCCATTTTTAATAAGTGCACTCCAATATTCTCAAATTAAAACTTGCTAACTGCACATCTTTTATTAGTAAATTAATATTTTCTTTTAAATCTTAAGTGCACTCCAATATTCCCAAATTAAAGCTTGCTAATTGCACACCCTTTTTTATAAGTGTACTCCAATATTTCCAAATTAAAACTTACTAATTGCACCCCTTTTTGATAAATAAATTAATATTTTCTTTTAAATCTTAAATACTCATTATATCATTTCTTTCATCCCTCTCACACATTATCTCTTTAACGCGTAGCCAGTGGTATTACCTGTGTACGCATGGTATCATACTACCCAGTTACAAAAATACAAAATCCCAATATTATTTTAATTTTTCCTTTCGAAAAGACTTTAAACCAGTAGTGATATAGTAATTCTTCTCTTATTTATTTAACAACTGTCTAGAAAAGTGCATTGATTTTCTTTCATTTTATGTTATGATTTTCACAATCTCTTACTTTGGGTCCTTCATATTTCTCAATATTGTTGGTTTTCATCTTAATTGACTTAGTCTAATTATTGACAGGTTTGCATAGACTTAACAAGAGATGAAGTCTTAAGTGGATCCATTGTTTAAGGCATGATTTCAATAGAAGTGTATTATCACAAGAAGAAGAAATTATTATTGAACTCCACTTCTTTCTTTCTTTTATTAATTTACTTAACAATTGTCTAGAGTGTTGTGGTCTCCTTTCGTTTTATGTTATGATTTCTACAATTTTCTCCTTTGGGCCATTCATATTTCTCAATGTTGTTGGTTCTCACCTTAATTGGCTGAGTCTAATTATTGGCAGGTTTGCACATGCATGACAAAAGATAAAACCTCAAGTGGATCAATTGCTTATAGCCTGATTTCAACAAAGGTATATTATCACAAGAAGAAAAAATTATTATTGAACTTCACTTCTTTCTTTCTCTTATTTTTGCTGCACATTCATTTTGTCATTAATAAACTATGCTAGATCTTGCAGTTTTTAAATATCTTTCCAGTCTAGATGATATGTTGTCTTAACGACCTTTTTAAGAGTTATGTGTGTTCAAATACATTCTTTATCATCTTCTTTCTTTTCTCAACTCTGAGACATTTTTCTTCTTTGATGTTCTCTGTCTTCTCACCAATTTTCTCTCTTACATTCTTCATTCACTCAATTTATTTTCTCTCTCTTCTAAAAATAAACCAATGAAATATCTTTTTATTTCTCTGTTAACCAATCAACATCACAACCCTCGCTGAAGATGCCTTTGCCAGCCACTGTGACTACAATGGCAATTGGAGATAGCATTTTAAAAAGGTTTATTTGATATGGCCTATCGGTTAAAGTATTTTATGGAAAAAGATACTAAACAGGTCTTTATAAGAATAGATGGTAATTGGAGAATTTTTTAAATATTTATTTGATTTTGTTTTAGACTGATTTATTGGTTGCAAATTATGTGTTTGATCAAATGTCAAAATGACATTTTTGGGTATGGTTCCTTATTTCTCATTTTATTTTTAAATTTATGACACTTTTGAGACGACTTTTCATATTGGAACTTTTCAGTTGATTCTGTTTGTTTGATATTATCTTATAGGATAGGAATTTTTCGCATACAATCTTTTGTTGTTGTTGCTTATCTTTTGTTAATATTACTCCTATTTATAATCAATAATTCAATTATATTTGTTTAAAAAAAGTTAGTAAATGAAAAATGATGTTTATTGAAAAAATTTAGGTGAACGGTTAAAGGATTAATGAAATGTTCTATTTGAAATTTGATACAAGACCTTTATAAAAGTGAGCATTGACACAAAAGTGAAGAAAAGATGTAGGACAAAATAGAGAGAAATAAAGATATCACTTGGCTAAATTGAAAGAGAAGATCTAAACAAGTGGAAGGTTTACTAGCATATCATTAATTTTGCATAAAGTTTTTCAGTTGTTTTATTTAATTTAAGTTTATAACTGAAAATATTTTGTCTACCAACAAATGATGTCATTTTGAAGTCCTACCTTTTTTTGGTCAAAGTTATGTTACCAACAAATTCAACCACCTACGCAAGTTGTATATATACCAAATTCATTTTCAATTAATTATGATATACATGGCAAGGTTTATTGACTTCATTGTACACAAATTCTCTTATATTATGACTGCTACATAATTTTTTCTTTTGGGATCACTTCATTTATATACTATCTACTCTATTAACAAAAATAATATCATTTATCATGTTTTCTGAATTTAGGTATCACAAGTTTATTTTGTTCTTTATATTTCACTATCATTCGTCAAGAGCAGGAGGAATAGAGCTGCCATGGGAACAAAAGTGTTAATAAATAAGAAAATTTAAAAATCTACCTTAGTATCAAGCATGATGACATAAAGTATACCAGTATTGTTTATTCTTGATGATGGTTATAGGTGTCATGGGAGAAATTGAAACGAGCAACGTTTATGCCTGCCCAAAGAAACTTCCCAATCATTTTCACATTTTCCTATCACGTTCCTCTATTTAGATTGTTCAACTTTATGTTATGATCATACTAAACTACTTATAAATATAACTTTATATTATCATTCCAATATATATTTTCTTATCGACGTCTTTTTTTACTTTTGTAATTCATCATAATTCTAATAACATGTCCAATCATTACACACATTCTTTAAATCACTACTATCCTTTAATTATTTACAATTCCAAAATAATAACTACTCATACAAATATATTGAATTTAACATATTTATATGTATAAATTTGTAACAATATAATTAACATATAATATAAGATATTGAAATAATATTTATAAAACTTTTCATTAATATTTTTAATCATTATTTACATAAATTTATATTATTAAACTCAAACAACACAAATTCTCTATCCTGCATAATCACGGTACCATCCCAATAATAGACTAAAAATAAAATATATATTATAATAATGCAACTCACTGTTTAAGGAAACATTTTACACAAGCAGTTCCGTAGGCATTCTGGCATATATCCACTTTTTCAGAAGCATTCTAGTTTTAGGCAATAGCACTGCAATAAGTTCACGGGTGTGTGGGTTTTCAAATTTCAAAGGTAAATCTTTTCTCAGTTCTCTATTCAACACAGACTCTTCTGCTCAAATGAAACCCCCCACCCGTTCCCCAAATTGACGACGTCGACAACAAAGGTATTTCAATCTATCTCTTTCTTCTCATTCTAACGACACCGTTTTACATCATTCATTCACCATTACTGTTCAATTTCCCTTGGCAGAGCTGATAGCGCAGATCGAGAGCTACTTCAAGGGCAACGAGCAGGTGCTCTTGTCGATCATGGAGGCGATTCTGAAGTGGAAGCTGTCGGGGAAGCACAAGGATACCGACGACGAGCTCATGGAGGAGCTCTGCATGCGCCCCATGGACGTTGTCGACGACTGGGACTTCGAGTCTGACTTCGAGGACATTCACCATACCGTCAAGGAGATCAATGATTTGTACAATGCTAACGGAGACATTCCAGTCATCGGCTCCGATGTCGTTTCCGGCCTCCTCAGGTAGCGGTTGGAAAAATAAACCGATCAACATGCTTCTGATCCTCTCCTTTACATTTCCCCTATTTTAATTTTAATTTTTTTGAGAAAACCCCAACTTTGTCAAACCCTAACTTCTCTCTCTTCTTCTTTGTAGCTCTCAGCAGATACCTGTCCCACCATCACGTTCTTCGTCAAAGAGGAGTAGAGCTGTAGAGTTCCATAATTTGTCTGAAAAGGCTCTGTTTTTATCTTTCAATTTTATGAGAAATCTTTCTATTTTTCTTTGTTCTGATTGATGATTTTTATGTGTGCAGAGAAGGAGGAGTAGAATTAACTAGAAAATGTAAGCCTTGCAGAATTTAATTCCAAATTCCAACAAGGTACTATATCTCTACATTTGTTTATAATCATTTGCCTCTTCATTAAGTTGATTAATCTTACAAAATACTTCTATTTTTTTTTTTAGAATTATTTTTTTCTTGATGATTCCTTTGTGTTTGTTTTCAATAGACAGAAAAACTTCAATGCTAGATGAGGCCATAGAATATTTAAAGCAGCTCCAGCTTCAAGTGCAAGTAAGTTTTCTTTCATTCGACTTGTGATATTATATTAATCACCTCCTTGGATATGTCTTCTGTTCCCTACTTGACTCATATGTATTCTTTTGTCCTCTGCATTTAGTTACTTAAGAATGAAGTTTAGAATGGTTCATACTGATGATGGTTAAACAAACTTTGTCCTTACTTTGTTTAGGGATTCGATAGCCACATTATACTGTGTAGAGGAATGTGAAATTCTGGCTCAACATGGATGACGCCGTGGCACTGACCATGGAGGAGGGCCCATGCAAAGGATCACAAAGGAAGTGTTGTAAGGTTTACTGTGGTGGTGGTTCCAGTTCCAGTTTCTGTTCATGTTCATGTTCTTTCTATCTGGGATGCGACGATCAATTTTCTTATGATGGCAGTTAAAGTGCGATGGAATTTTACGGTTAAAGAGCTTATAAAGTGTAATGAATTGGGTGAAAGCATTAAACTCAATCTTTTTTTTTTTTTTTCATGGCAGACATTATTTTACTATACTTTGCTTCATTCACATGATGCTACTTTTTTTTTGTCAATTAAATGAAAAGGGTGGATAACATTTGATCCTTATGAACCAAGATCTAATTGAAAGTGGTGCGTAGAATTTGTCTAAAAATATTTTAACTGATATCATTCACATGATGTTACTTCATATTTCAATTAAATGAAAGGGGTGGGTAGCATTTGTAATGAATGTCTTTGGTTTAGTTGGGTGTTAAGCTTGAAACTGATTTGCGGCAGGTGGAAGGATGGATTTGGGTTTATTTGACAATGACATCAATTTCTTGAATTGTTGTGGTCCTGAGTGTATTCTTGAATTGTTGTGCTTCATTGTGTTAACTGTTAAGAAGCAAGAATTGATAGAATAAAAATTGAAAGATGTGGATGTTGCTATATTAGTTGTTTGTGTAGTTCTTGCAAAGGGTATGAACAAGACTATTTATATTGTGTATATGTAAATTTATTAAATATAAAATATGTAAGAGTTTGCCTTATCCTAGCCTAGCATATGTGAAAAGACTATTTCACAATTTGAATCTATTTCACAATTTGAATCCATGACCAATATATAAATACAATATTACCGTTGTGCCAGAGTTTGCCTTAACCTTTTTATATTGTGTATATGTAAATTTATTAAATATAAAATATATGTAAAATATAAAAACACAATGATGAACAATTTGTTTAATAAAAGCAAGTATAGAAAACTTATATTTAATTGACGGAGATAAACAATTTACTTGAAATCAAATGAACTTATAAATCATTATGATAAAAGAATTCATTTTAATTCATTTTTATAATATTGATAATGTATGTTTTCTTTCCTTTTTAACTTAACTAATTTTTTGAATATTTTGTTTTTACTAAAGGTAGAAATTATAGATAAAATAGATAATAATTTTTTAGTAAGAAATTTTATATTTAATTTGTGAGGAGGAATTTTTTGTCCTAAAGATAGTAATTACATAAATAAAATAAAATATAAAATATATTTTTTAAAGAAAGTAAAAATTTTGCTTAATTTATGGGGAGAAGCTTTTCTGTTAAAGATAAAAATTATTTATAAAATATAAAATATGAAGATGACTTTTTAAAGAAAATAACAAAAATTATACTTAATTTACGGGGAGGAACTTTTTTTTACTAAAGATAAAAATTATATATTTGTTATTAGTAAAAAGATACAAATTATATTTAAAATATAAAATGTGAAGAAGATTTTTATATTTAATTTCTGAGGAGAAACTTTTTTCCAAAAGATAGTATTTACTTAGAAAAAATAAAATATAAAAATTATTTTTTTAAAGCAAGTGAAAAATTGACTTACAATTTACGAGGAGAAATTTTTTTCTAAAGATAAAAATGATGCATAAAATATAAAATATGAAGATGATTTTTAAAGCAAGTAACAAAAATTATACTTATAATTTATGGGGAATAACTTTTTTTTACTAAAGATAAAATATTATATTTTTGTTATTAGTTAGAAAAAATAGAAATTATATTTAAAATATAATATGCGAAGATGAAATATTTAAAAGCAATTAAGAAAATCAATACTTAATTTATGGAGAGAAACTTTTTTTTAGTAAATATAGAAATTATATATTTGAAAATCTATACTTAATTATAGGAAGGAACTTTTTTCTTTTACTAAAGATAAAAATTATATGTTTTTTTTATTATTCAAAAAATATAAATTATATTCAAGATATAAGTATGAAGATGATTTTTTTTTTAAATCAAGCAAGAAAATCTATATTTTTAATTTATGGGGAGAAACTTTTTTTTCGTAATGATAAAAATTATATATTTTTATCAGTTAGGAAAAATAAAATTATATTTAAATTATATATTTACTAAGATAGAAATTATTATATATAAAATATGAAGTGAAATTTATATTTTTCTTAAAAGATAAAATATGAAGCAAGAAAATGTAATTTTATTTCATAGCGATTTATTAATCATTTGTATTATTCAAAATGAAAATAAATAATTTTATGAAGATATGAGGTGAAATTTATACTTTTCTTAAAATATAAAATATATAAATATAGTACATGGGGATGCATTATTTTATGAAAACAAATAGAAGAATTTATACTCATTTCACGGAGATGAATTTTTTATATTAAAGATTCTTTTTATTAAAATTAAAATTTATTCAATCTGATTAATATATATTTAATTACAAAACAAAAATTAATTTACATCAATGGAATTATAATTTAAATATAAAATATGAAGATGATTTTTTATGGTCTTAGTCCTTTAGTTCATTAGGAGAAAAAGATCATGACTATTTTGGAGTATAGCTAAAGATTAAGTAAAGTCTGATTGAAAATAATTTTTTTCAAGAATCAAATTCGTGTATTATCTAAAAGATAATTTTTTTAAATAATTAATAAAAATTATACTTAATTTATGGGGAGTAATTAACTTTTTTTACTAAAGATAGAAAATAAATATAAAATATAAAGATATATTTTTAAAAGCAAGTAAGAATATCAATACTTAATATATGAGAATAAACTTTTTTTTACAAAAAAAAGAAATTATGTATAAAATATAAAATAAAAAAATGATTTTTCTAAAGAAAGTAAGAAAATCTATAATAAATTAAGGGGAGAAACTTAATTTTTGTTAAGATCCAATTCGTGTATTATCCAAAAGATATATTTTAAATAATTAATAAAAATTACACTTAATTTATAGGGAGTAATTAACTTTTTTTTACTAAAGATAGAAAATAAATATAAAATATAAAGATATATTTTTTTAAAAGCAAGTAAGAATATCAATACTTAATATATGAGAATAAACTTTTTTTTTACAGAAGAAAGAAATTATGTATAAAATATAAAATACAAAAATGACTTTTTTTAAAGAAAGTAAGAAAATCTATACTAAATTGAAGCGGAGAAACTTTTTTTTATAGTAAAGATAGGAATTATATATTTGAAAATCAAAGAGTAAAAAAATTGAAACCAAAGAGTAAACTGATTCCAGAAAAATATGGCAAAAGATAGAGTCCAAGAAGGAGGAAAGTACGAAAGAGATAACATTGAAGCAGAAATTAGGCTTATAATGATATTGTATGAAATGATTGAAAAATAGACCAAGTTTAAGTTAAGTAACAAAGTTTTGTAAACTTACTATTTGGTAACTCATGCGTTAGTACAAGATGTACCGATCTATTGTGTTTCTTTCCATTTCAAATTGAAAAATTATTTTTATAATAAGTAAATATATAAGTATTTTAGAAATGAAAAAAATGATGAATTTATAATAGAAATAAGAAATTATGTTTGTTGTGTGTAATCTAAAGATATGATAATTATAAGTAAAATGCACGAATGAAAATTCTAACACTTATTTGTGTGTACATTCTGTCGTCGATTGCGTATGTTAGTATTCTTTTTGCATGTGTAATAAAGAAAGATTATTTAAATAATAGGTATATAGATGTAGTGTAATATAATTATAGGCATTTGACGATCAATTTGTAATGTAGTACTCCTTAACAATTTTGTTAATATCTTACAAAATTTCAGCCTAGAAATATAATATTGTCTATAAATGTAATTGATGGGTCACAACTATTTCAAAAAGATTGAAAGCAAGATTACTACATGACATGACAGATAACATAATATATATTCCAACCAATATATAGTAATTGGTTACTATGAAATATAAAAGTTTGATCTCTTAATAATATGCTAATCTTTGATGCCCCACATATTTCTTAAGACTTATTATCTGTATATATACTTACTAGTATCAATGTGATGGATCAAGTTTGAAATTGAAATACTACCTTAAGTACTCAAATGATGATTACAAATATCCATGATAATATGCATCATGAAAAAAATCAATAGTAGATGCATAATGAAGATTTAGGTGTTAATTTGCAAGGATTAGCATATAAATATATCAATATGTGATTTTATTCATTGATGAGATCTTTCTTAAATATAAATGTTTACAATCAGATTTAGTAAGCATAAGATATTGTTAGCATAAGACAAATAGAAATACATCATCACATTATCGTGATGATGTTGGATTCCAAACTTTTGGAGAAGCCAAGGAAACTGTCCACCATGACTTGTTGCTCTTCTCAGTAGTTGTTATTGATTAACTATGCTCCTCTTGCACATCTGTTGTTGGAAGGAAAGGGATTGCACCAAGAAGAGAAAAAACTGAATATGAAAACTCTTTAATTTGTTCAATCATTGCTCTAGTTCCTTTCAACACCCCAAATCTTAAAATTGTAGCATCCACGGGACTAACTTGTAGAAAATAAATATGGTCAAACAGGTTATGTATCAGCTGAAAATGATGCAAAGACATTTGAGATTTCTAAATAGCTGTTACCAGGTACCAGACACTGTGGATCAACATCAATAGACATATTTGTGTAGAGGTGAAACATCTTCTTCTAAATCTGAGATGTTAATAAGATTATAAGAATTAACAACATATTTACACAAATTATAGATCATAATTTATCATGATCAAATTTTGTCACTTTCATGAGATGATGGTTATAGGAGCAAACACAATAAAATGAAAATTTTAATGTAACAAAAAAATTTATCATATTTGAATGGAAATGCTCGAGCCCACACTTTATAGATATGAGGCCTTAGTCAAACGAGTATTTCTTGAATTTTTTCATTAATAGATAAAATCATATAAATACTATATAACATGCAGAATCATTTTCAAATTATAGAGTTAGACCATACTGTTTGTTATATGAAGCTTTCATAACTTTTATATAAATAACCAAGACATCCCCATTGATATGCCTGCAAGCTATTAATTTCAGTCAACAACAGGAGCAAAAGAGAGAAGTTGATAAGAAAGATATTTGAATACACATAACAATTAAAAAGGTAGTTAAGACTACATATCATCTAGACTGGAAAGATATTTAAAAAACTGCAAGATCTAGCATAGTTTATTAATGGTAAAATGGATGTGTAGCAAAAATAAGAGAAAGAAAGAAGTGAGGTTCAATGATAATTTTTCTTCTTGTGATAATATATCTATTGAAATCAGACCATAAGCAATTGATTCATTTAAGGTTCCATCTCTTGTCACGCCTATACAAACTTGCTAATAATTAGACTCGACCAATTGAGATGAGAATCAACAATATTAAGAAATATGAAGGGCCCAAAGTAGGAGATTGTGAAAATTATAACATAAAATGAAAAGAAATCATTGCACTTAGCAAATTTCTAGACAGTTGTCAAGTAAATAAGAAATGAATTACTACATCACGAGTGGTTTAGAGTCTTTTCAAAAGAAAAAATTAAAATAATATTGTGATTTTGTATTTTTGTAATTGGCTAGCATGATACCATGCATACACAGGTAATACCACTGTATACACGACAAAGAGATAACATGTGAGAGAGATGAAATAAATGATATAATGAGTATTTAAGATTCAAAAGGAAATATTAATTTGCTTATAAAAAGGGGGTGCAATTAGCAAGTTTTAAGTTGGAATTATTAAAGTGAACTTATCAAAAAGGAAGTGCAATTAGCAAGTTTTAATTTGAAAATATTGGAGTGCATTTATTAAAAAAGGTGTGCAATTAGAAAAAGGTGATGTACAATTACCATTTTAATTCTATTTTTTGTCAAGTATCATTAATATATGCTGTCTAGTTATGTAATTTTGGTAGTAGTTTGCTTATATAGATATAATAGATAATAGATTATTAATAACTCTCTCAATATGTAATTTTCAAAGTCTTATTTTTTTAAAAGAAAAAAAACAGATTTGTCCATCATAGTTATTGATAAGGTAATGGAGTCACCATTCTAAGTGGTGAGACTGTAGATGTCTTAAAAAAATGATTTTACAGTTTTGTAATTTGTCTCATTTTTTTTCTTATTATTAGTTTTATTTATTATTTTCTTAAACAAATGTTGTAATAAAATTACTATTTTTACCCTGGTAATTTTAAAATTTATCTTATATTTTTTTCCCCAAAAGATAGAAATAACATATAAAATATAAAATATAAATTTTTTTTAAAGCAAGTAAGTAAGAAAACTTATACTCAATTTAGGGGAGAAACTTTTTTACTAAAGATAGAAATTATATATTAAAATATAAAATATATTACCTATTGTAGACAAATATCTTCATGAATATAATAAATAAAAACAAAACTTGAATATCATTTTTTGATTTATTTTTTATCTATTAGATAGTTTTTGGAAAAAAATTATTTATTTCTTTAATTTAATAAATTTGATTTTTTTTCAACTTATTTATTTTAGAAGATATCATGACATTATTTTTTTTATGAAATATCTATATTTATGATAATTCTTATATAATATTTTAAAAAAAAACCGATGCATTAGACGGATTAAAAATCTAGTTCAACTTATTTAATATGATATCTCTTAAAGGCAAAGTAAAAGCATCTACCTCCGTCTCTCCGGCACTGATTGCAAACACGAACAAGTAATTGAAACTCCTACAGTTGAATCAGAAACACTCCACGCCAACGCCATTGCCTTATAATCTTTGTTCCACGCTTTTCCCTCTCCTCTTCGCACATAACCTTCCTTCCTAGGGTTTCATCCAATTATGAACTGTGAAGTGTGCCAGCTCAAGGAACTGGAACTGGAGCATTTTGAGATACGCGAGGTCTTGCGATGTAATTCTTCAACTCCCTATTGTAACTCGCTTTTCGGATTATTTTTTTAATATTTTATTTTTATATCTTTGCGTTTTGTTGAATTGCGATAATCAGAGTAACTGTGTTGCAGGCATATTGCACACGATCGTCTTTCACCGTGCCTTGGGTCTCATGCGCCCTAAAGACGTTGACTTGGACCTATTTGACGTCACTTATGTACTTTTTTAATCTCAATTTATTGCTTTTATCACGTGTGCGTGAGTTATTCTCTTTGAAATCCTATTTAACTGTGTCTTATGTACAATAAAATACACCGATAATTTAAGTAATTGCTTGGTTTCAGGTGAGTTTATCCAATTCCAAATCACCAGATAATGTGATTTTAGATTAATTTTTAACCTGTTTGGTCTCAAGCTGAATTATTGATTCTAGGTTTAGAATTGATTTTGAGTTAAAACAATTTTAGGTTGTTTTCACATTGAATTAGAAATTTTGTACTGAATTTTAATATTAATTTTCTTTTAGGATAAAAACACCTAAACATAATCTGAAATAATTCTAATCAGAAACAATTTTTCGAAATCAATTTCATTTAAAATCAATGTTGCAAACACTCACTCAAATACACACTAAACTTATTGTGTTTTGTTTTGGTTTTTATCTCATTTTTGGTGTGAAGGTGCAATGTGGAGAGGCAGAGCTTGAAAAGAAAATAGAGGAGAAGATTGAGCAGTTTGTTTGTTGGGTGGAGAAGCACCCAAACAAGAAGAGTCAGGTCAGCAATGTGATGAAAATGGTGCTAGTAGGGTTTTTGTTTTATTGTAAATAATTTTTTTGATAGGGTTGCGAATTGCAGATATGTTTATCTTTCTATGAGGTGAAGAACAAACAGGTGTCTTGGTTCAGTAACAAGATTGAACGTTTGTATTGGGAGCAGTGGTATATTAATCTGAATGTGGCCCAGCATCCAAAGGCACATTCTAGCAAGTATCATCATTCCAAAGTTGTTGATCCTGGAGGTGCATTGATTGCTCTGTTTGTTAAACTGAGTCTCTTTTCATGCTTCACTCCTACTGTGAATTTACCTGTTTTCCTGTGTTTCTTACAAGTAGAGGGAGCATTGGAGGATAGAAATGCTCGAAGTGCAGCACTGGAGGCATCGCTTCGTGAGGTTTTATTTCAGATAATTAAATTTGTTAATGAGAAGAAGGATCATGTTCCACCTATACCAAATCTTGAGGGTTCTATTTCATTTCCCTATGAAATTACAATACCTAGGTGAGTTGTGATTATGCTTGCTGCCCATATCAGTTGTGATTTTGCATTTCGTATATTTCATTAATATTTTGATAGCCTTGATTCTGAATTGAGTATTCTACTTAGCTGATTGTGTTGATAATATGAAGTCTTTGGAGCTTTGGTTCAAGGGTTTGTGGTTAAGTGGGGTTAAATTGAAGAAGTACATATAATGTAATGAGACACACATGTAGTAAGATGCAAACTAGCAATGTTTTATAGGTGAAATTTCAGAATAACATTGGGTCACAAGTTTTACAATTCAGGCATCTTAGATCCACCACGGGGAATTATACATAGGATTCAAGAAAACTATTTACGAGAAGTGTTAATTAACATAAATTGTTTAAGAGGCATTGCATCAGTGATCAGTTATCGTTCGAGAATGTAGATTTACTGAAAACAAGCTACCTCTTCTGCATAACATGAAAAATTTCAAACAGTAAATAGTTTTATGTGGATTGAGATCAGTGTTGGAGAAAATTAGTGCTAGCATGATTTAATTTTATTTTTGATATTTTGTTACCCACTAATTGTACCTAATTTCAAGAATGGACTTTTTGGATGATATGCAGTGACCCCCATCCTTATGCTTTCATTGTTTTTCTCATTGTTTTGTGATGAATCGTTTGTAAATAAAGGGGTAGTTAGGTAAGACATATCTCTAATTCAACAAATGCAAGTCTAACACATCATGTTCTCTATAGAGTGCTGTGATTTGATAGGAATATTTTTTTGCACTTAAAATATGACCTGTTACAAGTTTATGCCATTGTGGAAATGAAGATGTGAATTGGGCTCTAGATTCATAAATTAAGGGGCTTGATGAGCATTAGCTGTAAAGAATTTGTTGTGTAGCTATAAGACATGTGTTGTTGTATGAAATTGAATGTTAATGGTGAAAAGCCAACGAGAGAATACAACCAAGAAAAGATGAGAATATCACATTGGATGAGTGGATATGATAGACAAGGTAAAATTAAGAATTAATGCATTAGAGAAAAAGTTAGGGTAGATCTGGTAGAAAAGATTGTAGAAACTCATCTTACGTGGTTTGGGCATTTATGGAGAAGACTTGTAAAAGCCTCAGGAAGGATTATAGATCAAATGGAGGGTAGTTGTTAGAGCACTAATTCTGAAATTGAAACTGAGGGGAATTTTATTGAATTCAAACAACACAGCATAGAGACAGTTCCAGAGCCTAGGGCTCCTAGAGAGAATATTTCTCTGTTCAAAGAGTGACATTCATGACATATACTCCCCACCTCTCTGAATTACTATATATAATTAAATAAAAACATAACTAACTCTCCCCTCTCACAAAAACTGCTCTGTGCAACAGTTTTTTTTACAATAACTGCCTTACACAACACATCAACTGCCAGTAACTACCATACATTGCAGTTCCTCAAGTCTTTTTGTTCTTTCTGGAGTAAACCTACCAGGTGGCTGGTTTACTTGGACTTGGATTCAGCAACTGATCATCCTCTAACCTAAAAGAGTCATGGTTCCCATCAGTAGTTCAGTCACTAGAGGTAGAGGGAGACTGTAGTCAAAACAATTAAGAAGGATTTAGAGTTAAATAATTAATTTGTCGATACACGTGATTAAGATAGACATTATGGCATCTTTCAATCCATGTAATGGATGACTTCACCTCGTAGAAAGGCTTGGCTCTTGTAAGTGTTGGGGTAATTTGTAATCCACAAAGAAGTGCATATTTTATGCATTTTAGCTCCTTTAGCAGAATGAATGCCTTGACTTTATCAGTTTATATTTCCTACTCATTGGGGAGTTGCCCCATCCTTCATTGTAGGCTAGGCTAGGCATTAGCAACTGTAGTTTCCATGATCACTGTATATTATTTTGTTGTCACTTATTTACTTATAGTTCTGAAATGTTCCTAAATCAACAGGTCAAAAGCTAATCAGGGTCTCTGCAGTATCTGCTTTGTGGTCTTTGTGACACAATAAAAAACTTTTAGAATTATCATCAAAACATAAGTTATTATTTGAGAGTATATTTTTTCTGTTTCTTTAATATTTATAGTATAAAAAGAAATTATTTCATATGCTGAGATTTTGAGAATAAAGATTAATACCCTTGGCATAGTGAGTGATGAGTTGTAGTTACTTCTCCGTTTGAAAATTCTGCTGAAGCTGCTGAGTTAACCCTGTGCCGTCAATGACCAGTTCATCAGATTCTGCGTTTGGGATGGACATGATCAAGAGAATGCTCCAGACAGGACATCCAACAATGCTTAGTTGATTGTCAGAGTTCGCAAAGCGGTCTATAAGGTTAAAATGGATTCTTGTTCATATGGAAATATGATGCTGAAGAAAAGCTAAGGAAGGCAAGGTTTAATTTCTCTGTAAACAAAGCAAAAAATAGCTTGTATATATTTTCAAACAAAATCCCCTTTTTTAATCTGTCGTTGATATCTTTTATTTATCTTCTCTCAAGAGTTTACAGTGTTCTGTAGTGGCTATGTCCAATGTCACATGAACATCTCAGACCATTTACTGTTACGATTGTGTCAATATGATGGGTTGCATGGTATATTTGAAGATAAATACTTGGTGTTTCATTTGCATTAGTTCGTGAATTCACTTGTGTAATTTTTAGCTATTGCTTTATGAGCTTCTTTCAGAGCTTTCTGATAGGCTTGCCTGATCTACACTTCGGTTAAGCACTCCATAAGAAAAACTAAGATTTAGACCACTTTAACTAGATGGATCTTAGTGTTCAGAACAATGATAAGCCATGGGTTAAATTTTCAAAATAAAGAATTCAATTAATTCATATTGCAATTGAATTGAATTCTATCAAGGGATCACATAATCCAATAGAAAATTATGAACCAAAACTCACATTGTAGTTCTGATTAGGCCTTGGGGTCATAGAAGGTCATTAAGGATCTGCATTACATTTTAGTTCGCATTAGTATCATCTAGGGTCATTTGGGTCACCGATACTCATCTTTGTATTTATAAAGAATTCAAAACTATAAACAAATTTCACAATTATTGTTCCAATTAGGATCCAACACGGGTCAGTATTGAATTCATCCGAAATTCCAAATTTTGTTCAAAATAATGAAACCAAAATTCTCGTCTTAATTTCGATTAAGATCTTCAATGGACATTCTTGAATTCACAAAGAATTCAACATTTTGTTCAAAATTCTGAACAAAAATTCAAATTGTAGCTCCAATGAGGGTCACCAAGGGTCATTGGGTCACCATTATGTGTCAAATACTGCATTTGGCATAATAGCATCAAGGGTCATATTTCAATAAAGAATTCAATTCATCTTGTAATTTCTAAGTGTCACCAATTCCGATTCAAAATTCTGAACAAAACGTTCATAATGTTAGACGGAATTTTGCATCAAATACTTCATTTAGCATAACCGAAAGTCATCAAATAGTGTTTTAGATTTTTCTCTCTCCAAATTTGAGTGTTGGCAATTTACTGAGTACAATTGTGTGTGAGCAAAGAAGTTTCAAATTTCGGTCGTTCTCAATCTTCATCCTTATAGAACTAACTTATCATGTTTTGAGAGAATGCAACTCAACTAATGGTATGCTTTGGATTAAAATGGCATCCATCTTGACATGGGGGTGGGTATGGGAATCTGAGTTCTCCCGGCTTTACTTTCTATGTATCTTCTGGCTGACATGGCAGCTACTATCTAAGACTAAGATAGTGCTTGTGTTTTTGGGCATTTGGCCTTTGGCCCATTCGCATAACAATTTTTTTGTTCAATTTTAAGTATTTAATAATAAAATTATAATCATTAATTTAATTAATAATTATAAAATAAATTTATTTAAAATAAATTCTAAACTAACTTAAAAAACATGTTATATGATTTCTTATAAGTTTTATTTTTTTTATAGATAAAAATATTTTTGATAAGTATAGTTTGAACTTCTAAATTAATTTCAAATTATATTATTGTGATTAAACATTTATTAAAATTAAATAAATAGTATAAATAATGTAACAATTCAAATAAGTAGTAATATTTTAATTAAGAAAATAAATAATTATTAAGATATTAAATCTAGAAAAATATGAAATTATGAAGTGCGTGCATGTTAAAAATAATCTTATGAATTAATTAAAAATATTATAAAATAATCAAAGTAACAAACCATATACTATATCCTATTATTAGATAGATAAATAGCACAAATCAAGGTCGTAGACCAGAACTGGTAAGAGGCACAGCAAGTTCTAGCTAGCAAAAGAGAGGAACGGAAGGAGGGAAGAAATAGAAAAAAAAAATCAATGCAAATCTTATGATTACGGTGTATGAGTGGAGTGGAGAGAAAGGAGAAGAGATTTTATCACATGGAAAAGATTTTGAGATTTTTAAACGTTAAGATTTCACTATTAATTCTTTTTAACTTCTCATTTTATTATAACAATATTTTATTAATGGTATTTATTAAAGGATTAGGATTTCATCTAGTAACATTTGAGAAAATCAATTACCTAACCTGTTTGAGTCACTAAATGGACCGTTCTCCAACAAATATCATGGATCTGATTTGATTGGACGAATTTAGAGGTTGAATGGTGATCTAACAATAAGGTTGACAAAATGGGTTTGATTTGGTGGATCAATTCATTTAGTCCATTAAAAAAAGAGTGGGACAGATTAGCATTTCTGGCCCACTTTGCAAAGTGGGTCAGCCTGACCCACCCCGTTTTTTTTGTGGGCTAGAACCAGCCCTACATGTTTTTGGTGATTGACCCATTTTGCCATGCAAAATAGGTCAGTTGGCCGCGCGGACCAGCCTGTTTAGCTCACTAAAAAAGGTGGGGAAAGCTAGCATTTTTAGCCCACTTTGCAAAATGGGCCAGTCCGGTCCGACCCATTTTTTGTGAGCTAGGACCAGTCCGACCCTATTTTTGTGAGCTGGCCACTTTGTCATCCCTACCTAATGATTAAGTTGACTCGGTTGACTATACATTTTTTTTTACATCTTAACATCGCTCATGAAAAAAATTCAATCTATATCTTACAATTGTATTATTTATAGATTTGCTTACTTTTTTTATCAAGCAAATTGCTTTTTTAGATTTGAGATGATAAAGTTGTTGTCACTTTTGTTTTGTCTTCTTTCCCTTAACTTATATTGTTTACTACAAATAAAACTTATATTTACCCTAGCTCATCTAGTAGGCATGCTGGTTTGAAAAATTGTTATTTGTTATCATAGCAATAATTGGATGAATGGAAATTTTGTATTGTCCAAAGTTTATTGACTTAATTGAATTTGCTTTTATATTTGCAATGAGCATCTTATTTGAAAATGAGGATGATTAATCCCAATAGTTAGATTAAAATGAAATATCAAAATTAAAATATTTTAAATTCAAATTAAAACTTTATTTAATCATATATATTTTTAATATAGATTGGATCATTTGGATCAACTCATTAGATCGACTTATAATTTAGTGATCCAGTATCATAACCAATTCTATCACTAGCTTAGTTTAATAGCATTGGTTAAAAGGAAATAAATACAAGAAAAAAGAGACATTGATCCATATAATAAATAAAATACAAATAAAATAAAATAAAAAAATGAGATGAAAGAGAAGTTGGATATATAACAATAATAATAACCCAGATTTATTAAATAGTTTATTATCCATCATGTCACAAGACAAATTTCTTTTATCCAATAAATAAATGAAAAATGTTTAATGTTTGTGCTAATTCGTGTAGTATGAAAAGTGTTACACAAAGAAGCAAATCCTGATAAATAGTATAACGGAAACAACACGCGTGCTGATAAAAAAACGGCAAAAATGCTCTCAACTTCGAACTCTGACCCTACAAATCGAAATTCATATTTGAATGAGAGATATATTTAACGAGAAACTAGCTAGCACAAGTAGAATTTCTTTTATCCAATAAATAAATGAAAAATGTTTAATGTTTGTGCTAATTCGTGTAGTATGAAAAGTGTTACACAAAGAAGCAAATCCTGATAAATAGTATAACGGAAACAACACGCGTGCTGATAAAAAAACGGCAAAAATGCTCTCAACTTCGAACTCTGACCCTACAAATCGAAATTCATATTTGAATGAGAGATATATTTAACGAGAAACTAGCTAGCACAAGTAGA
>CM023957.1:18082627-18116880 GCA_013407115.1 Glycine latifolia | reverse complement strand
ATGTATGTTTGTATCATAGCCGGCATGCCCCAAAATAAATTAAGTTCCACGCGAAACTTGTCCCGGCTCGGCCTCTGGTCCTGGATCCCTCGGACTGCCTTGCTACTCGGGCCTCTTGCCCCGGGATCCGCCTTCTTCCTTGTGCTCTTCACCTGTAAACACATATAATCCCCATCCAGGGTGAGATAATAATCTCAATAAACTCTGGTGGTTCTGGAAGGCCTCTCCTTTCCTGGGTTCACTTCTATGATACAAAGTATTAAAATAAGCATTACACAAACTTGTTGTCCCGACTTTCATAAAATAACACATGTATACAATCATATGGATCATACAAGAGAAGATCATCCGACTTAATGGGTACATGCTCTTGTATATCCCTTACCTGAAGAAGACTATCCAACTTAATGAGCACATTTTCCCAGGACTTCAGGCAGACACCGCAAGAGGAAGACCATCCAACTTAATGGGCACATTCCCTCCGGGTTCTGCGTGGACGTATATGGCTCTTCCAAGAGAGGTTCATCCAACTTAATGGGCATTCTCTCTCAGGGTTTTCATATATACTAATTGACCATTTAGAGTTGTTCCACATCACTTTGTCCTTAAGGGAAGTCCATATTTGTCCATTCTACTGGCTAGAGAATCTCATACATCATAACAAAACATCACAGTGCAAATCATATACATGTTCTCAATCAGAATGCAGTAACACACAATTTCAATACATGCATCATGTCATACAATAACCATCACTCCCTCGGAGCATGGTAGAACACGGTCCAGAGAAGGACTATTAAGAACAGGGAACTTACTTGCTCTAAGCTCCACACTGGTTCGCTCAACCTCACGGTTCCGAACACCAAAATCCTCAGCGTCGCGCCCTACATGCATGCATCCAGGAAATCAAAAGCGATTTTCACCCGTTGCATGTAGAGAAACTCAACACATTTCTAGGTTACAGGAATTAGTCACTCAACTGGTGACATGCAGACCCCCAAAAAGGGCCTAACTTAATCTAACCCAAAAAAAACCCTAACAGTTAGATTTCAAGGTTTTTACCTGCGTTTCTTACTTTTAAAGTGTTAACAAAACTGACGAACAGCTTTTCCCAAGCTTGAATGTTCTGAATCTCCTTCTCTTCTCTAAACTTGAAGCTTTCCTTCGTTCGTTAATGGAGTAAGCGGAAAGAGGGAGAAAGAGTATCTTTTGTGAAGGGTCAGTGAGAAAATGAGCTAAGTGAGGAAATGACTCACACAGACGTTACTTATATACCCAGAGAGTCAACGCACGTCACATACGTCACTTAAGCCCACACGTGTCACTTAAATAACTTGTTAGTCAATGTGGATCACGTGCGCGGTATCAAGTAAGTGTTGGGCGTCTTTAATCGATTACAACTCTTGTGTAATCACTTGCATAACGTTGGAGCCCACCCTAGGCACTTTATAAGCCCCAAGATTCGTTCTTATCCGACCTCGTCAGCCTTCATTTGGCCTCCTACCTTGGCGCTTCCTAAGTCCAAGGTTCCGCCCTCGTCCGAGATCATCTGAGATCACTTATCCGGTAACTCGAAGGGAAAGAATACTCGAGCTCGTCCGAGGTCGCTACTCGATAGCTCGAAGGAAAGAAAGACGCGAGCCCATCTGAGATCGCTACCCGGTCACTCTTTCCTTCCCTGTCCGGGTTCTTTTCTTTACAGCGCTTATTCCCAGAACACATAAGCAATATCCCGGTCACACTTCGAACCCGGTCTCCTTGTAAATGCTAACATACTTAGCACGATCCCGCCTCTACAAGGTTTCTATTTACACCCCTCCCTTATCCGAGTCCCAAATTGCACCCCCCGTATACACCACGGTCACAAGAACCCGGATTGGTCACAAGTCATTATAATTATTATTATAACTATTATGTAATTACAACATTGCAATGTTAAAATGCCATGTGGACACCTGAGACCTTACATGATTCATCTCCTTATGTAGGATTATTCAAAAGTGAGGTGTGAAGAGTTTTGCTTTGAGAATATTCATATCATTTATGGGGTTTTTAATGATGGCGGGGTTGCATTGCAAGTTGTAGCTCTTCTTAAATTAGTAATGGTGTTTTGAATACGTGACTACTTATGCTATCACAAGAAGACTTAAGTAGTAGCTCTTTATTTTTATAAAACTATTATTAGCATTTTGTTGCTATTGAAATGTCATCATGACTATACAAATGTACTTCAATTTAGGAATAAAATGAATTTGAAGCAGTGTCCATCATGTTTATTTTTCATATTTCTCATATTAGTTTGAATTAACCTTGATAAAAATTTATTGCTAAATTAAGAAGACCAATTATCTTTTTATGATAAAATGTAAATCATAATTAGTAGCTGTGAGTAAATAGGATGATATTATGTAGTTTAGAAATTAGAATGTGTAACTTTGTTTCCGGAACTAAACATGATTCAAGACATGTCTTAAATTGACCAAACTTGAATAAAGCGAAAGTAGATAACGAAAATGACTCACAATTCTACATTTTTTTTCATTATCTGTGCTTAAGTAAGAAGTTAATTCATTAGGACTCCTACCATCCCAATTCACCTACAAGGAATAGGTATGCTAACAAAATAGAGCACAATTCCCCTCAACAGAATAACCTGAGGCACCATATTCCAAAGGATAAAAATATGCTTAATGAAACAAGGGTGAAATACCACTCAACAAAGCACAACACCTATCTGCAAGAAATCTACTTATATGGAAACATAAAGGTTAATGTAGGCATAACATAAACACATAATTTCAATCATAGAATGAGCAAGAAAAATTGTTGCTTTTTCCCTTTAAGCCAATTCTAAGATCTTAAAGTAACATAGACAAAAAATATAACCAACAACTCAACTCATGTACTGGATAACAATCAATTTTATTCATCAAGAAAATATACAAATTCACCAAGAGCTTTAATTGAGCATAAGGATTTCTCTGATTCAAGATAGGAATTGTTCAACCTATACATGCCTATAAGGCTACATTCACAAAATTGAGCATCAGTTCAATCTATACCTGCCTATAAGGGTAGAAGAAATGGATTTACCTCCATAATCCAGGCCAACACATCAAAACACCTCCATATTCCACCAACCTCCTCCTACCTTCCCTCAAGCCACCACCGTTTGTCGCTCGCGATAATGATTTATGACAATGGCGTATAAGTTTTTCCCCCTTCTTTCCTCACCACTTTAAACCTCTCTTCCCTTCTCTCCAGTGCCACCCAAACTTATTCCAACGCGTTCTCCACCAAAGAAGATGTGATAGGGAGTGATGAAGACCGAAGTAGTGTTTGCGCAAGAAGCCTCCCCAGAACGTGGTTCGTCCTCCGTGGCAGTAGGGTCTTCTAAACAACTCAATAGTACATCGCCTCCTGAAAATCTCCTCTAGTGGCGGTGAAGCACATTGTTGGAGGGTAGGTGTGTGTCAAGTTAGTGGTGTAAAAAATATTGTCTCTAATGTGGTGAGAAGATTGTGTCCACGATGGAACGCAAAAAGGGGAGGAAGCAAAAGGGCTTTCAAATACAAACTCAAAGATGGAGAAGAGAAAATGTATTTTTTTAATTAAATATCTGATATGATTATAATATCCATAAAAAATTGGTTAAAACAAACGAAATTATGTACATATTTATCCTAAAATATTGGTGTAGAGTGCTAAGATACTCTTTAACATGTGAGTACGTTAACAAATACATACACACACACACACACACACATATATATATATATATAGTATATTCAGCCAAGTGTTAATATTTTGCATGCCTTGTTAGCATTTCATTTTTTTTCTTATATTGCATGTGTGATGGAGTGCCTTTAGTTAAATATTTTTATATCATTCTTAGCCTATTTGACTTCTCTTGGATCTTTATTTTCCTATTCTAATTCAGTTTTTGTCTTAGGCTAGTAAGTGGGCTTAATTGCTATTTGTTGCGCATTTTCGGATTTTTGCTTACTTTACATATCTGACTTGTGCAGGGCCTATAGAGTGCTACAAAACTCCGAATGGAATGTTCTAGGAGTCCCTGGAAATATAACAAAAAGATTTACAAGTTTGCTAGAAATAGCCCGAGGCCAATTCTGTCATTTGGAGGGTCATTTTAAGCTTTGAAATCGGAACCTCTGCACTTGCAATTTTGGGCTGCGAATTTGATTTTATGGTTGTAATTAGCAAATAACTAGAATTGTTGGATTTGTTTATGACCCATTTTAAACTCTAGACCTTGTCACTACATATTAGTGACTTTAGTGAAACTTGAACAGTACTTTACATTTTTGCACAAATAAGTTTATTATTTCTTTTCTTTAGTTTTTAGAATCAAAAGCTTGTTCTTCATTTTCTCTCATTTGTTCTTCATTGTTCTTCATCTTCTTAATTTCCATTTTGCTATTCTTCCATTTTTCTGCACTTACTTCATGGGGCTTTCCTTGGTGATCATCATGGAAGGCTAAATAATCACTCAATCCAAGGATCCAATCCAAGCAAGAGGAGAATTTGAGTTCTGGTTTAGTATTTCGAATTCTGTGTGAATGTTTACTTTCTTCTGCAATTGCTATTCTGTTTTCATGATTATGAATGCATTTAGAATTGAAAGTGGATTAGGTTATGGATTCATTGCCTAATTTGGAATATAAATCACAGATTAATTGGATGATATTTCAATTAGGGTTTGTGGTTTCAATTAATTTAGGGGTTAATTCGATTGAACTGCTTCTATTGAGATTGAATGAATGTTCATGATAGAATCAACTTATGAGAATGATGATGATTCGAATAGCTTGGGTTGGTGAATTGGATTGATGCTTTCTAATCTGTTTTACTTTACTCCTTGATAACCTTGTTAATTTCTGCATTGTTCTTTAATTTTAGTTTGTGTTCTTGCATGTTTTACTTTGCGCATACCAACTGTTTGACAAAATTCCCCCTTATTATTACCAATGATTTGAAGCTAGAACCATATTGATCGTGTCTCTGAGTCGACCTAGGTTAACCCTGTGCTGCAGAATTAGCTTAGTTAAATTGTTTTGAAGCCACACGACAAACGCATATCAATGTGTCATCACTTTAGATGCTTTAAATTTTTTAAGTTTCTTTTATCTTTCTCTTTCTTCTTTTTTAGTTTTATTGTTTTTTTTTTCTTTTCTCCTTCTTTTGTCTTCTTACATTTTCTTTTCTTGTTTTACGTTATTTTTAAAGTTTATTTTTTTTATGATTTTTAACTTTTTGTTTTTTTTTTTGTTTTTACAGTTTTATAATTTTTATATATATGAAAAATAGATAATACATTGACAATGCAAAATAATTTTACATCATTATCAAATACAATCTTTCATCTTTTAAAATATTCACTTTTACAATACTACCTTAAAATTGATATTTCATTTTTTAAAAAAATTCACTTTGATCCTTTAATTTATTTAAAAGGTTCAAAATTATCATATATCTTTTAAAGGGTTCAATTTAATACCTTATATTATTTCAAATATTCAAAATGATTCTTCAACTATTTAAATATATTCAAATAATTTTTATTCAAGTGTTATTTGGAGGACAAAGTTAAATATATTTAAATAGTTAAAAGATCATTTATACCTTTTAAATAAGATAAAATATTACAGTTAACTTTTTAAAAGATATAAAACTATTAAATAAGATCAAATTAATTTTATGAAAAGGTATAAATCATTTTGAGCAAAATAAATAAAATAAAACACTAAAATGGTCATTTACCCACAAATATATTTCAAAAATGAAAATTTAAATTTATATTAAATATTTTATACAGTGCCTATATATCCACAAGACTAATTCTTAAGTTATTCACAATGGTCATCTAAGAGATATTTTTAGTATTTAACGTCACGTTTCACTGTAATTGGGGTAGATTATATAAATAAAATAACTAAGATGTAATATTTTATTAAAAATTTGCATTTTAAGAACAATTTTAATTATGTTTAAACACATTTTATGAAAAAATTACTTTTTTTCTTTTCTATCTCCCATTTTTAATTTTAATTTATGTTTCTTTTTATTTTTATTTACATGCAAATTTTTATTATAACTAATATTTTCTTTTATTTATATTATATCATTGTTTACATTTTTTTTATATATTATCTATTACTTCTTTTATTAATTGAGATGACGAAAAAATCCATACTTACATATAAAGCTCACAACAAATTATAAACAAGTATCTTTAACGTATATCTACAAATAATGGATATAGATATTCTCACTACCCATTTAATAACAGACGAGAACGAATATCATATTATCCGTACTTGTCCGATGCCTTTGTTATTCCTAACTACATATTAAAGTTCTTTCCCTATCCACGAGTAATGGAATCAAAATAGCATGATTAATATTTAATCAAATACAAATTGTTCTGATCATATATAATAATTATATTAAATTATGATTGTGCATTGTATTGATGAATTTAATACGTAAAAATAATATATATATGATCAACTTATTGTTATAAGTGATTTTAAAACATACTTGAAAATCAATGCAACGGGTACCATGATAGTTTTGTAATAAATTTAAGTTGTTTAGAAAAAAAATCAAACTTTGCAATTTTCTGGAAAAAAAACCAAAATATTACATTTTTAATAAATAATTATGAATTTGA
Source organism: Glycine latifolia (assembly GCA_013407115.1). Lineage (NCBI taxonomy): Eukaryota > Viridiplantae > Streptophyta > Magnoliopsida > Fabales > Fabaceae > Glycine > Glycine latifolia. The sequence goes on along the minus strand of CM023957.1, from coordinate 18,110,186 downwards.
TGTAGTTTGCAAACTATTTACCAATATGGGGTAGTCAAACACGCCAAATTTAGGTGTGATTAAGGGGGTAGTCACGCTTAAATTAGGCGTGACCAGTCACATCCATTTTGGGCGTGTTTGATCCCCATAAAAGCAAAAAAAAAAAAATTAATTTTTCACACATTTACCATTTCACATTTTTCCTAAAAGTTTTTGAAGTTTTTCTCTAGAGTTTGGGAGTGAGTTATCTCTGCAGCGAAGCTCTGCCAACAAGTAAGTGAATTTAATAATTTTGAATTAGAAATGTTAGCGACGTAGGTAATTTTTATCGACATAAATGTTTGCTTCGTAGAAAATGGTTAGAGACTGTTATATATAATTATTTTAGATGATATGTTAGTTTAGGGTTAGGGTTAGGGGTTATGGATTATGGGTTAGGGTTTAGGGTTTAGGGGTTATGGGTTTATGGTTTAGGGGTTATGGATTAGGGGTTAGGGTTATGAGTTTAGGGTTTAGGGGTTAAGTGGTAGGGTTTATGGTGTATGGTTTAGTGTTTATGGTTTATGGTTTAGTTTAGTTTAGTTTAGTGTTTAATTTAGAATAAGTTTACTAAAGTTATTTAGTTTAGTTTAGTTAGGACTATTTTATTAAAGTTATAGTCTAGTTTAGTTTATATTTTGATAAATAGGATGTATTAAGTAAGGGTATTAAATTATTAATTATAATTTTGATTTATTTAGGATAATTAATTGTAATGTACTTTAATTTAAAGGTATTTAATTATTAATGTAATATTGATTTATTTATATTAAGATAGTCATTTGCAGGAGTATTGTTGACGACAATAAATGAGTTCAAGTGGTGAGGAGTGTGTTCGTGTTGTGCTATTTTTTAATAGAAGGAAAGTTGAAGGTGACGGGGTGTTGTTTTTGAAGGGGAGAAAAGGCAGACACATATCAAACTAAGCTCAACACTGGGTGAATTACATCAGAAGATACGACAAAAATTAGGTCTGCTAGACAACCAATGTATCATTTTGCTGACGGCAAGATTATGGCAACATGAACAATACATGGGTTTTCAAGTTGTGGACGATGAAGACATAGAATTGGTAATGGAAGAGTTTTTCAAGCAGGCAACGAAGGATTTTGTAGAGTTGTACATGGATTTTATCGAAGCAGAGGATGTTGTTTTACCTATGAGGTCAGTTGCCTTCAATTTTGCACATAATAGATCATCATATGTTGGTCCAATTATAAACGTGTCTGAGGAAGATGAACATGACCCAACTTTGGTTATGGATGATGATGAAGAGGATGATGATAATATTGCAATAGAAGATCGTCTTCTTGAGAAGGATGCTAGTGCGTCGGATAATGATAAGGATTGTGGTGTGCATGCGACTGAATTTCAAGAAGATAGTGATGTGGGGTCGTCTCAAATTAGTCATCATCTGGACGTTGGATCTACTCAACCTGAACAACCTGTTGAAGGTATGTTAGATGAATGAAAATGTAGTCATATATGTATATTTCTATGTTATAGTATTTTATTTGGTTGATATGTTTATTAAACTGATTTTGTATATGCAGGTGGTGAGCTCATTCCTTATTGGGATGGAATTCCACATTACACATATATTGATTGGAATCATCCAAGTGAAGAACAATCTTTTACTGGTTCTGCTTTGGGTTCGGGTTCAGTGCAGGGTCCATGACAATTAGGGGATGAGTTGTTTGTTAAACAGGAATTTGACTCCAAAAAGGACGCACAATTAGCAATTAAGTTGAACCTCAAGAAGGAGCATCAAGAAGCATTTGTGATTGAGAGCAAGCCTAACTTAATAAGCATGAGGTGTATTGCTCATAACGAGGGTTGCCCCTGGAGGGTTAGGGTAATGAAACCAGCGTACGAAGAGAAGTGACTTGTTTCAAAATGGGCTGGAAAACACAATTTTCTGAATGACCATATTACACAGGGTCACAGACAGCTTGATGCAGATGTTATTGCTTCCCTTGTAGCAGATCTGTTTTTATTTAATTTCATTTTTATGTCTTTAATAATGGTTCTTGAAGGTGTGTTGTTAATGTGAATGTTACAATATCATTGTTAGGAATGATTAAGGAGGAACCGTCTGTGTCAATCGCATTGGTTCAGGAGAGGATTAGCCATTCGTATGGATTTAAAGTTTCATATTGAAAGGCATTGTATGCGAAGCAGAAAGCAATGACAATGATTTATGGGGATTGGGAAGAATCTTATGCATTTTTGCCCAGGTGGTGTCGCTATATACTTCGTTTTTCACCAGGTTATTTTTATGATATTCAAACAAACGAGTATTTTGTGGGACATCGATTGATACGAGCAAAGCGTGTGTTTCATCGCATTTTCTGGACTTTCAGACAGTGTTGCGAGACTTTTAATTTTTGCAAACCCATGATTCAAATTGATGGGACTCATTTGTATGACAAGTATAAAGGGAAATTGTCGTTTGCCACGACTCAGGATGGAAATAATTAATGTCTGCCACTGGCATTTGCCATTGTTGAGGGGGAGACTTTGGAAGCCTGGAAATACTTCCTTGCTAACATTCGCTTCCACGTTACCCAAAGGCAAAACATATGTCTCATTTCAGATAGGCACCAGAGCATATTATCTGCTGTGGAGAATCATGCTGGTTGGTAACCACCTTATGCGCATCACGTGTTTTGCCTTCATCATATTACTAGTAATTTTAATCAAAGGTTCTGGAATGAAAAATTGAAGAAGACCCTGATGAATTTAGGTATGCTTAACAACTATTTTGAATATATACTCATGGATATATCTGTAACCGAAATAGTGTTAATGGTATGATTCTTTTGCAGGTTATACTCCCTCTATGGTTGATTTTTAGATAGCGTTTGTACGATTTCGTGATACGAGTCCTGAGGTTGCAGAATGGATTGATAACATCCCTAACGAAAAGTGGACACATGCATATGATGTAGATGGGAGAAGATTTGGCCATATGACAACAAACTTGTCTGAATCAGTAAACAGGATGTTGAAGGGAGCAAGAAACATGCCTATCACAGCTTTGGTGAAGCACACGTACAACAGATTGGTTCATTATTTTGTATGCAGGGGTCAGGCAGCTGCTTCACAAGTTCACCATTCACAACGACATTGCAAAAATCTGGTTGATGCTATGAGGCATAATCAGTCCCTTCCTACAGACCACCATGTACGCACATATAATGTTGATCAAACATTATTTAAGGTGGACGAGGGCTGGGATAGGTCATATTCAGTCAACCTTGTAGAGCGTTCTTGTCAGTGTGGTAAGTTTAAGGACTTCAAATACTCATGTAGTCACGCCGCAGCTGCTGCTTTGCATGTTCGTCATAATCCTTTTCAATATGTTGATGATGTCTTCCTGGTAAGTAATTTGGTTAAGGCTTACTCATTGCCATGGTAGCCAATTGGTAATGAACGTGCTATTCCACCGAGTGAAGATCCAGTTGTCATACCTGACAGACACATGTTGCGTGCAAAGGGTCGTCAAAGGTCCACTAGAATACGTAACGAGATGGACGAAGTCGAGACAAGTCAAAGACGCATCAAATGCGGTATTTGCAAGCAAGTTGGACATAATTGGAGAGCTTGTCCTAATCGTGGTGCTATTTCATGATTTTGTAATGATGTTTCTTTAAATAGTAGTATATGTGTTTAGACATTAATCATTTACCAATTTGTATATGTGTTTGTTTTTTACAAAAATAGGGTTTTTTTTGTGGAAAATTTCAATTCTAAGTAGTATTTAAACACATGTAAGCCAGACATAATAATAATTAAAAACACCGTGAATAACAGTAATTGAGATTAGAGACAGACATACAAACGACAATGAACACAACTTAATAAAACGAAAATAACGAAACCTACAATTGAAATAACAATAACAATTGAAAATAACCAAACTTAATAAACACTACTTAATAAAATCAAAATAACAATAAAAATTGAAATACGAAAAAAACCACACTAATCATACTTTCAAAGATGTTGTGTAGCGACCATGTGTTGTTCCATTTGAATCGGTCTACCGAGCATGATGCCCAACATCTGTAGCGGACATGTCTTCTTCCATTTGGGTAACTGGTTTGTTAAAAATAGCTAAAATCTCTATTGACAAAAACGTTTCCAGTAGTTGGATTCTGCTAACATCTTTAACACGTCTTCATCGCTTGTCAACTCTATTATGTGATATTCGATTGTGTAGTCTGAATATTTTGCATGGGTTGGCTATGGGAAAAACAATTTTCTTACCACCTGTGAGTTGTGAATTCCATAAGGGGGAACCCCAATAGGCGCAACTTGCTTGATGACATCCTTGAGTGTTTCAATGTTGCATCTTGAAGGAATTTCAAACCTTATTGGATTTGTTCTAGTGAAGGAATAACCCACAAAATCGGCTTGTCGTGGTATGTTCCACTTGTCGTTGTAATATAGCATTGCATCATGTGTGGGGACGATGGTGGATCGAAGTAGGTTGAGTATACCATCGGGTGTTTTGTTGATGGTACATAAAATTTCTATAGGGCCAAGACACGAGTATTGTTCATTGCACATTAACATTGTGCAAACATCATCATCATTTTTTAGTTGCAGAGAACGAAAAAAATATTGCTCACCTACTTCTAGCGATGACCGTCGATAGTAGATTTAATCAACAAATTAGTCATTGCTTAGCTGAAGGGTGTTGTGCATCCCACTCTTGAGTGTCTGAAAAGAACACTGATTAGGAACTTGCATTGGTATTGGTGTAGGACATTGAAAACAAACACCTGTTTTGTTGTGTTTCATCAATACATTTGGAAAAATGAATGCTAATCTGGAGTTAGCAATGGTTTGACTGCTTGTTTCTCCTAAGAATGCCATAATGTTAATATTGAATGAAGGGAATGAGGTATGTTGTGTGGGAGTGTGGTTGTGTTAATGGTGTCTTATGTTATTTATAGTTGTGTGGTTGTCTTTCTGATAGAGGCTTTTTTGGAATCCAATGTGCATAGTGTATAGTGTTGTGAATTTTGTCTGAGATTTTAGCCTTCCCACATGGTGTAGCAGACATGCGTCATAGTGTTGTTAATGTCATGTTACAGTTCCACATGGTGGAGCAGGCATGCGTTCTGTCAAATTTATTGGCCTCCGTATGAAGGACCGCACAGTGTTTTAATAGCATTTGTCATAGTATTGTCAATGTCATTTTGCAGTTCCACATGATGTATCTTACTTCAACCAAATTTGCGTTGTCCGAATCGATGGTGGCTGTTCTTCCATAGCAGAACATGGAATGAGGACAAGTTGTTGACTCTTCCATGCAAGGTTTGATGAAATAACTCGTTCTATGAACTGGGTTTAATGAATGAAGGGAAGGAAAGAGGGTTGAATGACGAATCAGTGCATGAAAATGCAAAAGGAAGTGGTGCATGAAAAATTAAAGTTCATTACAAACGACAAATAATATTCACACAATATAAATTAAATCTATGACTCTGGTGGCCACTGGTAATGACGTGCCTGACGATCAGGTAACCTCCATCTGCCACGGGCACAAGAAGGGCCTGCCTGCGAAGGCTCTACATCTCCAGGTGGGTATGGAATTGCTTGCTCTGGCGATGATGGCCGGGGATAATCAGGAGGTGGGGTGCCTTGTGGTACATGTGATGGCCAATCCCCACAATCGCTTGGAGAATAATTAACCTGAGCGAGCATACGGTCAATATCGGCAGCACTCCAATCCGCAGGAGCTACGTCACTACTGCTCCTAGAAACTGCAACCCCTAAAGCCATGGCCACAGCAGTAGCGTAATATACAAGCTGTGTCTGGGAATCTGGCTGTGGAGGACTAGGAATCCGCGAACTTTTTCCCTCATACCCCATGTCCCCCTGCTGAGTAGCATAGTAATACACAGGTTGGCTGCCATATGTACGACCTACCAGTGGCGGCCTAAAACAACCATCAATGCGAGGCCTCAGAGTTCCTATGGGCTCAAGAACATTGGGCATGGCTTTCCGTCGACGCTCTAGCCCATGTCCCTCCTGTCTACGACGGGGAATGTCCACATATACCTGTGGGTCGTGCTGAAGCTACGATGGGGGTGCATGTGGGCCTGGCTCCTCCAGTCGACAACTCTCTCTGAAGATACAAATAATGTGACCAATCTCTTCATGCATCCACGCCATGGTGTATCTCGGCCACTGCTCACCGCCAGTTGCACAGTACAACATCTTCAGGCCATCAATCTACAAATTACAAAACAATTACATTAGTCCAGACATTAAATCTATGATAATGAATATAAGTATGAAAATTATAATTAAACAACATTTACACCACGACCAGTCTTGGCACCCCTCTTCGACACATAGCGCTTCCCATTCTCCCTGAACCAAACCATGTACTCATGGTTTAGTGACAACAACCTATGTAGTAGTGGGGGCAGTCGATATGCCGGTCCCTAACCTCTCATCGCCGTATAAAGGGTCTCAGCTTACGGCCCCAGTTATCTTGTTGTTTGCCTCGCAAGGATAGGTCATGCACACCCTTCAGCTTCCTAGGCCTTCGTGGGATTTGCTGATCCCTCCCAAATTGCCGCATGCATCTGTCTGGATGAGAACACTCAACTGTGTGGAAGCATATAATTGGAGTACTAGCCATCCACGACAGTCGTTGCTGCTCAAATGCACCAAGGAAGTCGTAGCCTGCATATGGTTGCCAAACGACCTGCACAAAATAATTAAAACACAATTATGAAAGAACAGCAACCAAAAATGCAAATTATCAAAGTACATCGACCAAAAGTCTTATAAATCACAATACGTACCTCCTCCCGGCAAAGGGAATCTAATATTAGGCGACACCAAAGAAGCTCGTGTGCTCGGTACTGGCCTAAAGCATTAAACCTAATTTCAAAATAACTAACATTAGAATTATAAGACTCATTCATACATAGTTAATAATAGAAATTAATAACACATACCTGTGTCCGTAATGCCACTCCAGCTGAGTAGGTCGAGGAATAGTTGGAGTAATGGATGGTAATCTAAGCCACGCCCATATCTGGAGAAGCACGTGACACCCACCAATGTCACTTCTTTGTGGATCTGTACACTCGCACATTTGTTTAAACAAATGTGCAAGGATCGCAAAGCCCCAACTATATCTACCTATGTCTTCGAAGTCCCGTGCAAGCAATGGGACATAGCGACAACCGACAGTGCTCCCCCCGAATCTGTCACATAGTAGTCATGCTCCAAACATACGCGCAATGTGTGCCTTCGTAAACCGCATGACTTCTACGGGATCCGCAGCTACCTCACCCTAATGCGCATAATGCCTATCAAAATAAGACAGGTACAAAAATCCACCTTTCAGCTCACCCTCTTCCTGAGGAACATGACCAAAGACTTCCTCAATCACGGTGGCCCACTCGTCAGAGGTGGATCCACTGACAACATTGGGAATCCTAAGATACCAGCCACGTCTTCCAACGTGATAGTCATCTCTCCCTGCTTTATGTGAAATGTATGTGTCTTTGGTCTCCACCTCTCAACCAGAGCACTAATAAGCGCAACATCGATCTAAATTAAAATTAATAATAATCAATTCGTATATACAGTTATAAACAAAAACATTTTTGTACTTTAAATTATAACAATATTTAATTTATTCAATTCAGAATTGCATACCTTAATATGTCCCATGCGTGAACATGTAGGAATCTAGCCTGTCCTAACATCTCAGCAACGATGTCAGGTATATTGTCACAGTCTGCCCCCCTCCCCCCCGTGACTTTACCACGTCGAGTCTTCAACACTCGACATGTGTCCTCGTTCCACACAGCCTGTGAAACGTGTGTGCGCTGGGTATGCCTCCTCAAAACACCCCACTTATACGGGGTAGGGATAACATAAGTCGTTGGATCCCTGGGCTCACCCTCATCATCGGATCCAGATCGTCAAGAAGCAGACGATGATGAATCAGCCATCTATGACTACCTTAATATAAATAAATCAATATTATAATTAATAATTTAATACCCTTAATTAATACTTCCTATAAATCAAAATTTAAACTCAAGTAAACTATCACTTTAATAAAAGAATTCTAACTAAACTGAACTAAATAACTTTAGTAAATTAATTCTTAATTAAAAACTAAACTAAACCCTAAACCCTACACCATAATCCCTAAACCCTAAACCCTAAAATCTAAACTAAACCATCACTTAAAAACTGAACTAAATAACTTTAGAAAAATAATTCTTAATTAAAAACTAAACCAAACCCTCAACCCTAATCCCTAAACCATAATCCCTCACCCCTAAAATCTAAACTAAACTATCACTTTAATAAAATCATTTTAACTAAACTGAACTAAATAACTTTAGTAAAATAATTCTTAATTAAAAACTAAACTAAACCCTCAACCCTAATGCCTAAACCATAAACCATACACCATAAACCCTACCACTTAACCCCTAAACCCTAAACACATAAACCATAAACCCATAACCACTAAACCCTAAACCATAATCCATAACCCCTAACCCTAAACTAACATATCATCTAAAATAATTCTATATAACAGTCTCTAACCATTTTCTACGAAGCTAACATCTACATCGATAAAAATTACCTACATCGCTAACATTTCTAATTCAATAATTTTCAAAATTATTAAATTCACTTACTTGTTGGTAGAGCTTCGTTGCAGAGATAACTCACTCCCAAACTCCAGAGAAAAACTTTAGAAACTTTTAGGAAAAAGGTGAAATGGTAAATGTGTGAAAAAGTAAAATTTTTTTGGGCTTGTTTGGCTACCCCATATTGGTAAATAGTTTGTAAACTAAACCAAATTTGTAATTATTTATTAAAAATGTAATATTTTGGTTTTTTTGCCCAATTTTCTGTATTCCTAAAAGCTAAAACTAGATCTATCTAAACCAACTCACTCTCTCACTCTCTCACTCTCTACTATGTTTATATGGGGTGCAAACAATTTTATAAAACTCATCTCGCTTATTGATCTAGTCGAAATAGTGAGTTAGTGATACAATTAATAAGTTAGTAATTGGTCTAATTTAACCGATCTATATTAAAAATTTAAAATTATATTATATATAAGTATATAACTAACATTATTTGATTAAGAAAAATTTACTAAAAAAATTTAAAATAATAATTGAAGTATTAAAGTTAATAACACAAGTAAAATATATTAATAATAAAAGAGTGTAAATAACAACTACTTAAATAAAACACAAGTTCGGTTATTTATAAACAAAATGAGCTAGAAGATGAGGTTTTCAATAAACAAAAGGAGTGCAAATAAACTTTCTGCACCCCATAATTGTTTTATGCACTTCCCATTATATAATGAAAAGAAAAGTCCATTAGGAAATGTAATCAGCCCATTTTAGAATGTAAAATAAAAACTCCATGAAGTAATAAAAGGAGTATAAGAAGTAACATCAGTATGTGGATCTGGCTAGATTAGGTCCAAATAAGCAAAAATTCTAATCCTCAATATATATAACCATCTCTTCCTATGTGGCGTGACTATGCCTCTTCCTCTTCCCGTGCTGCGCGGCTACGCCTCTTCCTCTTCGATCATCACCGCTTCACAATGTGATCAAAGTTCGACCCCTTATAGGTCTTCAACATCTTTGTCCATATTATCAGAGGTGAGGCCAGCGCGGCGGTGGCGACTATGACGACTTGTAGTGCGATGGTGGTCTAGTGGCGACAATGACGTGCACAACCCAGTCTGGGTTTTAAAAATCTGTCGGATCGCCAGGTTTCCTCAAAATCGTTCGAGTTTGACCAGGTCATCCCGAGTCACATGCTTGAACAGTCCAATAATGAACTTGGTCCGATTATGTCATCAAATCTTGGTTGGATCAGTTCGACCGGTCGGACTGAACTAGATTTTATAAATATGGGTGCAAGAACCAATTACCCTAATTGGTCAGATCAAGTACAACTCAGTTGCAATTTTGTTATTATCATTATTATAATAATAAAACAAAGACTTAGTTTTTACCCCTTAATTTTATAAATCTTATCACTTAAAGTTTTATTTTTATAAATTTTATCATCAAAATTTTTAATTTTTGTAATTTTACAATTATTAATAAAGATTAATAATTTTGACTTTTAACATCGATTATAATTATAATTAATATAAAAAATTAAATTTTTATATCAATTATAATCATAATTGATATAAAAAATACTTTTCCAAGTCAACTAAAACTATCATCAACTTAAAAAAAATAAAAAAATATCTTATTACATTATTTAGTTATTGACATAATGATAAAATACATAAAAATTGAAATTTGAATAATAAAATTTACGAATATTATAAGTTAAATCATAAAATTTGTAAAATAAAAATTTGAGTGGTAAAATTTGTGAAATTATAAAAATAGATGATAAAATACATATGAAAATAAAACTTAACTGAAAAATTCGTAGAACAATAAAAGTTCGGGGATAAAATTAAAACAAAATTGAAAAAGTGTCGAGGATGTTCCTACCTCACATTCCGAACCAACGTCAATGGCAGCCTCATCCTCCTTCTCCACCCTCTTCTCCTTCCTCCTCCCTCCAAAGCCACACCCTCCTGCCATCACTCGCTTACCACTCCAGAAGCTACGCGCCCAGCAGCAGGACCGCCAGGACCACCACCCCCACTCGTTGGCGGAGCTGTCCGCCGTGACGAACCCGGCCCACGCGCACGCGAAGACGCTGTTCTTCCGGTCGGCGTACAACGTGCAGGTGGTGGTGGACGAGAACGAGCCGGAGGAGAGGCTACTCAACCGCTTCCGGAGAGAGGTCATGAGAGCCGGAGTCATTCAGGAGTGCAAGAGGAGACGGTTCTTCGAGAACAAGCAGGAGGAGAAGAAGCGCAAGACCCGCGAAGCTGCCAAGCGTAAAAGCAGAAGCAGGTTCGTTCCGCACAACTCTCTTTGCTCTTTATTTTTTTTCTTCTTTTTCTAATGTCATCTAAATTTTCGAGTAAATTTATCATTTTTAATACTGAGAAGTATGAAACTGTATAATAGCGTTGTTAATTGTTACAATATTAATCTTTCAAATTAAGGAAATTCCAAATAAGTATGCAATCCGTCAGTCAATCGACGTACTGGGCTTGAATTTGATAAGGAAGGTTTCGAGTTGAAAACGAAATAAATAAACTCAGGAGGAGAAACAATAGTAGTCAACGAGATTTTTCGACAGAGATTAGGCATTACTCATTAGCAAATCCCATGAATAACTATGAAACACACTCTCTAACACAAACACTGGACACTACACAAACACTTTGACATGACTAATGTCTAAAATATAGGACATGAGACATGAGGACATCACATGCAAACACAAACATAAAAATTCTAATGACATGGATAACGTATCACAAAATATCTAAATTGATGGTATATTCATCTTTATAAACCAATCTCTTATATTTTTTTCAAGTGTATTTATTGTGTAAAGGTAATGATATAGGTTCAAGCCAACAAAACATGATTTTTAAATTAGGCACCTAATAAGAAATGTCGGACAAGTGTCGAGGTGTGTCGGTGTAGGAAACATGTTTGACATAACGACACTTCAAACAAGAGAGGTGTCCGTGCTTCTTAGATGAATACTTTCCACTAGTAACATGTGATCCAAAAAAATATTAGTTTAAAATTCAAATAAATGTGTGATTAAAATTAACATGTCTTCGGGAACTCAAAGGATGTAGATGAAACAATTACAAGTTTTAAGAATTTATTTAAATTTCCTCAATTTTAGGAGCTGATGTGACAACATATTACACATTAAGTACCAAAATGGTAATTTACTCTTTAGTTTTCCTGTGATATTATGTTGGATTAATATTATAAAAAATGCCACATAATTACTAACAAGCCCTTAGTTCATTTTGTTGTGTGACAAAAAATAAGTAGGATTTAGCTCAGTAAGATAAATGGTTGCAGGGAAACATCACTTATTATTCTTATTATGTTTCCTAGAGTTAAAAAATAAGATGATAGATGGGGAAAAATGTATGTTAAGAGATACGCTTGGAAGGGCTAAAGGCCTTAGTAGCTGTCAGTTAGTTAGGACAGCTAGGATAACTAACTGTTAGTATTACTAACTATTGGATAGTAACTGTTAGGGGAGAAATTATAAACAGTCTGTTGAGGGATTGGGAGGAGTTTTTTTGGTTGTTGGAGGGTGGTGAGATGTCGAAACTCACCTGTACTATCTTGGGTGTTGGAAGCACCATAGTAATAATAATACACACGCTTTTCTCTCTATTCTGGTCCAGCTCTATCAACTGATAGATGGGGAAAAGTGTATGTTAGGAGATACCCTTGGAAGGGCTAAAGGCCTTAGTAGCTATTAGTTAGTTAGGACAGCTAGGATAACTAACTATTAGCTATAACTAACTGTTAGTTAGTAACCGTTTGGGGAGAAATTATAATTAGTGATGAGGGATTGGGAAGGGGTCTTTTGGAAGCACCCTAGTAATAATAATACACACATGAGTAGGATGTTACTTCTCTTCACAGGAGACACATTCTCCTTTCCTCATCTTCTCATTTACTTCCATGGGTGACAATTTGTGGAAGGTTCTTCTGCAACGCCATCCATTGGATCCTATTTTAGCAACATTGGTAGGATCAACTACCTTACTATTTACTGGCTGCCAATCCCTCCCGATTCTCTGATCCGAATAACTGGGTTTCAGAAAATTTTACCCTTACTATTACTTATATGTAGCTTCCCTAAGATTTGATTTTTATCTTCCACCCTACAAGCCTTGATCATGGATTCCATCAAGTTTTTTGGTTCATGAAGCCTTACCTTAGTGCTGATTTCTTCTTTTAACCCTTTGAGAAACACCTCCACCATAAATGATTCCTCCGACCCCTTCACCATTCCGACGTACTTCTCGAGTTGACTTATGAATTCTTGCACTGTCTCTTCCTATTTCAGTGCCAGCAATGCCTGAAAAGGACTCCCTAGGTTAGATGCTTGAAACCTTTGGGATAGCGCGATCTTGAACCTTTCCCACAAATGGTTTGAGTTTCAAGATTCCCACCATTGGAACCACCCTGGAGCTTCTCCGTCCATGGCAACTATTACCGCTTCCAGCTTATCCTCTTCTCTTATGGCTTGCAACCGAAAATACCTTTCGATCTTCATTAACCAGCCCATCGGATCTTCTCCCTTGAATATTGGCATTTCGAGAGTCCTCCACTGATTGCCACCATACGCAACGTTCCCCTTGTTCCTTCCTATCGAATTGTTTGTGTAAACGTTCGATTCCGACGATTGTTTCTCCCAAGCTGCCGCTAACCGCTGTAACATCCCTTCTATCGAACTCAATCGCGACTCCACCGCTTTGTGATTCTCCTCCATTGCCTTCTTCATGGCATCCATGTGTGTCTCCATTCTCGCATTCGCCTTTGTCACCATTAACTGCTCCATAACTCCCAAATCGGAGCTCTGATACCAGTTGATATAACTGGACCAGAATAGAGAGAAAAGTGTGTATTATTACTACTATGGTGCTTCCAACACCCAAGATAGTACAGGTGAGTTTCGAGGTCTCACCACCCTCCAACAACCAAAGGACCCCTTCCCAATCCCTTAACAGACTATTTGTAATTTCTCCCCTAATAGTTACTAACTAACAGTTAGTTATAACTAACAACTGGTTATCCTAGCTGTCCTAACTAACTAACAGCTACTAAGGCCTTTAGCCATTCCAAGGGTATCTCCTAACATACATTTTCCCAATCTATCTCAAGATTACTCAAGTAAGGCTAGGACATGGTTTTGCTCCAGAATCCGATTCAGTGCAGTCATTTATGCACGCAATCATGCATTCAACACATTAGTAATTGTTGGATGAAGATCAGGCTCAGATTTTGAATTGTGTTTAAAGTTAATTGACGAAGATAAAATATGAGCTTTCTGATCTTCATTTGACGGTTCTAAATTGATAAATATGTAAGGAGAGGATAAGCTCAAAAAGAAAGCTGGGTCCAATGGTACCAAGTGTGAAAATCATCTCCTGTTTTGAGTTGTGACTTGTGAGGGTAGTTGTACAACATTATTTTCACAAGGACAGTGTAGATAATATAGTAGTAATGTACTCATGGTTGCAATTACAATCTTAGGATGTTGGTATAAAAGTTTCCCATTTCCCCAACAACATTTTACAATTTTTAACTTATAGTGACAATGATTTTGTATGTGTATGTGTTTTATTGGGGGAGCGAAATTATTATAAGGTCTTTATTAATTCTTTATCATTAATTGCAAAATTTGACTGCATGTGACATAGAGATTGGTCAAAACCATAGACATGTGGTGATCCTTTGAGAAAGTTCCCTTGAGAAAGATTATTTATATTTGTTAAATTTGGCTCTGTCCTTTCTGGTTTGATAGTTCCCTTGAGAAAGATTATTTAATATTTGTCTTGCATCATTTTCAGGCGCTTTCAATCAAGATTTCAACCACAAAACAAGCCGGATGTTGCAGCAACCAAGAAGGAAGAGGATGATGATAACTGGGATCTTCCAGAAGTAGATGCTCCATATATTTCAACCGCATGACCACTCACATTCTGTATGATTCTTCACATTTTAATGTGAGAGGCTTTTCTATGCATGTTAGTTCTGTTATGTAAAATTAATTCCTTGAGCGCAGTTAGTGTAATGTTCAATTCACATTTTATTATGCTATTTATTCATTGTGCACTAAATTTTGTTCTGCCCTTGATTTTCTGAAATCTAGACGCAGTCTGTTGTTTCTCTTTCTTCCATCTTGCATCAATTTAGAATCCCTTTATGATGTTGAATTTACCAGTCACGTAAAAGTTACTTGTCTTGTCATGTAAGAAAAATATGTGCATGATGTGTTAAGAGAAAATGTCTATTCACTGGACACTGAAATATTTTTGGTATTGAATTCCCTAGCTTAATATCTTCAAAATGAGAGAGATTGAGCTAGTTAGAAAAGCCAATTATACTAAAGTCTGCTATTGTTTGGACTATCCATCCCATACCTGTAACTGCCAATGCTGTTTGTTGCAGTAGTGTTTAACTTCTCAGCCTTTTCTGTTTTTCCCCCCTTAATGTCTATGGTCTTTGTCATGCTTGGTTTTTCATTAATTCAAGCTGGAGATGTATTTAAGTTATTGAGGAACAGCCTTAACTGATCTTACTACCATTGAACACTGACCATTGGAAAGTTAGGTTTCTTCTCCAATGCTGTTAGTAACTGAAATCCTTGGCCTCAGTGGAACAAGATTGAATAAGGGTTAGACACAGGGTATTCAAGCTGAGACTGAAAAACTTAGTCATGAAGAAGCAATGCAGGCGGTGTTAAAATATGGTTGTGTTTTAAGAGAAAATGATGTGCTCTTTGCTTGGAAAGTAAGCAACTTGTCTTAGTCATGGTCTGGGTCAATTATTAGAAGTTTAACTGATTTGTATCTTAAGGAAAGAAAAATTGGAAAGAAATAGGTTCACTAGTTCTGAAATAACCTCAAATCAAGACTTCCTGAGAGTAGATCAATTAAGCATTTAAGTTGGACTGTGGGAGATTTCATCACTTCTATCACTGAAATGCAAAAGAAAATGGTCTAAAGAAAATATTATTGATAAATGTTTTAACAAGTGTTAATATTTTCCTTTCCCCAACTCATGCACTACAAAGTACCAAAGCAGATGTTCCCTAAAGTAGTATCTAACTCAGATTTTTGGAGTTCTCCTTAAAGGTAGAAGTTCATCTACTTAACTTTTCTTTTGGACTATATTTTTTTGTCTAAACCACAGGTGTCTTACATTTTTAGACTTTTGTTCATTAAAAGAATTTATTTTTATTTTAAGAGCTTTTTTCTAAAATAGAAGCCAAAAAATAAAAACTGATTCAACGCTCCCTAAGACATTGACATTTAAAGTTGACTGAAAGAGTAGCATATCAGTTCAGCTATGAGGGGGAGGGAGAGATCTGAAAGTTGCTTTTTACAACATTAACTCTTTCTAAACACTTGAGAACTGTGTATAATTCTAAGTAAAATTTTTTGTGGAGCACTTCAGTGGCCACCTCAAATCCAATTTGTTCAAAGCATTGTCCCCTGATGCACGTTTTCTGAAGCGGATCCAATCATCAAGAACAATCCTCAGGTCGTGAACTTTGCTTTCTAGATCATCACAACAGTTAGCTTGAATGGTATAAGCCTCCCTTAACATGTTCTTACTTGGCTGACAAAGCCCACCAAAATAGCTTGTATTTACAAGCTGAGCACGAAAGCCATACAAGTCAGCTGCATCTTGCCTTGCTTTTATTGTGTTACACAAGGACTCTTCTGCGGGATCGTTTGGAAACATAAACTTGGTCAATTTCCAATACTTGAAGAACTCAAGGGAAATGGCATTTGCTTTCAAGAAGAAGATTCCCCCACCATGTAGGTAACTTCCACTTTGTCCATCACTTAAGACATTACATGAAATTGTGAGTTCATTACTTGGATTTAACTTTATAAGTGGA
Organism: Glycine latifolia; assembly: GCA_013407115.1. Lineage (NCBI taxonomy): Eukaryota > Viridiplantae > Streptophyta > Magnoliopsida > Fabales > Fabaceae > Glycine > Glycine latifolia. The sequence continues at coordinate 18,093,593 of CM023957.1, read as the reverse complement.
CTTCTAAGCCACAGTACATCTGCTTCCTGTAAAATTAAAGTCACGTGCAATTCAAGTTAATTAATAAACCATTAATCCACCTTTTATACGTCAATCTTGAAAAATGTTAACATACTCTTCTTATGCTGGAATTTATTGAGACTCACGAAATGTGAATCTTGCTCCTACTCATGTGGGTCTCAATATATTTCAGTTAATAATAACGTGTTAGAAAATGGTATGTTGTTAGCATTCCTCAAGCTTATATGGAACCATACCGTGAAAATTATGCTGTAACCCAATTGAATCACTTCAAACAAAACATCATTTCTTGTCCAAGTGAATAAATTTTGATCTGGGGTTGTCATAATGGATCCTCTTTTGGTGGCAAAATGATGTAAAAATATGGAGGGGTGGATGCAATAGGGGTGCAAGGACCTACAGTACTCAAAAGCTTGAGAGTCCATGGTTATGATCACCATGTGATTCAGCAATCTTTGTGTCCCTTCACCTGATTTGAAGCTTTGGAGTAAAATGTCAAGGATAGATCCAGGACTTGCCATTGATTTATCTACCATGGTTAGGATAACTGATCTGTCTGGCATGATAGCTCTCCTCAGCACGTCATCCAATTCTTGATTTTCTGAGTAATACTGATAGGGAAGTAATGGTATAAACTGAGCAGAACTCAATCATTTAGAAAAATTAGTAAATACTCTTTCTCTGGTCTCAAATATAAGAAAATTTCAACTAATTTGATCTTATTTAATGCTACTATCTCTAAATATCCTTCATTCAATTGAAACGAATGACTCTTTTGATATCAAGTTTCAACAAAGGATAAATTGAAAAAGGATAACTTTTTAATTGAAATTCATGCCATTTAATATAGTTAACTAATTGATGCAAATATATGCTCTCATTCAATATGCCAGTCAATTTTGACCAGCCACAAAGTCCATTTAATTTCATGTCCTTACATTATTAAAAAAAGATTGACTTCAATATAAACTCTTTAATAATGCAATAATAAAATACATGATAATTTTAAAAAAGAAAAATCAATACGCACACCTATAACAAATTTGAATCAATCCTAATTAAATGATAATGGAAAAATAGAATCGCATACATAAATTTTTTGAATCTTCTTGACTGAAAGCAAAATAACTTTATATAGTTTTTCCCTATTATAAGTTCTACTTATTTTATAAAATGTATATAAGTTTTTGAATTCAATTAAGTCAATGTATTTCATTTAATTATTTATTAATTGCAAACAATATTTTAATTTATTTAAATGTATATCAGTTTTTGAATTCAATTAAGTCAATGTATTTCATTTAATTATTTATTAATTGCAAACAATATTTTAATTTATTATTTTAATTTATTCAATTAATAACAAATATAACAATATCGATAGAAAACTACGTTAGAGATAAATGTAAGGTAGCTTTCTATCAATAAAATGATTTTTATTTTGTATGTTTACACACACAGACACATTTTTAATAAGAGTCATATTTGAGTTTGTACTAAAAAAGACTAGTAAGTCAAACAAATCATATCTCAGGACATACAATCAGATTCTCTAACAACAAAAGGATAGCCTTATTGTTTCTTTAGGTAATTCTGCGGGTTCATACAACAACAACAACAATAATTGACATTTTCCCTCAAACATGTTGTACAACTGTTAATAACACCCCAACACTTGACTTAAACAGAAGACAAAATATATTTTTTGTTCTGTTCTGTCTTTTTAAAACTGCTCTCAAATATATGCATTTTTTATATATACATTAATAATTTATATACGTTTAAAAAGATAGATGGTAAAGACCGTAAAGTTACATATACCTGAATATAACTCTGCTACTGTTTCACCTTAAAATTTCATTTCTCAATATTTTTGTCCTAATCAAATAAAGGTTCAACTTTTCAGTCTAAATAACAAGTATAACATGGTAAAATTATCACTCCCAGGAAACTAAATTTTCATACACAATTCAAATCCGAATATTATTTTAAAAAAAAGTAGACATCTATCACCTAAACCAAACACCAATTGGTACCAAATAAAACTCTAATGCCTCAAATAATTGGGGGAGAAGCTGTGGTATTCATATATATGCAATGATGCTAATTAACACTAACCAAATTAAGAGAATCTAAAGAATGCTTACAGTTGACCTATGCCTGAGCAGAACCCCCTTAGTGACACCCCTTTCAAGTGATCTAGGGTAGTGATATAGAAGGAAGCATACCAGCACGATCAAGAAAGCTAAGAGAGGAAGATACACATAGTTCCTCAATCTCAATGCTCTCATCCTTCCAAATGCAAATGATGGTTTTATGGCATTTAGGCCTAACATTCTCCGCCTGAAAGTTAGGTCTTATGTATATTTAAGTGCTACTAAAAAAGAAGCCAATGTATTGAGAGAACACCCCTTTTGCATTAAAGCCAGAATCAGAGAGATTTGAGGAAAAAAAGCATAAATATAGAATTCATATATATTCAAATGGATTGATATATAAAGCAGGTTGAATGAATTCAATAGGGAACAATAAAGGAAAAAGGTTTAATGCTCATATATATACCGTCCAATTAAACACTCTGACTATTGCAAGCCTACATGCGAAATCTGATATGCTTTTGAAGATTGCCTTTATTATTGTGATAACTTTTATTGACTAGGTGACCCCACGGGAATGTAATGGATGTGATTCCTATCCCCACGCCCCGCTATAACAAAATAGGATTACCAATCTCAGGAACTTTAACATTCAATGCCAGATACACTATCTCCTTTGGACCGTTTTGCATTTTATATACACAGCAATGAAGAATAGCTCTCAATCACTTTCTAAGTATGATTTTAACGGTTAGATTATAATTAAAAAGAATTGATGGCCAAAAATAAAAACCTCAATTTTAATACATCATGTTTACCTATTTAAGCGAACACTACTACTATAGAAAAAAACCTTTTACATTGGTTAAATTTTTTTTACATCGGTTGTACGACCGATGTTTATGTAGGTGACATAAAAAGTCAGACTTTTTAAATCGGTTGTTAATCAATCTTAAAAGTTACTTTCAGATTGATTCTTTAAGTAGCCAATTTTAAAAGTTAATTTTTTAGATCAGTTTTTTATGTAACCGATCTAAAAAGTACTATTTAAATCAATTTAAGAAAAAAATGTCTTAAAAATTGAGATTTTAATCTCAATCATCAATTTTATTATTATTTATAATCTAACAATTAAACTCGAATTTTCTCATTTCTTATTTTAAATTTCTTCTCATTTGAAACATTTCCTATGCGTGCGCGTGTATATATATATATATATATATATATATATATATATATGGGTTTGCTAAGCTAGAGCACTCTAACACGCCATTCAACGTCAAAACATAAGGGTGGCAAGACTCCCAAGTTGCTGTAGTGGGGGTGGAGTTCTGGCGTTGTAACGATCCGCCTCATCGCTACGATATCACTAACTCTAGATTGTGCAATTTCAATTTTTAATGAAAACTCTATTAATTTGATTATGAAAATGGTAGTAAATTTTTTCGCGATAATACAATTATTATACAGATGATACAATTACAGAATTGAATACACATGTATGCATATATTGAACCAGTACATGTCATTTACATATCAAAACTTAATTTGGTTTTACATATATTTACACCTGGAATCTTACATGACCAACAAAAAGAATCGAATAACTAACTTAGAAAGAGTTGATTAATAAAACACAACTATTTTCCAAAAAGAATTCCAATGTCATCACGTCGGCTTGGCGGCTCCAACAAAAAGAATCTCCCTCCAGAGTCACCTAATGCTGCTCATTTGCTCACACGAACGAAAGTTCGCGATCATCACCGGTACTAACCACACGGTACAACAAATGCAAGGGTGATTTTATTATATAAAACCAATAAGCATCAGATAACCACAATTGGAAAGGAAACAACATTAACAACCACATTCATTACCAAAAATCCATCAGTCCAATACACACTCGACAAACTAATCATCCAATTCATTTCACAACTCAAACAATCATGCTCAGAATGATGCATGCACCTGACTCATCTCTCAGAATGCAATGTGGTACCATCCTCATGGAAATAGTCTCTCTCGAGAAAATGATGCAGTAGCTCGTAGAGGTCACCCTGTCGTGCACCGGTCGCTCCCCCACCCCCATGGTGATCAACCCTGAGTTACAAGGGAGTTCCAAACAGAGTGATTGCTCCCTAGTACCCTCGGTACTTACTATCCATCATTCTATTTCCATCCATGCAAATATGAAGTATGAAACATGGGCACCATCAATGTATTGACCATGGATAGATAGGGACCAAAATTTTAAACAATCCCTTTTCTATCTCTTGGGATGCTTAAAATTTGTAAACCCTTCCTCTTAAGGTTATCCAGTCATGTACCCCTCATGCACATACACAATATTACTGATGCACTGACCATGGATAGCTAGGGACTGGAATTTTAAACAATCCTTTCTCTCCTGGGATGCTTAAAATTCGTAAACCCTTTCTCGCAAGGATATCCAACCGGTCACTGCACCCCACGTGGACATATACCGCATACGACCATGGGCACCATCAATGCATGACCTGGCTAGGAACAAATCCTTCCCCGCAAGGATAACTAGTCATACACCATCCATGGTATCCATGTATATCCACATCACATAATGACTTTGTTCACATCAACATTATCCCTCATCAATGTCATTATCAACATCATCATCATCATGTCATCTTAATGTCATCAACAACATCAACATCATTTTATTTCAATATCATCATCACAAACATCAATATTCAACATCATCAACTATATCATCATTATCTCATGTCAACATCATCAGCCCAATCAACATTATCTCATTTCAACATCATCATAATCATCAATATCATCTCATATTAATATAATCATCAACATAATTTCATTTCAATATCATCATCAACATCACGAACAATCACATTTTACGTTTATATACTACATGCCTGAGATTCACATTCCCCAGGTCTTCAAACAATACAAACCTCATTCATTCACAATCTATATTATCATGAGACTGGTAATTTAGGAAAATTCTAAATTAAAGAGGAGGAATACAATATAGAAAACAAACTCTTATGCCCATTTAAAAATTTAGTAAAGAATTAAACAGCAAAACATATTCTAAAATTTTGGGCAGAGTCTCCTTTGTAATTAAGACTTTTCCGAAAAATCCAATCATTATAACAACAACATCATTCATAGTGTTATCCATCAACAAGCAAATTCATCGCATTCCATTAGTTAAAAACATAGTTTTTCTTGAAAACGAGCACACACAGGAACAAACACACATCAATCATAAATACATCGCATCCCATTAGTTAAAAATATAGTTTTTCTTAAAAACCAACACACAGCAGGGACAGACAGTCATCTTCATAGTTGGGCTCCCTAGCCCCAACTATAGTATCAACACTATAACCAAATAATAAACTCCCCTTACCGAACTAGGAGTTCTCCCTATTACAGCCTAGCGGTGTTGTTTCGCGATCCTTTGAATACGCATGCTTGTTCGAATGCAGAGCTCTATATACCAAATCGAAGACAATTTAGTATAGATTTCCAAGGTAAGATCAATATTAACATTTGGGGTCAAATACCCACTCAAATAAAAAGGGGCTAAAAGGGTGTTGTGGAAGTCTACATCAAAAGACATCGTATTGAAATTCCGATTACACCAATGTGACCAGGGTTCAACAAGGATCACAAAAATAAGAGGATGGTGGGAGGTTGAGGGAAGGTAGGAGGAAGAATAAAACCTCCATTTTTGTGATAGTACGTACTTATCACTGCCTTGACTCACCCAGGCGAGCCAAAATGCCTGCCAAAATACGCCTTCGCGAGCTGACCCAATTTTATAATTTTTGCTTCTGTAAAAATTTAATTTCTCACTCTTCGGATGTTATTTACCCAATCCCAACGGTCAAAAGTTACATATATGGGTTAGAAGCCTAAATTGAAAATTTAAAGGCGATCTAACGGTTAACCAATATAGAATATGGATTTTACTAAAATAGGTTTTGGGTCAAACTCGAAATCACTCAATTTCAATGCAGCTCAAACAAACTCCATATTACTTGACATCTACACCAAGCAATTGCACATGGATAATTCACATAACATTTTGACTAATCTAAACTAATCAAATAGTCAAACAATCACAACGAATACATCAAAAATATATTTTTAATTATCAAAATTTCAGGGTGTTACAGGCATGAAACTCCCCAAGTATATCCTTTTTTTCCTAATAAAAATCTTCCCAAAGGACAATAACTGACTCTTTTCAACACATAGGAATGATTCCAACACAAGGTTCACATATATCATCATTAGTAGTCCATTTCAATTTCTTAAAACATCATAATCTTCTTAATATCATATATCCAACAAATAACAAATATATTTCTTCATGTACATTATTAATTATTGGACGATGGATGATAGAGATACAGTGGACGAAAACATTGGTTGTCTGGTCCAGTACTCTTGTCTTATGTATTGGTCATCAAATCTCTTGTAATCTAGTGGAACGTTCAGTCATATAGAAGTGAACATTTAGTTTGGTGGTTCATTTACATAAGTTGTGTTGTAACTGTAATTATTTTCTATTTTTGTGTTGTAACCATTTTTGATTAGATAGTTACTTGTTGTCTCCTTTATAAGGAGCTTTGTATTTTGGGTTCAGTGAGCTTGAAAGCGCTTTGAATCCCTTCATTCTAAATTCAGATATTCGTAATAAACTAATACTTTGCACGATATATCTCTTCTCCTATCATCTGAACTTCCCTATTTGAATAGAATTTGTCGAATCTTGCCAACATAAATAAATACCTCAACTTAACATAATCATTTTATAATTAAACATACTACTTTTGTATAAATATTTTAAAATAATATAAATTATCAAAAATGAATTATTTATGAGTATTTCATAATAATAAAATTCTAGCCTAACCAGCGAAATTGCTCCCTACTAGAGGTCTCCTAAAGTTGATTGCTAAACTCTACCACATTACTAGCCCAACCGCATAACTTTGTTGTTAAGCCAGAACACCCTAGAGTTGAATGCTCCATTATGTCACTCTTTGGCCAACCGAACCAAAATTATGACTGTGCCAGAACGAAAATAAAGTTGCGAATTCCAAGCTCTATGGCCAACAATGGGAAACCCATACATCCCAACGTACTCATCCATGTTCATAAACATAAAAAAACACCAAATACATCATCATTCCATGCATAACATACACAACGAAAGCTTTCATCAAACTAAATTAAAATTTCCCTTACCATAGGTACCTCTAAGCTAGGTTTTTGAGAAGAAGAAGGAGGAGATGCTGGGCCCAAACAAAGGACTTCCTCAAATCAACAACTCGACCTCATCACACCCATGAAAACACAACCCAAAACAATGCTCATTAAAAAAGGCAAAGACAAAGAGACCAAAGGAAGAAGAAGGAGAAAAGGAAAGACAGAGAGACCAAAGGAGAAAAACAAACCTATAATCCATTAAAGAAACTCCTAAGAAGAGAAAATAAATTTTCCATGATGTAGGATCTCAACCCTCAAGCTCAAGAGGGAGTAGAGGTTGATAAACATCAAATTTATTGGATTTTCATATAATTTTGTGACGTTTATTTGACATTTTAGTTAACTTTAGGCCTTGTTGTGAATCAAATTAGCTTTAAATTCACTTTTTACTTTGTTTTAGGTAGAATTTTATGTTTTAGTTATTTTAATGAATTTTTGATAGTTTTTAAGCAAAAACAGGTCATTCTGGCTAGAGCTCCAGAGCCCAAAATCAGCAGATAGTTCTAGAAGGAGAAATTGCAGAAATTGAAGATAAAAGCTAGGAAAATCAAGAGCAAAATATTTTTCAAGGATAAATCAGCTGAAGAAGAACATAATTACTTGAATTAATTAGAGATATTATTTATTTGTAATTTCTTGTGATTATCTCTTTAATTAAACCTAACTACAATTTTATAAAGAAGAGGCTAGACATTCATTGTAATAATCTAGAAGTCTCGAGCAGTTCTTAGAATTATATTTTTGACTTCCATTAACAAAACGCCTCCTTCATTCCATTAGACACTCTAGGTTTCATTATATTATTTTTATGAGTGCAACTCCTTCCACCTAGGAGAGGAAAACATGAACCTTGTTTCGATTTAATTCTATTCATTCAATACTTCATCTTGAGTTCTTTATTTGGTTTCGTACTTAATGTTTTTATTTGATTGATATAGGTGAATTCAAGAATTAACTAGCGCTTTGGTGAACCTTGTTGAAACTCGGACATGGATCAAGTACTTAATTGAGATTATCTCTAGGGATAGAATAATCTTGGTCAAGCATCACTAATTCTCAACCATTAATGTTGATTGCTTGTGTTGGTATGTCCAAGGGATTGGATATCAAACAAGTAGTTTAACTTCTATGATCATGCAAGAGCTATAGTAGAATACATCAGTGAATTGGGGATGGGCAAGAGAGATGAGTAGAGAATTGTGAAGTTACATTTATTCATCAAGATCGATGTCACCATCCAAGTCTAATATTTATATCTTTACTTAATTATTTTATTGTCATTTAATTTTTATTGCAATTTATTTAATGTTATTTATTTTGTGACAATCACAAATAAAATACAAAAGCCTAGTTCTTATTTAAATAATTACATGAAATCCCTCTTTTATTCTTTTGGAATATGACCTGGACAATAGTTCAGTTACTACATCATGTATGCATTACACTTGGCTTATAAGTTGAATCTAATGTGAAATAAAACCCTAATAGAGGTCTTGGAGAAGGAATGAGAAGTGATGAAAATAAAGAGAATGGATACAAAGGAGAGAAGAAAGGAAAATTAAAAGTTTGGAAGGGATTTTGATGGTGTAGTTTTGGCTTTCCCCCAAATTTCATGACCTTGAACTAACTATACCCTTTCTCTACACTACTAAGTTTCACTTTTTAGGCTAAACCCTCATGAAAACATTAGAGCACATAAGCACATAGAAGTTGCTGAAATTTTATTAGTCAATTTATTAAGTATCGCCCATTTAAACTTAGTTCTTATTGTATCTTGAATCAAACACTTAACCATACTTATGAAAATCATAGTGTTACAATATACAATGGGTGCATCAAAATATATTGTATATGCACAAGTAGTGCGTAGGCATATGAGTAAGTACGCAAGTTAAGGGTGCTCAATTGACTTTCAACCTATTGCTCAAAGTTTTCATGGTGGTTAACATGAACGAGCCTATAGATTAGATAAGTGGGTGAATCCCTATAGATGTAAGGCCTTGCAAACCTAAAAAGATAAGCCATTATTCACACTTGTCTATTTCAGATAAAACCAGACTTCCCCTATAGGGTTAGCTAAAGAGACTCCTTGAACGGTTAGAGAGTGATATTTTGTTAAGGAATAAAGCTTTTGTGACTGCTCATATGATGTTGAAACTCCATAGATTAGAGTTAGTGCATGTTAATTGAGGTTATCTAGTGGTTTATGTGGTATATTAATTATGATGATGATTTCTGATGATTTTATGATAAGGATGAATGATAGTTGATGGTTAAATGTGATTTAAGATATTTGATTGTTCATGATGATAATTCATGATGTAAGTATGTTGTTGATGATAATTGACGATTTTATGTTACAATTATGTTGTATGAATCAATTAAAATAATTGAGCTAAAATGTTGGTGTTTGTTGATGATTAAAAGGAAATGACTTTTATATAAGCAATTTTTTATTGTAAATTTATGACTATTATGAAAAGTATTTTTGAAGTATACAAAGTTAGCTTTCTCTCCCTTTTTCCTTAAACAGCTGGTGCACAAACATATGAGTAGACACTTTTTACTTTCCCTGTAATCATATATTGTGATTGATTTTCCATGTTTTGTAAGATAAAATTAACTTCTCTTTTATAAAAAAGTAATTATATGTAGTGGATATGATTAGTGGGCGGGATTTGCATGCAAAAAAGATGGAAACAATTATTTGTAGAACTTCTTCTCTTTAATAGTAAGAGAAAAGAGATAAAATTAACTTCTCTTTTAAAAATTTAATTATAGGAAGTGAATAGTCAATTTTTGTAATTTGCTTGATTAGTGGCTGAGATTTGCATGCAAAAAAGGTAGGTAATTTTTTTTGCATAATTTCTTTGCTTTAATAAGAAGAGATTATTTAATATAAAAATATATGACTAAAAAGATAAAATTAAATACTTAATATAACAATGCTGAATCCAACTCAAGTGAGAACAACTCCTTATGTGAGAACAAATAATAATAACCATTAGATCAAAACTAAAAATGATAGACCCTCAAATTAAATTAAAATATTTAAAAATTTAAATTAAAATATCGTTTAACTATCAAATCTTTAAAAGATTCACAAAACAAAAATCAAATATGTAAAAGACTTATCATATCCAAAAAATCTCAATTATCACACCAACCCATCTCCATCACCACCATGACCATTATTACCTCTTTCTCTGCTGCTACCACCATGTCCACTGCCATGATTGTCATTGCCGTCACCACCACCAGGATCACTATAATAACCTAGGTTTAATAATTAAGAGAAAAAGGAAGAAAAGTTTAAATTTGCTAAATTCCGTCAGAAAAAGCGTTAGCGACGGATTTTGCGATGGAATTAGCGACGGATTTTTGCCTGTGAATGGTGCCACGCCTGGGGCGTGGGAGCCACGCCTGGAGCGTGGGAAGTGCTCCAGAAAGTTGATTTCCTCTGGAATGCCACGCCTGGAGCGTGGGATCCACGCCTGGAGCGTGGGAGCTCGGGCAGGGCCACTATTTAAAGCCCAAAAACGCGAAAATGGAGAGAGAAAAGCTTT
>CM023957.1:18057722-18077627 GCA_013407115.1 Glycine latifolia | reverse complement strand
GGTGAATCCTCAGGAGGAGTAGATAGATCCCAAGGCCAGAAGCCTATACAGGGATAGTTGCTGCTGATAAACCTTAGGCTTAGGTGACATGAGCTTGTGGCTCGGATGTTTTGTACTTAGCCTTTGGTTTGATTTTTGTTGTACCCTGAGGGGAGTTTTATGTACAGTTTTGTATCTAATCAGAGATGTATATGTATATTCACCATATTATATGTACAGTGTATATGATGATGACATTTGATGATGTCACTTTTAGTATGTGCTTCCAAACTACTTAAACTCTGATTGATTATCTGTTTGTTTGTGGTTATGCTTGGTAATGACCCTTCTAGCTGAGGGGGCGTTACAATCACCACTAAAACATCCATTGCCATAACTGGCACCATAACACTTCATGCCATTCAAGATATATGACAATGGTGGTGGCAACAACGTTCATGGCGACGGTGGTGACAACCTTGATCTTAGTTGTGATGGCGATTGGTTAATTGTGATATTTTAATGTGATAATTAATTTTTTTTACAGATTTGATATTAGGTGGTTACATGAGATTTTAATTTAATTTTTTAATCTCAATGGTCTATTATTTTTAATCTTGATTTGATGGTTGTTATTAGTTATTTTCATATTCTCACATAAGAAAGTGTTTAAGAATCTAACAATGATTATGTAATTTAATACGAATGGAAGTACTCTTAAAAATCTTTTCTCTAGAAATTAAATGTCTTTATTTAAAATATTTTGTTTGGACTTGTGAGATTGAATTATTGTACCTTATTAACTTTTATTTTGGCTAATGAGAATGAATTATTTTAGTTTTGTATTTTTTTTTCACTTATGAGATTGAAAAATTTTAAATTTAAATATAGTTTTTAAATTCAATAATCTTGATGAGTATAATTGTGTAGAGTAATTATGTAAAATGTTTGAATAATTTAATTTTGACCTTTAAACTATATTTGTAGGAAATATTAGAATAAATAAAAATTATAGTTAAATTGTATTTTTTTTAAATATTTTTAATCTGCTTTTAATAAGCATTCATGATATATGCCAATATTAAAAAAAATCAATGAGTGTTGCTTCACGGATACCAGCATAAGCCCAGGGGTGGATAGCATGTATCTATTACTTGTACCTATCATGCCCTATTACCATCCTTAGTAAGAACTTTATTGTGGATAAGTCTCCAAAAAAAGAATGATCTAGTTGGAGTGATGGAGTTATGCCCCAATAACTTGCTCCTAGGAAGTTGTTGATTTGGACAAAGGAACTGAAAGGCTTGTTTGAAAATCAAGTTGCCAAAATCAAAATTGATCTAAACTAAAGGTTTTCAACATAGGATTTGGGATGGTCATGTTTTTTTCCCTAGCAACATTAGGGATTTTGTCCTTTATTCATCTAGGCAAGGCACAAGAATTACAAAAAATGAAGTCCACAACTTTGGCTTGAAGGGAGTTATGTAAAGTGGAATTTGAGCAATAACAACTATGGGTTGTGAAATCCATGTACAAATTCACTAATAGTTAATAATGTTGCAAATGTTATCATTTTAGTCTCTTGTTGATATTGTAATGAAGTTGGTGCGACATTATGCTATTTATATACTTTTATTTTGCAATTAATCATATTTAAATGTTCAATTTTTTTTATTGGGGAACTACACTATACTTATTTTTTTAATATGTTTATACTATACATAAATGTAAATATTACTCCCTTTGTTAAAAAATATAACCCATTTAAAGTTGTTGCACATGTATTAAGAAAAATAATTAATTTGTTGAATTTCATAAAAAATATCAATGATTTTCCTAATACACCATTTTATCTCTAATTAAATAGTGCTCCTACTTATTTACTCCTACTACACATAATTTTCATTAATAATAACAAATTATTATACAAACTTGATGGACTAAGACCTTTCCACTTCACCTAAGTGCATTGTATCTATTGCTACTTATGGAAAAACAACTTTGTAAAATAACTTATATTTTGGAACAGAGGGATTAATATTTTATAGATTTTGATGGATATAAGTCTATAAGTTCAAATTCATTTGATTTCTTTTCATTAATTTTAGTTCATTTATTAGTTTTAGCTGTCAATGTTTTTGGAATGTTTATTCTCAAACACACACGCACAAAATTGTCCAAAAACTTCTCAAGTCTTCTATAGAAGCAAACTTGAATTCGTAGTAGCCTTTCCCTAAGGGAATTAATTTCCAATAATTGATTGGCTTCCAGAGCTTCAATGAATTTCCCTAAGTTCCTAAGAGGTGACAAGGTTGGAATCTATAGTCAAAATAAGCATCCATGAAGGTTTTTTTTGCAGTTGTGGAGTCCCTTGTTTTTGTAGTTCTACCAATTCAGAATCTAATAATTAATTTTAGTTTTCTTTTAGGGGAAGGATATTGGCACCACACTCAAGAAAAGATGAGAAGCTGAGTGATAGGTTATAGGTTGATCGCTACAAGTTTCCTTGATAAGATTAAATTCAATTCTTTGCCCAAGAACCAATGAAAGATCTAAAAAAGGGGCGAAAATTCAGATTCACTCAAACTCAATCTACCTCAAAGCTACAAAGTTCTCCCCTTACATGCTAGGCTTCCATCTAAAAATCCTACTAGGAATTAATTGTCACTAAGAATTAAATTCCCAATTACATAAATTTCCATTAGAAATAAAATCCCTCTAACCACTATAATAACTTAGGAACCTTAAAAAACATAAAAACTGACCCAAAAGATACCAAGAGTCATATGAACTTATTACATGAAAATAAAATACAAAAATTTAAGAAAAATAGAAAATTGATCTTAATTTATTCTTCAACCAAAAATAAGAAACCATCCCAAAGAAGCTTCAGCACACATATGTTACAATTTTAAGTTAGACTAATATTATCTTCAAGTGGCAAGAATGTGATAATCTTTAGATTGGACTAAAATTTAGGTGCACCTTCTTTGCTTGTATCTCCATGACCAAGCCTTGCAAAGCCTTTTTACTCTTTTAGCTCTTAGTCTAGTCATCAGGCCTTCTATTCATTGCAAAGGTGTTCTTTGAGATTGTTCGACCTATCATGATTTCCATCAGGTACTCATTCTTTGAATTTTTTTAATAGAAATAACATCTCCTTTAACACATGGTTTAGGAAGTTGGCTCAAAGGGATGTCACTAGGAATGGATAAAACATGCGTAAATGATTCGCTTATCTTTGGGGAAGGGTGGGTAAAGGCGTTGGCCTTAGAGAATCGAAAGATGGGCAAAGGAAAGACCAAGAATACATAACAACAGTGGTCGCCATCCCTAAGTCTTCTTGAGAAGCTCTCAACTTTTCTCTCTAATTAGAGGTCCTGTTTAGTTGTTAGAAATTCCCTTATTTAGTAATAAATTTTGTTCAAAATGATCATTAACACATAGTTTGCCTTAAGAATACTTAAATTGTATAAACAAAATTTCATTTTTATTTTCAAAATTACTTTTAGTTTTCAAAATACAATTAAACAAGGTTATTTAGAAAAGTGGTGGAAAGACTCGAAGGTAATTTAACTCGCAAAATAAAGTGTAAAAGTGAAAGAGAAGTTGAACAAGATGTAAACAAAAGAGGAAGATAAAAAATCATTTTGCAATTGGTTATGGTTTTGTGTTTTTAAAAGACTTATTTTGAAATCTATTACTGAAATTTAATAAATTTTGAATGAGATCAAATTGGTCACACAAGTAATGAAAAATTCTCAAAAGAAACAATTTTTAAAACCAAAAAATGATAAAGAAAATAAAATCGGCCTTAGTACGAAAAAAGTTCTAAAGAAAATCTTTGATAACATTTTATTGGAAAAATATGACAAATTTAATTGTATTAATGATTAAGGTTTTTTCCCCAAGTAGTCAAGCAACATTTCAAAAGGCCAAAACCTATCAAAGAACTCATTAAGTTACAACTTGGACCCAAACCTTGGCAATATACTCAACTTAGTAGGGAACTTACCAACCACGAGCACAGGTGCATAGTTGATGTCTTACACATGATTGTAGACCTATTTGTGTGGCAGCCATCTGGCATGTCGGGTATCCACCCTAGCAGTGTATGCCACACGTTGGCCATCTGTCCCCATGCCAAACAAGTGTCACAGAAGAAGAGAAATATGGGAGAAGAGCGACACAAGGCAGTCAGAGAGAAGGTGGACAAGCTCATCAAGGCCTAATTTATCAAAGAAGTCAGGTACTCTACTTGACTCGCTAATGTTGTCATGGTAAAAAAAGCCAATGACAAATGGCGAATGTGCACCGACTACACGGATCTCAACAAGGCATGCCCCAAGGATGCATATCCTTTGCCCAACATCAACATACTTGTTGGAAGAGCTTCTGGATTCCAAGTCCTAAGATTTTTGGATGCCTATTTAAGATACAATCAGATCCGAATGCACACCTTAGACAAAGAGAAAACGACATTCATTACTAAGGATGCTTACTTCTACTACAGGGTCATGCCTTTTGGCCTGAAAAACGCAAGCGCCACATTGATAACTAAAGTTGAATCTCTTCAAAACAAATAAAACTATGTTAATTATGTATCACAAGATTAACCTAGGTCGACTCAAAGATACGATCAATTTGGTTCCAACTTCAATTCATTGATAAACAATAGGGGGATTTTTATCGAACAGTTTGCAGGAAATGAACAAAAATTGCAAAAACACAAACTAAAATTGAAGAAAAATGTAGAAACTGACAGAATTGGTAAAAGGTATTGTAAAATAGATTAAAGTATATCAATCCAATTCACCAAACCAAACAATGTGAATTATCATAGTTCTCAGATAATGATCTTGTTATGAAAGTTGATTCAATGTCATTAGAAGCAATTCAATTGAATTGCTGGAAAAATCAAATCATTAACTCGCACCAGCACATCTTCAATAACTCCAAGTGGAAGCACAACACTCTTGTTGTCTAAGTGAATGACAACACTAATGTGTATCAAATCACCAAGATGTAGTGATCTGTAAACTGATGTGGGCATGACATTGATTAAGGCTCCAAGGTCAAGCATGACATTTGTAAAAGCACAATCTCAAATGGTGCAAGGGACAATGAAAGTGCCAGGATCTTTGCACTTTTGTGGCAAGGTAGATGGTGGAATGGCAACAACAACTTTTCCCTGTATAAGTGCAGAAACATTCTTGCCCATATTCACTAGCTCATTTCCCTTCAGTTTCCTTTTGTGGGTATACAAATCCTTCAAGAACTTTGCATATTTTGGAATCTGTTTTATGGCATCGAAGAGGGGAATGTTGACTTCCACCCTCCTAAAAGTCTCAAGCAAATCAGAATGAAGCTCCACTTTTTTTTTCAGAAATAGATCTAGAAGGAAAAGGTAACGGAATCTATTTTGGCACCATCATAAATTTTTTTACCAGCATAACTTTTAGGACCAATATTTGTTGAACTTGGAAGCTCTGTGCCACTCCTCAAGGTAATAGAACTCACATTCTTTGGATTAATAATTGGTTGTGTTGGAATGTTGCCAGAACCTTACTGTTGTATTTGGTTGACAGTTGTAGCTAACTGTACAATCTGAGTCAGTAGGTCTTGGATGGTAGCCTAACATTTTGTTGAAACTATATGTTGCTGGTTGCCATTTGCTTCATCAGGTCCTCCAAGGAAGGTCCAGAACAGCTCCGCACAGGTTGTGCAGATGTAGGTGTAGGTATTGGAATTGTAGCTGTTGTCTGAACGAGGGGAGCTTGGTATTTGGTAGTGGAGGGTTGATATTGCTGTTGTTGAGGTCTGAATGGCTGTTGTTGTTGTGTCTGTTGTTATTGTTGTGTTGGAGTAAGGATTATATAGTGGTAAGTATTCCCACCTGTCACGCGGGTGACCCGAGTTTGATCCCTGGCAACTACGCCAATTTCGATAATTAAAGTTGCATCACTTCTAAACAAATAAAACTATGTTAATTACATAACACATGATTAACCTAGGTCGACTCAGAGATACGATCAATTTGGTTCCAACTTCAATTCATTGATGAATAATAGGGGGATTGTTATGGAACAGTTTGCAGGAAATGAACAAAAATTGGGAAAACACAAACTAAAATTGAAGAAAAATGTAGAAACTGACAGAATTGATGAAAGGTATTGTAAAACAAATTAATGAATATCAATCCAATTCACCAAACCAAGCAATGAGAATTATCATAGTTCTCAGATAATGATCTTGTTATGAAAGTTCATTCAATGTCATTAGAAGCAATTCAATCAAATTAACTCCTAAATTAATTGAAACCACAAACCTAATTGAAATATCAACCAAACAATCTGTGATTAAAATTTGAAATTAGGAAATGAAACCATAACCTAATTTACTTTCAATCCTAAACACATTCATAATCATGAAAATCGAATAGAGGATGAAGAAGTAAATGAACATATACACAAAAATTGAAATACCAAACAAAAACTCAAATTCTCCTTGATTGGACTGGATCCTTGGATTGATTAATAGTTTAGCCTTTCATGATCATCATTAGTGGAAGAGCCACGAGATTAGTGCACGAAAATGGAAGAACAAAAATGAAATGAAGAACAGAACTGAAGAACAATAAAAAAAAGTTGAGAGAAAAAGTTTTAATTCTGAAAAATTGTAAAAAGACTAAAAATTCTGTTTGTGCTAAATGAAATTCTATATTTCTAACTAACTAATTGCACTAATATATAGTGACTGAGTCAGTAGGAACAGATGAACCCTGATTAGGCCCATCTAATCTAACTAATTACTAATTACATCAATCAAAGCCCAACTCGCAGCCCAAAACTCAAGTGCAGATGTTAGTGACTTCCAAGCCTAAAATGGCCATCAACATGATAGAATTGGCTTCAGCTTATCTCTGATAAAATTGTATATATTTTCCTTATCTTTCCAGGGACTACTTATATTCTCCATTTGAAATTCTGTAGAATCCTCTAGGTCCTGCACAAGGAAGATAGGTCAAGTAAGCAAAAAAGTATGAAAATAAGAAATAATTATCAATTAAGCCCAATTGTTTGCCTAGGACGAAAATTGAGATATAGTGAGAAAATAAAAGTCCAAGAGAAGTTAAATAAGCTAAGAAGAATAGAAAAATATTAAACTAAAAATGCTCAATCACACATACCAAAGACTAATGGACTGGATCTTCAAACAACAGATTGAACGAAATGTCAAGGTCTATGTCGACTACATGGTCGACAAGTCTCATAGCATAGTCCAACACGTGGCAAACTTGGAAGAGGAGCTCAAAGAAATCCGCAAATATGACATGTGTAACGACTTGCCTCGTCGCTACTGTATCATACTCTCAATCATGCTTTTAATTATAATTTATATCAGAAAAACCCTTTATCAAGTTTGATTATAAAAAATATTCGCGTGAATATAATCAATAACATGAATAGAAACACAAATAATCAATGATGAAGTACCTCGTAATATATATTTATATAAGAACTTCACTTGGAGTAATTACAAACAATCATGTCTGAAGGTTACAAAATATAACTCCCGCCCGGGTTACAGTTCAATAACATCCCAGCAACAGAACATATCCATAAGCCGGGTTCTAATAAAGAGTGAGTTGTCATAAAACAGCTCGTGGCCGAGATATAGTCCAATGCCATCCCAGCATCGCTACTCAAATATAGGCCGGGTTCTAATCTAATCTTTATCCTGGATATTTGGCGGCTCCATCAAAAAGTAATAACTCCCAGACTGCTTGCTACTGCCCATCTGCTCACACGAACCTGATTCGTGATCATCAGAGGTACTAAACCTCACGGTACAACAAAGCAAAGGTGAGTCCATCTTGTAAAATAATAATTAATACATATCAATAAAAAGACAACCCGGTCATTGCAATAACACAAATATATTCAAGCATTTCATACAATCAATTATGGACAACCCGTCCATCACACTCCACAAATTCATCTTATAATGAATAGTCATGATGCATGTTTCTGACTTATCTCTCAATCAATGTAATGTGGTACCATCCCGAACAATAGGCCAAATTCATGGTACACATGATTACTGCAGCCCGTCATGGTCACTTTGTTGTGCACCGGTCTCACCCCCCATGGTGATTAGCCAAAATGGGTTCACAAGGCTAACCCTATAGCAATGGCCCCCAAGTACTTCTCATACTCTATAGTCAACCATCCTATTTGCGTCATGAATGAAGTATGTATATGGGCACCATATGTGTATGACCCAAGCCCGGGCTCAACTCGACCAGGGTAGGATAATGTCATACACCCCCCATATACACTTACACTTACCCACTCTTGGGTACACTGATGCACCGAACATGGTCCTTGCAAGGTTAACCCGGTCCCGGCATCACACGTCAATACATAAAATATCACCACGACACCATCAATGTATGACCGAAGCCCAGGCTCAACTCGACCAGGGTAGGATAATGTCATACACCCTCGTGGGTATTTATGTATATCCAAATGCATTTAGATTTCCATGGGCACCATTAATGTATGACCAAAGCCCGGGCTCAACTTGACCAGGGTAGGATAATGCTATACACCCCCATGGTATCAATGCATTTTATAACTCAAGCCAACACAATGGTCTATCTCAACGTAATCACTTACGTCATTCACAAACATACAAGTAAAGTGATATGTGGTTTTAATTATCCGAGTTGTTATTCAGCTATAACAACTCTGAAGAAAAATTCCAAACAAGGTCGGATGAAGTCGGTAAAGGTCGGCGTAGGTCGGACAAGTTTGGTAAGGGAATCCTTGGGTTTCTATAAATTACTAAGGACGGGTTCATCTCTTAGGCAATCGATTACATAAACGCTGTAATTGATTAATTCAATAGCGCTTGCAAGACCATCATACAAGGTTATAAGAGAACCCGATATCTCTTTTCATGAGGACATACGAGCTCTACTGAGTAAGGAACTCGGTAGCTTTCTTCCAGAGAACATACGAGCTCTGCCGAGTAAGGAACTCGATAGCTGTTTTCCCAAGACGTACGAGCTCTACTGAGTAAGGAACCCAGTAGCTCTTTTCCCAAGACATACGAGCTCTGTCGAGTAAGGAACCCGGTAGCTCTTTTCCCAAGAAGACACGAGCTCATCTGGGTAGAGGAACCCGATAGCTCTCTCTCTCTCAAGCGACAAGCTTAAAAACTTCAAGGTAGACTCCCGGGTAAGGAACCCGATATATCTAAGGAAAAAGGAAGCGAGCCTCAGCAGCTTTTAAGGAAACAACCCCGGTATACAAATGTTTGCCAACAAGGACTAAGTTATGTTCTGCATACATACATGCACGCTACATAAACCATTCGACCCTGCATACCGATCCCGATAGCCGACATCCCAACACAGGGGATTGACATGTGTATACATTTATAACTCGGCCTATCCATCCCGGTAGCCGACATCACAACTCAAGGGTGTAATACACTAACTTAACTCTACATACCCATCCTGGTAGCCGAGGTCACAACACAATAATGTTTGAATATTTATATATATATATATATATTCACATACTCAATCCAACTTACCCAACTCGGTAGTCGTCTTCTTGACAAACACACCACTTACAAATATTATCAATATACTTCACACATAATATCAAACCATAAAAACATACTTTATCTCAACCATGATATCTAAAATTATTATAAAACACGATAAACTCCCTTACCTCAACAAGAATTCCTTTCTTTTGACCTAACGTGTTTTGTTCGATCACTCGTTCTCACATCGACCAGGAATGAAAAGTTGAGCTATTTCTCGAATCTTTCTTAATGGAGAGGGCTTCCTACCGTTGCTACGGTGGTTCTCAAGAGTTTAAGTTGTTCAGAAGGTGGAAGAAGAGAGATTTCTGGGTGCAAAGATTTTGGAGAGAGAAAGAAGAGAAACACGTATAGAAATGAAAGTGATTGTTTTTGTTTCCTGCACTGCTATTTATAGACGAAGCATTGAGGCAAGTTGCCACAACTTGAATCAGCCAGCTATCACAACCACCATAGTGGCCCACTTGCATGACCGAACAACCACCATAGCCACCACCGCTGTTACTATGCGTGTTCAGATAGCTTATCTCAACCACAAAATTTGACTTTCCTTTCACGCACACACACCCATGCAAAACACTTTAACAAACTGCAGGATTTATATCTAAACAATTAATCAATACAAATATCTTACGACTTGTAAAATTTCAGGGTGTTACAACATGCACCTCAGTTAGGAGTATCCCTACTCCTATACCGCTCAATGGCCGACGAAGCCATTATCTCAACCCTCGTACAAGAGGAAAGGGACACACTAGCTACACATCTACTTCACCAGCCGCATCCTCCACGATGTTGAGAAGCGCTACCAGATGATAGAAAGGTAGCGCTGACACTCATTACCCCAACTCGACGTCTCAGGCCATACTTTCAAAGTCACAAAGTGGTAGTCAAGACAAACTACCCCATCAAATAGGTGTTGCAAAAGCCTGAACTGGAAGGGAGAATGGTAGCATGGTCTGTAAAACTGTCAGATTTTGATCTCTAGTACAAGTCTCGTGGCCCCGCGAAGATACAATTAATGGAAGACTTTCTAGTAGAATTCGCTGGAGGCGACCAAACCACCCAAGACTGGTGGAATCTCTACGTGGACAAAGCGTCCAACATAAAAGGAAGTGGGGCAAGCATCATCCACGAAGGGCTTGGCAATGTCACTTTAGAGCAAGCTCTGAGCTCAACTTTAAAACCTTAAACAATCAAGCTGAATATGAGGCACTTATAGCAGGCCTAAAGCTAGGAAAAGAAGTCAGAGCCAAAAAGCTAAGATGTTACATTGACTAGTAGCTTGTCCAAAGACAAGTTGCCAACATATATCAAAAGAAGGAGACAATACTCCTCTGGTACTATCACATTGCAAAAACTCTCATTGATGACTTTGATTACTTTGAGATGTACCACATACCCAGGGAGAGAAGCACTAACGCAGACTTGCTCTCTAAGCTAGCCGTCACTAAAAAGACTGGGCATCTCAAGACTATCATCCAGGAGACATTCCAAACTCCCACCATAGACACCAAGGAAGGTCATAGAAGAAGAAAAGGAGGAACCAGATTGGATGACCCCCTACAAGAATTTCCTAATTTGAGGGGTGTTGCCACAAAACGAGAACAAAGCTTGATGCCTGAAAAGGAAGGCCAACTACTATGTCATCCTTGATGGTGAGATATTCAAAAGAGGGTTGACAACACCCTTGCTCAAATGCATGAACAACTAACAGGAAGACTAGGTCATGCGAGAGCTTCATTAAAGGATCTGCGGCCTTCATACTAGTGGATGCTCCCTTGCAACCAAAGTGGTGCGTGTCAGATACTATTGGCTGACAATCAGGACCAATACCCTCGACTTCACTAGGAGGTGCAGATGATGCCAAGAATTTGCAGATATCCCACGCATCTCTCCTAACAACCTCCATAGCTTGAGTTCCCCTTGGCCTTTCACCATGTAGGGAAAGACATAATGGGACCACTACCAATATCTCTAGGAACAGTCAAATTCCTACTAGTTGCCATCAACTATTTCACCAAATGGATCGAGGCAAGGCCATTACAAGAAATCTTAGCCAATGAGGTGAAAAAGTTCACCTAGCAACACCTCATATGTAGATATGGCCTTCCTTATGCCATCCTCACCGACAATGGTACTCAATTCAAAGCTCAAGCTAGTGTTAGGCACCTTGTAACCTCTTTCGAAAACCCCTAGACCAGTAGCCACGCGGATGCGGCTAATAAGACTTAACAAGTCCAAGGGTCTATGGAAGGAGGAACTCCCGAGCATACTTTGGGCTTACCACTGTTAATCCAGACAACAACAAGCAAAACTCCTTTCCGACTTAAATACGAAACAATCTCCATGATCCTAGTTGAAGTTAGGTAACTGTCGACAATGAGGTTGTTTTTCTACGAATAGCAGAATGAAGAAAACATGAGGGTTGAACTAGCATCAAACCTAAGGTATGCCCTTGGAGAGTCTCGCTTTTCCAAATACTTGTCATACTCAATGTCCGCCCATGGTGAGTCTCGCTTCTCCAAAGGCTTATCAAACCCAAGGTCCTCCATTGGTGTGTCTCACTTCTTCAAAGGCTTATCAAACCCAAGGTTTGCCCTTGGTGAGTCTAGCTCCTCCAAAAGCTTGTCAAACCCAAGGTCAGCCCTTGGTAAGTCTTACTCCTTTAAAGGCTCAGCAAACCTGAGGTCCACCCTTGGTGAGTCTCGCGTCTCTAAATGCTCGTCAAACCCAAGGTCAGCCTTTGGTGAGTCTTGCATCTCCAAAGGCTCATCAAACCCAAGGTCTACCATTGGTGAGTCTCACTTCTCCAAAGGCTCATCAAACCTAAGGTTCGCCTTTGGTGAGTCTCGCTTCTCCAAAGGCTCATCAAACCCAAGGTCCACCCTTGGTGAGTCTCACTTCTCCAAAGGCTCATTAAACCCAAGGTTCACCTTTGGTGAGTCTCACTTCTCCAAAGGCTTATCAAACCCAAGGTTTTCCCTTGGTGAGTCTTGCTTCTCCAAAGGCTCGTCAAACCTAAGGTTCGCCCATGGCGAGTCTCGCATCTCCCACGGCTCATTAAACCTAAGGTCTGCCCTTAGTGAGTCTTGCATCTCCAAAGGATCATCAAACCCAATGTTCACCCTTGTTGAGTCTCACTTCTCCAAAGGCTTGTTAAACCCAAAGCCCGTCTTTGGTGAGCCTCGCCAAAACCCAGGACGAACGCATCCCTGGTCCAAAGTTCATTAAACCGAAAGTCCACCTTTGGTGAGCCTCCTCATTGCTAAGTTTTGCCTTCGTAGAAATTCAAGGTATGCAAGGTCTACCCTTAATATACTTTTCTATTGCTAAATTTTATCTTTGCAGAAATCAAGAAACCCAAGGTCCACCTTTGGTAAGCACTTCTATAGAAACACAAGGTACACCCTTGGTAAGCCCACTTCTTTGGAGCTACAACAAGCATAGTCAAAGGTACAGGTTCCATAGAGCAAAAGGAACTGCAACAAGAAAGACCTTCAACTAGGTGAAAATCAAACTAAATCTTCACAAACATCAGAGGAGAAGCTCCGCAAAGCGAAAGAAACACCAGATGATTGACAAGATCTTTAACAAGGTTGAAATCAAACATGAGATGATCTCGTGTCATCTAGCCCTCTATTTCATACAAAGTCATCAAGGTTTTGCTTCATATGCCACCAAGATCTCACTCTCGTCAAGGTGACCTATCCTTACTCTCACAAGAAATAGAGCATTGAATAGACAACAAGGCAAAAACATATAAGACATACTAACTTAGCAACAAAGCAAATTTTGTCAACAAAGGAAAGCATATGTATTAAAGAAGAATAATCATTGTTAACATTACAAAGCCTTTACGACCAAAAACCAACAAAGAAAAAATATAAAGGGAAGGCAACCTAAGCATTGTGTAACAACTCGCCTCTTTGCTACAATATCATTACTCTAAAAGTATAATTTCAAATTTAAATAAAAACATTATAGTTTGATTATGAAAATGCAGGTAAATTTCTCGTGATAATACACTCAAAAAATGCAGAAATACATAAACAAATACATACATACATACATACATACACATACATACATACATACATACACACACACACACACACACACATATATATATATATATTAATATATATTAAACTATTTCATATCAGTCACTTGTTAGAACATGATTCAGTTTTTACATATATCTAAGCTTGAGATTACATGCCCGATTAAAGAGAAACAATGAACCAACGAAGAAAGAGTTGATAACAAAAGACAACTCTCTCCCAAAATAAATTCCAACATTATCACGTCGGCTTAGCGGCTCCAACAAAAGGACTTCCCTCCAACATCACCTACTGTTGCTCGTCTGCTCCCACGAATGAAGGTTCGCGATCATCAAAGGCACCAACCACATAATACAAAATTGCAAGGATGAGTTTATTATACAAGATCAACAAACACCAAATGACAATGTTTCGCAAGGAAACAATAATAATAACCACAATCATTCTCAGTAATCAATCAGTTCAGCATACACTCAACAAACTAGTCATAAACTTTTTCCACAATTCATATCAATTATGCTCAGAATGATGCATGCACCTCACTCAACTCTCACATGCAATGTGGTACCATTTGTCAGGAAATAGCCTAAGCATGCCCACATGACACTCTCACTTAGGAAAATGATTTAGTAGCTCGTCGAGGTCACGCTGTCTTGCACAGGTCACTCCCCTTCATGGTGATCAGTCACAGTTACAAGGGAGTTCCAAACTGAGTGACATGCTCCCTAGTACCTGCATTTTTATCCTTAGAAGAATCACAAGTACTTACTGCCACCATTCTATTTCCATGCAATTATGAAATATGAAACATGGGCACCATCAATGCACTAATCGTGGATAGTTAAAAATTCTAAGTGATCCATTTCCCTCTCCAAGGATGCTTAAACTAACAAGGTAAAGACAAGGAAATCATGGTTACCTCGAAGAAACCACAAAAAAAGGATTGGAGGCTCCGTTCTCTACCGGATCTTCAAGTTGAGTTTTGACGATTCTGCTCTAATTAAAGTGTTCCTCTCCGTGTGGTGGTCTAACGACAAGCAATGGCAGCTTGTGGCGGTCACCTATGGTTGTGGGTGGTGGAGGATGTGGATTAGAGGCTTGGGTGAGGTTTTAGAGAGAGAGAGAGGGGGATAAAATATGCACTTTTTGGTGTTGATGGACGTATTTATAAGTTATAGATCTCGCTTAGCGAGCTCTGCTCGCTCAGTGCAATTATCTATCTTCCTGGAATTGCTCTAAGTAGGGCATAAAAACTAGTATTTTGTAAATCCAAACGGTCAAACAATGCATAGGTGTGTTGTGAACTTACAGTAAAAAATTGAAGGCAATCCAATGGTTAACGAGTCAAAGATCATAGTTTTACCAAAACAGGTTTTGGATAAAACTTGAAATCACACATTTCAAACATAGATCAAACAAACTTCACATAACCCAACATCCACACCTAGCAGTTGCACAAGAATAATCTACACAACATTTCAACTAATCTAAACTAATCAAATAATCAAATAACACAAGAAATACATCAAACATATATTTTCAGTTATCAAAATTTCAGGGTGTTACACATTGGCCCCATCACCCTACTCCTTGCCAACATCCTCCTCCGCAATAACTATTTCCTCTTTGTCAAGTAGTTCATTGTCCTTCACGTTTTTGAATGGGTCAAAAAGACCCTAGTCAAAATCCTTGGTGAAGAACCCAACCTATCTTACAACCTTTTAAAACCCTTTTCATGATACTTCATGGCCTCTTTCTTGTACACTAACAAGTCCTCTTCAAGCTCCTTGTTGGCTGATATGAACCAATACAGGGGTTCATTGTTTTTATGGATCATCCTTGAAAGGAATTCTTGTTATAACAAAAGAAAAAGGTACATGCCAAGTGTTTGACAAAGAGAAACAAAGATAAAGATAATAAGAAGAAAAGTACAGCACAAAAATAATGAATTTAACACGAACAAAATGTTAAAAAAACAAAAATAACAAAAAGGCGGAAAAGATAAGAAATGGAAGAGGATGCCACACCTTATGAAGAGTGATAAGTCCCGTGGGGATTCACCACAAGGATTATAGAAACCTTTGATAAGAACTAATGTTTGGTCCAATTAAGAACCCAAGAGGAACTTCCTCTCACACACTTTTAAAAGTGAAAAGTTTTTATTCAATTCAAAGGTGAGTACATAATACAAATAAATGACTATTTATAGCCAACAAGTGATGCCTCTCTCCTCTTTCTTTCCAATGTGGGACTTCAGTCACATATTCCTTATTCAAAATTATACTAAAAAAAGTCTACTTCGTGATGAAATTCATGTCCAATTTTCATCATAATAGATGTAGAATTAGGACTTCAGACTAGAAATACAAATTGTAGGAAATCTTTAGAGCTTTCAAACGCATCAAAGAATGCCTAAAAGACATATCTAGAACTCAAGTTATGTTCAAAACATTGGAGCAATCTAGGCTCTTCACTCATTTTTCTTGGTCCTCATCATGGCTCCCCTTCTTTAAAAGAATTCATCCTTGAATTCGGATCTTCATCACCTATATAAAAAGGACTTAGGTCAGCAACATTAAATGGGGCGCTTACTCCATACTCACCATGGAGGAAAACTTTGTATGCCTTGTCATTAATCCTCTCCAAGATTTGGAAGGGTCCATCTCGTCTAGGCAAAAATTTTGATTTCCTTTGGGTAGGAAACCTTTCTTTTCTTATATGGATAGAAACCCTATCTCTAGGTTCATAAACAACTTTTCTCTCCCTTTGTTTGCTTGTTTAGCATATTGCTCCATTTTTTTTCTCAATTTGTGATTTCACTTCTTCATGGAGCTTAGTCACTGATTCTGGGGTAGACCACTCTCTAATAGCTTTTATCTTTTCTTCATCCACTTGGAATCTTTTGGAACTTACCACAAACCCTTTTTGCAGCAACTCCTCAACTTATTTTTGTAACTCTTGTGTCTCGTGAGGGTTGGACCGATAGGCGGGTCTATTGGGCAAAGAGGCCCCCAACACAAAATCCATTTGGTGTTCAATCCCCCTTAAGAGAGGTAAACCAGGTGGGACACTCTTTGGAAACATGTATCCAAATTCCTGTAAGAGAGAATCAACAATACTAGGAAAAGGGTTAGAGTTAGAATTCAAATACAAGTCCTTTCTTGTTTTGCCAAACATGCCCTCTTGATATCACTCTCCCTAGCAAATAAGGTTTCTATCCTTCTCTCAAGCACAAGAGTTTGGTCTTTATCATGTTCTTCATGTTTAGCTTTAGAAATCTTTTTTTCTTGTTCTCTTTTTATTTTCAAAGCAACCTGATCTTGGCACACCTCTTTAGAAGAAAGTGGTACAAGTGTTATTTTTCAAGAATCATGAGAAAAAGAATTTTTTTTTGTAAAACCATCATGAATAGCATGCTTATCAAATTGCCAAGGCCTTCCAAGAAAAATATGGCTGGCCTCCATAGGCACAACATCACACAAAGCATCATCCTTGTACTTACCAATGCAAAAACTTACCATCACTTGTTGATTAACAACCAACTCACCATTCTCACTTAGCCATTGGAGCATGTATGGGTGCAGATGAGGTTTGGTACTAAGATTGAGTTTGCTCACCAAGCAAGTGCTTGCCATGTTGTTGCAACTTCCCCCATCTATGATCAAGGAGCACACTTTGAAAAACAATAGGAATACCCATAATAACTAAGAGGAGGGTGAATTGGTTTAAACTTGGCCTTTTGAAATTTATTTATAAAAGCAGAGTTAAAGGATCTTGATCACTTTTAAACCAAGAATGCTTCTAATCAATCAAACCACTCAGCCCAAGAAATCAATTGCTTAAAACAGAACTTGTTGAGTAATGATAATATTACCAAGAACAAATGAACAAGATAACTAGTAGAGATTAAGGAATATAAAATCAACACAAGAATTTATACTGGTTCACTTCTTAAGAGAAGCTACATCTAGTTTCTTCTAATCAACACTAGATTAGAGTTCCAGTTTCTTCTAATCAACACTAGATTACAGTTCCACTATTATAAATTTTAGTTCTTACAAGTTTTACAACAATCACCATTTATCAAACCTAGATAAAGAATAGAAATCTAAAACCCTATTAGACTCCTAGTGATCAAGAACCAGAGAACACTACTCTGTTCTTCCCTTAAAGAACCCTACTTTAGCACAAGCTTCAAAGAACTCTTTACAATAGCTTCAAATAACCAAAAATACAAAAACGAATTTACAACCAGAGATAATGGAGAGAAACAACCTGATGATCCAATGAATATGAATGCATGTGGTTTACCAATCAGAGTTGAAGAAATAGATTTCAGAACATACTCTTCAAAACTTCTTTGAAAACTCTTGCCCAAGAAATCATTCAATACCCATGAAGATTAAAGAGTGGGACAAGAGCTTAGTTAACCCAGAAAATCACTTTCTAACTTTGAGAAGGCTTGAGTATATTCAGAAAATTCGAAGTATTCAAGTTGGAAAAACAGACAAGCCTTCATTCTATTTATAACAGCTTTTTGTAACAACCTGTAATCGATTACAAGGCGCCAAATAATCGATTAAAATGGCTTATGTAATCGATTAAATTGTCATTTAATCGATTAAAGTGTTCATAGCTTCATCCTTGGTTTTACAACAAACAGAATAATCGATTAAACCGAACTGTAATCGATTAAAGCAGTGAAGTTCATTGTGAAGCAAGCTTGTGTAATCGATTAAAATTTGTGGTAATCAATTAAAGCAGTAAGGCATGCTTTTGTTTTTACTATGTAATCGATTACAAGAGTCATGTAATCGATTAATATGTTCTTCATGGCTTTTCCAGATTTAAAATGAAGCAAATAATCGATTAAACCACTGTGTAATCGATTAAAGCAGTACGATTACATTTTTTCAAAAACATTAGCCATGACTTATTGATTTCTTTTAAAACATGAATAACTTTGATACATTAATGAAAACATGTAAGCATGTTAATGATTATGTGCATGCAATGCAAGGATCAAAAGATTGGCCTCTCATACACTTAATTTAAATTACAATCTTCAAGGCATGTGAAAAGCTCAAAACTTTCTTCTAAGGCACAAGCTTCATCTTCTTGTTGCTCCCCCTATATCCAACACACTTGCCCTTGAATGATATATCTTGTGTGAAAGATGTTTTCCCTTTGGCTCTGGTCATTAACCACAATTTGGTTTACCAAGAATCTCCTTACCATTAACAAATCACCTTCTGGAGCATAAGCTTCACAATCATCTTCCTCTTCACTTGTAATTGCTTTTTCGGGGGCATGAGTCACTAGAAATGTTCCCATTGTCCCTTAACACCATGACACACTTATTGGGGCATTGTGAGGCGATGTGCCCATTACCCAAGCATTTAAAGCACTTGATGTTCCTGGCTTTTTGAGTGACAGAAGAAGAAACATTATTAGTAGAAACCAAAGGACTAGAGTTTTTAGAGATTTTACCTTCATTGGCCCATGTGGGTGGATCGTCTTTGGGTTGTCTATCTTTCCAAGAGGAATGCTTGAAGCTTGAAGAAGGTTTTCAGTTAGAATACCTCCTTTTGAGTTGTTGCTCAACTTTGATCGATTGATGGACTAATTCCCCAAGCTCGACATAATGTTGTAGCTCCACAACATCTTGAATGTCTCTATTGAGCCCATGTAAGAAGTGCGCCACGACAACTTTTAGTTCTTCAACAACATTTTCTCGTACCATAGCAACCTCAATCTCTTTATGATACTTATCCACACTTAGACTCCCTTGAGTGAGTCTTTGGAGCTTATTGTGAAGCTCCTTATGGTAATGGGGAGGAACATATATTTTTCTCATCATTGCTTTCATCTCCCTCCAAGTATTCACCGGTTCATCTCCTATTCTACTTCTCTACTTTTATAGTTGGTCCCAACAAATTAAAGCATAGTTTGTAAATTTTATGTTAGATTCAAGAGTCAGAAGAATCAGAAGATAAGTGTTGTTTTGATATTTGTTTCATGCCCACTCATATGATGGTGGCATTTGTAATTTTTTTCCTTTTGGTTAAGCTTGGTTCATTAAGGATAAAATCCTATAATCCTTTGCAGTCATTTGAGAAATCATACATACATACATTCACTCTTAGGTTAAGAATCATATTAGTATATGTAATTGATTAGAAATACATTGATAAGTCTAAACAAGCATAAAATGTTTTCTTACTATTGTAATCGATTACAT
>CM023957.1:17971776-18001884 GCA_013407115.1 Glycine latifolia | reverse complement strand
ATATATATATATATATATATATATATATATATATATATATATATATAACACAATAAACAAAACTTTATTGAATTTGTAAAAAAAAATGTTTGACCGTGCAGAAAATAACAATCAAACTGAGTTCAAAATCACTATAGGACAACAAGAAAACCGAGACAGGTGCTACAATCTTTTTCTTTTATGAAATATATTAAAATATAATATAGAATTACAAAACAAAATTGAGGAAAGGACCTACGAACATGGTTTTTCATGTTTGCGCATGGACATAGTCAGCTTAACACTTTTTTTTGGACTAAATGGAAGGGAACAAGAGGCTAGAAGCTGGATTTGTTCTTAATTCACTAATAATAAATAATCAACATGCACCCCACTAATCACTATATCCAAGTCTTTTCTGCAAAGTGCAGGCCAACGGAACTATGACTTGAACTTTCAAGAGCTTCCATTGATTGAGTCAATAGACGAAACTCCAGATAAGATGGCTCAACCACACCCCAGGATATATTTGGAACTTTAGGTGGAATGCTTAATTGTGGGAAAATTATAATTTGAGAAAGTTCAGCAAATTGATGGTTATGGATTTATATTTAATTATTCTGTATTTTAAATATAATGGCCAAGTTCAGTAAGATGTATAAGTTTTTTAAAATCTTCTAACATTTGTCTTTAATCCCCACCAATATTTTTTATTATAATTATTAATTAAAAAATACCATTAAGATGGTATATAACTATATATATGTACGCTACTATTATTAAAATAATAACTATTAAAATTTTTATTTGAGTCATTATTTCTTACCTAAATGGTTAAATGTCATTGGTGCTTGTTTGAATATCAGTTTGATTTTTGACCTGTATGACACAAGTTACTTCAATCACCTTGTTACACAAGTGTAAAATAAGTCCAATAAAAAACGAATACAGTTGTACTTTTTTGCTATGACGAAATTAATTTGTTTACATTAAAGAATAGATTAACGTCTTCTATACTTTAAAGGAGTCTAATATAAAATACGTTACTTCATTTCCTTAACGTTTTAACTAATATGAAAGTAACATCTATAAAATTTGCTTATAAAAAATCTTAATGCCATCATCCGAAAATTTGACTAAAACATATACCTATACACACTCGTGAGAGGGATCAACCGACAAACCTGACGCATAAATTGTAACTGGAGTCAAGTAACATATTAAATAACATATTTAATTTACCATCCAACTTATTATGCATGAATTTTGTCTATTCAAGGATCCAATAATAATTAAACACCTAAGAGTGTGTAGATACTTTTGCAAAAGCTATTTTTCTACCGATATTTGTTTATAACAATAATCATAAAAAAGTGCAAATACTTTTACAAAATTATTTTGCTACCAACATCTATTTATAACAGATAAATCAAACATACACCAAGTTAAATAGATAAATCAAATACACACTATACAACGATAAATCAAACATACACCGAGTCATACAGTAATTAAAATTGACACGGTACTACAATAGCTCTGTCCCACGTAATAATGAGACCGTCAATGTCAAATTCCTTAATTAATAGTACGAAGCACTAATTAAAAGTTGAAAACAAACAAGACCCATTTATTTCCAATCATGCAAATGTTTATACACATAATCATCATCATTAGTATCCTTTACTAGGTCCCTTGCACCATCAAACCAAACTACAAAATGCCATGAATTAACAACTACAGTTTGTATAAAAAAGCCATACATGTTCCATGATGACCAAGAGAGTTTTTTTTCTTGTGTGTTCTAGATCTGGCTACAATAGTTGTTTCTTAAAACATATTATAAGGTAATTAATTAACAACTTTATGATATGATATGTTGTCCTAGACAAGGGTCTTCAATTCCTTGGCAGTGGCAGCAATAGGGTAGTCTTGGCGCCCTCTCTTGCGGCATTTAGCAATTGAATTCTCTTTCCCATTTTGAGCCTTCAACCAAACCCCAAATAGTTTCAAACTTTGTCCATTGTCACCTTTGGGTGGTGGTAGTTGTTGTGCTTCACACTCACCTACCTCATTTTCGTCGTCATCAAGATAATTATTATTAATAGCATCAAAACGCACCGCATCATCGTTGCTGGACACACACGTTCCTTGCCGAATGATGCGGTCTATCACATCGGGGCGCACGTTCAGCGAGTCTCTAAGAAACGTCACCAACTCGTCGCATTGTTTCTTCGCGCGCGCTAACTCGCTGCTCAATTTCTCGTTGTCCTTCTTCAATTTCTCGTTCTCGCCCGATATATCAGCGCCCGCCGCTGTCGCCGCCTCCATCGATCCTGTCGATGTCGACCCCATGTCGTCGCCGCCGGAGTGGGACGCCGAGATGTTAACGCCGCCGCCGCCGGTTGATTTTCCTGTCACCGGAGACACCACCTTTCGCCGCTTGATCTCGGCGAGAAGATCCGTCTGTCCTCGCTTGAAATACTCATTGGCAAATTCCCATTTGTCGGGAACAGTTTTTCGGAATCCCTGAATAATTCAACGTTCAAAATATGTTAAAATCCATCGATTATTTTTATCTATTCATTCATCTCCATTATTCAGCAACAAATATAACAAATGTTAAAAATCGAATTATTTTAAGTAACAATACAAGGCGTCAAGGCATTTTCGGACTGTTAATATATATACTACCATAAACAGTTTTTCTAAAATGGACTATAATATATGATATGAAAATACAAAACTTATCCTACATATTACCTATTCAGACTTCAGTTCGAAGTATTCATTACTTTGTTAATGTAATTTTATCTTAGTATGGAAATGACCCAGTTCATTAATGCCAGCATGCAAAAAATAAAAATAAAATAAACAGAACAAAACGAAACCAACTAAAATAAAGAAAAGAAATAAAAAGCATGATCCGCGCAATCCGCCATGAGAGCATAGTCGAATCGGTTAATACAATGGCGGCACAACTACTACTGTCACCACTATTCAGTTTCGCATTTAAACAAAGGCAAGTTGGCACTCGCAAGTCGCAACTACCATTTCCATCCATAAAAACTCAAAATTAATCATGGATTTTACTTTTAGCCACCAACCCCACTATCTCTAATATCATATTTCATCATATGGTACTTTATACTGTTTCACAATCAATCTAATAAATTATATTTTTTATTCGTAAAAATACCACAATTTTGATCAACCAAGAACCAACAGTTAAACTCTCTTAATAACTTCACATATTATATAATATATTTTTTAAACCCAACTCACAATTATCTCACCATTAACTTAATTAGGAAAAACTATTCATTTTCCAAATTAAATCAATGCATTATAAAGAAGGTAATTTTTCAAAGGATAAGAGTAAATTAATTTTATTTCATAAAAAGAGGATAGTTATGGATAGGCATAGGATCCTTAGTTCCTTACCCATTCAGTTCACTCATTTATTTATTTATTTGACTATTCCATAATTGCACTTTTCAGTTTTCAACTTTTCATGCTTCTATTAATTTTTTAAAGTTTAAAAATCACCAAAAAGCACTTAAAGGCATTCCACTGCAGAGGAAAAAAAATGAAAAGAAATTCTTCCAATTAGGCCACCTAACAGGAAAAGATCTGAATTCAGTATGTGGCGAAGTACTAAGCATCACATGCCTACCACACAAAATCTCTTCTTCAAATCTTCACATTTTATTTTTTCTTGAACCGCATGTGGCGAAGTAATCTTCCAAGAAGCAGAATATTCGGTGTGGAAAAAAACTTAAAAATTTAAGAACTAAAAAAAAAAAAACGCTGATCAAAACAACGATGCTTCAACAATCAAGAGACAAATTCAAAGCCAAGAAATCCTCCACAATTTATAATACACTTTTTTATATTCGATATACGCCAAAATATTCCTAAGGTTGAAACTTCCACACCAGATTCCAATCCCACGATTTCACGCATTTAAAAAACCAAGCAAAATAATCAAATCATACGGTAAGATAATTAAAAAAAGCATAAACTGTCATTGATTAATTCACACGGAATACGTAAAGCAAAAATGACGAAATACTATACCAGAAATATTTGTTTACACACTCACGCTCCTCGAAGTTCATTAATCTAGTCATGCCCATACCAAGAGAAATTATCACATAGTACAATACTATTATAAATGACACCATGAATACGTCATAATTCAAGAGTATCTAATAATTTTTCAGAAACATACGTTCTTACAATAAGAATTTAGAACTAATTCAATTTTAAAAAACTAATTTATATTTTAGGTCAGTTGTATATTTTTATTTTAGTTATATCCTGGTCAAAATATGATGCGATCTTTTAACTAAAAAAATGAAGCAAAAGAAGAGACACTTACATAGGTGTTGAGTTGGCGAACGAAGCTGGAGAAGTTATTATGCTTGAAGTACTTGGGAAGCAAGTCCTTAGCGAAATCGGCGTGTTTCCAAACGACAAAGGTGTTGCCACCTTCGCTCCACGAAACGACGTCGTCGGTGGCGGGGTCATCCACCAGCAGATACGTCTTCGTCAAGAACGGCGCCGGCGTCGAACGCTGCTGCTGCTGCTGCTGTGACATTTTTTTTTCTTCCCGATCTACCCTCCACCTACCTCACAAACTATTATTATTTTAATAAAAGAAAAGAAAAGAAAAAACCTATGCCTGTTTTGTTGATGTTGTAGTAATGAGAAATTTAGGTACAAAAAGAAAAGGTGTATGTGATGTAATTAATTAGGAAGAAGAACTAAAGAGGAGGAGAGCGGTGAGAAATTCCCAGTCCCAACAATAGAAGCCGAAGAGGAAGAAGCGAGAGTGGAATAAGGTAGGGTTTTTAGAAGCCATGGGTCCAAAGGCGAACCGGTTTTGTGAAATGAATGACAAATAGTACCATAACTTGTTTTGAGAGAAGGGAAGAGAAAGAGGTGAATGGAGTATGGTTCTGGATTCTTGCAAAGGACTCTTATATTATTATAGGGAAGGAAATTAATAAAAGCAAAGGAATGCAACCCCCCCAAAAGGTGACGTGGGTTCTAGAAATTTTGAGAGGCAGGCACTTAAGTCTAAAATTAATCACAGCGACGAGATCAGACGAAATAATAATAATAAAACGAATCCACTTTCAAAGGATTCTTCGCCCCAGCCCCCTTTTGACTACAGAGAATAAACTTTTGTTTTAATGTTTTCTTCATATTTTAAACAATATCTCATTAATGTTGCTGATTTGAGATTTAATTTTTTTAAATAAGATCTGAATTTAAATATTATGAATAAAAAATTAATTAAAAGAAAATAATATCATTAAACCTAATTAATAATATTTTTAATAAAAATAAATCATTAATAAAAGTAGTAGATATTTCAAATTTATATTAATTATTATTATTATTTTAACTACTAATTGTGTTAGTTTTTTCAGCTCTGCCTTTTTATGTATTTCCAAAGACTTTATTTATAAAAGAAAACTGTTACCGGTTATTGTTTTTTTGTGCAAACCTTTTTTTTTGTTGCAATAGTAAAATACTCACTAGTTTTTTTTTATCAATGTTTAATTTTCATTAAATGATATAATTAATCATTTTTAGTAGAATTTTTCTCTAAGTTATAATTTTTATTCACCAAATTTGAATCTGATATCTTATTGAAAGAATTTGAAATCAGTTTCATTCGTTGGTAGGTTATAAATAGTTTATAAATATTTTATGGAAAGAGATTTTGAGAAAAAGAAAGAGGAATCTTGTTATTTTTTCCTTAAACATTAATTTAAAATAAATTGCATCACTTTATAATATATTTTTAGACATTTTCTTATAAAAAAATTTAGGCTGGCTAGTTATTTTATTTCGCTATTGACTAAATCAGGCAGTTATTTTCATTATTAAGTATTTTATAAATTTGAATGGTTTCAAAAAGTTTGAATTTTTTTCATTTTAAATTTTTATTAATTATATATTTCAAAAATTTAGAGAAAACATTTAATAATGATGTTATAAATGCATCTTATTAATCGCCAAAAGATATTTTTCCAATAAAATTTAAAGATAAACATAAAAATAAGTAACCAACTATTCTCATCTTCAAATACTTCTGACTTTTTTTTACCATATAATTATAATTTCCTCAATAATTAATATATATTAATTATGAGTCTTTACCAAAAATAAATATTAATATTAGCATTGACTGACACTGTATTCTTATTGTTATTAAGACGAAAAATATTATTAATAATAATAAATATTATTGAGACAGTTGTAATTATAATTACTAACTACAGGAAGTTTCCTACATTGTATCTGGTTTGCATTGTTCAAAAACTATTATAACTAATTGTCCCTTTATAGATTTAAAACAATTAACTTTATTAATTGTCAACCGATCCATATCCATATTCCTTAAAAGTATACACCCAGTAAAAAAAGTGTACACTTTAATTTTCTCTCATATAATCATAATTTATTATTTAAAAAAAAAGGATCATCATGACACCCGTGGAAAGAATTCACAAGTAGTTTTTATTATGAATAATCTCTCATAATTTATTTATCATTTTTAATAAGATCTCATATTTTAATTATATTTTTTTCATTCATAATATTTAAATTTAAGACTTTGCTTAATAGAATCAAACCAAGACAAGTTATAGTCAAACCAACATGTCACTGCTTTAAAAAAAAATTTACTCATGCACATTGTACTAATAGACGCAATGTTTTTAAATTTGGGCTGCTCATCAACCCAGTTGAGGCACTATGTTGATGGGTCATAGGTTGAATTGGTGGTTCATTAATTGAATTTAATGAACCAGTGTAAGTAATATAGAATATAATGTATTAATTGTGTCATATATTTAATAATTAATCATGATAATTTTGTGGTAAATTAATCCATTAAACAATTTTCAGGTTTTTAGTTCACTTCTTAGATGTATCATGATTTTTTTTTATATTTTCATTAAATTATATATTTTTAAAAAGTAATTAATATTGATTAAATCAATCTGGGTTGCTGGTCAACTAGACCAATTCATCGGTTCAACAAGGATGTCAAACGAACCAAATCACCAATTTTCAGTCTATCTAACTGAGTTGGTCCAGATTTTAAAATTATGAATAGATATATTACATAAATTATAGGTTCGAAATACTATTAAAAATAGTTAATTTTTTATTTTACTTCCAACTAATATAACTATTAAAATTTAATTGTACTTTTGATTTCTCAAGTGTTACAATTGATTTCTCAAGTGTTACAGGTTTCAATTGTATTAAATAAGTTCCTTAAGTATTGTAAATTAGTGATTTTAAATTTTCGTGTTTTAATTAAGTTAATTAAGTCTTTCGTATACTAATTGCATTATTGCGTTGGCATCAATTGTACAATTTCTCTCCTAAAAAATAGTTCTAAGTGCGTAATTATAAATTTTAAGAGACTAAAATTGTAGAATTGAGAAATTTAGGACATCTAATTAGCACCATTAAAATCTAAAGGATTACAGTTGCACATTTAAGATACCTAAAAGATTCAATTTTCATGATTAAAATATGAGTTGAGAGATTAATTAAATTGTACAATTACAATTCTTGAAAAATAAAAATAAAAATGCAATTAAGAGTTATTACATAAGGCTCAACATAGAGAGAAGCCAAGAACTGTACCCGCTTTTGGTAATTGTTGTGATCATATTTATCTTCATCAAGTGTTTTTTTATTTTCTGAAATGAAACTTCCAACACCTTTCTCACTTTGGAAACTCTTATTTTTTTCTTGGACTACAAGAGAATGTAATGTGTATATTTTCTATGGACGTGTGGCCGTGTGGGCTTGAAATTCTTTGTTTTTACTTTTTTCCGAGAAAAGAGAAGAGACCAAGAAGAATGGGAATGAGTGAGAAGCTTAGCAAAGTGGGTAAGGTGACTTTTTCTTCTATCCCACCTAACACTTTCCATTTCTCAATTGCTTATATTCATCGTT
Organism: Glycine latifolia; assembly: GCA_013407115.1. Taxonomy (NCBI): domain Eukaryota; kingdom Viridiplantae; phylum Streptophyta; class Magnoliopsida; order Fabales; family Fabaceae; genus Glycine; species Glycine latifolia. Next base: position 17,993,910 of record CM023957.1, on the reverse strand, counting down.
ATCGCAGCTATTCTGATTATTGTTATGTACGCTGTCTGTTCCCTTTCTCCAATTTCTAGTTTCTTCCTATTTTCTTGTGTTTAGACCTTTGTGGCCCTTTATGACCACCCAACAACAATAGAATGGACAAAAAAACGTAAGTATTATGTATAAAAATTGTTTAAAACATAATTTATTATTAAATATAATGTAATTATTATTATCTGTGTGTATACATTACAATTCCTATCATTGTTTAGAAGATTAATTTGTAAAACATAGAAAAAAAAGTGAATACCCAAACTATTAAACCTTAATTTTAACATATTAATTACTTATGTTCAATCATTTAGTTAATATACATTAATATAATATATAAAAAAATTAATATATAAAGAGTAATTAAAAAAGAAGAAAACTTTTAGATTATAAAAATAAAATTGTAATGAGGTGCAAATAGAAAAAATTACATGTTTTGAAATTCAAACAAAAAATTGGAATAATAAAGTGACTATTATATAAAACGATCAACACATTTATTAGTGTGACTTTTATGGACACGCGAGGGTTTAAGAATATAAATATTAGTTATAAAATTGAATTTTTATTATAGGATATATATAAAAAATTCTCCTTTTAATTTCTTAGGACATTGGTTTGGTTCCCTAAAAAAAATAACATTGGTTTGGTTATAGCAAGACCGTTATCTAAAAGCCAAAACCTTCTTTAATTTTGGTTTGTCATTTATGTTCTCCTTGAACAGGTCTAATGCTTTGAATTTTTTTATTTTTAAAATATACAATGACAAAGACTCATAGAAAACTGTTGTACAATGTTAGAATAATAGATATTATTGCAACATTTTAAATGTGCATTTTTTACTTTTAGAATTTTTTTATACTTTATGATTTTTATTTACATATATAACTATAAATAATACAATGTTGATTAGATAAACAAAATGAATTTTATTGAAAATGTTTTTTTAAGTATTTATACCCTTGTGCAAATTTAAAATTATATTTGTATTAATTTAATATTTTTTACTTCTACAGTTGTTTTCTATAATATTTATAAATTTTTTATCAGAAAAATATGTAAAATATATATACATTTATAAAAAAAACCATATTATAGGGATAACGAATATCCATATATATCCCAAGGGTGATAAAATGGATTAGACTTATTGGACCAAATGGGTTAGACTTGTCAAACCACCCATATTGACCTATTTTTTTATTGGACTGGGTTGAGATTTTCAACCCATCTTATTTTGGTCCATAAAAAATAGCTTGAAAGAAAAATAGACAAATTAACTCATTTTTATCAAAAATTAATTTAATATTTATTTTGATGTTTTGTACATATTTATTAATTCTTAATCAGTTTATTATTATCTAAATAAATTATTATTCAAAATTTAAGGTAATACATTCAATTTTTCAGTAAGTATTTATTGTTTATAAAAATAAAAATAATTAAAATCAATTATTATTATTATTTAATATTTTAATGTTAATGGATCAATAAAGCAACCTATTTACCAACCAAAAATAAATGAGAAGGGTCGTCACTTTGAAGTTTGAATCCATATATAAAATGCAAAACGATACATTTTATCTCATTTTTAACGAGTCAACAGCAGGGCGAAACAAAATAACCTATTTTGCCACCCCTATCTCAGAAGTATATGTGCTTTAACAAATGATTAGAATCATCACACTTTTTTGGTAAAAAAAAACAGAATAAACATGACACCTTTTTAAGATTTAAGCAAAGCAAGATGTTTTTTCATATATAATTTTAACTTCACCCTCATTATTTTTATATTGTTATATTTATTGAAAACAATTTTATTTAAGTTTAATTGAACTATTTATAAACAAAACCCCCTCTAAGTATTCAATACAAATATATATATTTAGAACTCAGACCCAAATTTATTAATAAAACTAAAATAATTTTATATTTAATTTATTTACATGTTCAATGATATTAAACATTTGGTTTAGTTAAATCTTAGTAGGAAAAGAATTGCGCTAACTAGATTTTTCGATATCATAATTGTATTTTTAGTCTCTTAAATTTATAATTGTATGATTGAAACTAATTTTTTGAAAATAATAATCACATAATTATATTACCTAAGAGATTAAAAACGCAAAACTAGGGATCCAATTGAGACAACTAAAATCTAAAAGAATAAAAATATATAATTGTGATACCTAAGAAACTTTCTTGATATAATTAAAATTTAATGACTAAAATTACACAATTATAATACCTAAATATTCAAAATTTCAATTAAGCCTCACAAGCAATTCCCTCTTTCTCACAGTTCTGACCAGCAAGGATCAAAACATTAATTGGAAGAATGTGAAAGCAACCTATCTAATGTTTAGGGAGTCAATGCTTAGAAGGTGAAAGCAACCTCTTGTTCACGGAAGTCGTTTTTCAATCTGGAATTCCACACGGCAGCAAAACTTATACAAACCATTTTAAAATTCCTAAATTGATTGGAAAAATTAAAAAGAAAACAAAAATTAATATGAAATTGAAAAAAAATTGTTTAATTATTAAATTTCATATTTACGTACAAAAACAAAAACAAAATTATTTTTTGGTATGACAACAAAATAAAAATATACTAAATTTATAATTTTTTTACTAACAAAAAAACAAAATATTGACTCAAAAATAAAATATTGAATCTTAAAAAGTTTTTAGAAAATTAAGGTAATTAAATATACATAATAGAGCCTATCTAAATCACAAAAAATACATTAAATTAATTCAAATATAATATTATTCTCGAATTCAGTCAAATAAAATTACAGCTTCTTTTGTAAGTAAACCTGATCTTAAAAGTTCAAACCAATTTAACCAACTAAAGATTAACCCTAGGATTGTTTTAATAGTATAAAATTCCATTATATTTATATGAGTGTAAACGACTACTAATTTAATGGAAAAATATGTATTGGAATAAAATGGGCCGAGTTCACCGGGTCAGCCCGTTTAACCCGTAAAAAATGTGGGTTGGGTTGACAATTCTAGTCCACTATTAAAAAATGGGGTAGTTCAGCCCAGCCCACAAAACTGCGGGTCAAATGTGGGTTGGGGTGGGCTAGTCCGTTGGGCCAATATTATTTAACATATTAAATATTAAAATTAAATAGATATATTTAATATATTTTGAAATAAGTATGTTATTTTCATTTATGCTATTTTACACTCTTTGCGTATTTTAATTAACTTCTAAGTTTTAATATCAAAATACTTATGATAATGATACTTTCAAATAGTTTTTTATGCTAGCATATTATACTTTGGATAGTTTACATCCATAAATTTCATTTACAAGTTGTGTAATTTTGTGAACTATTACATGACATCATTTATTTAGCATTAATTTTAAATTGTTTACTTTTATTTAACTTTGTGTTTTTTTAATTATCACATTTGTATTTTTTTATAATTTTTTTGTATTTTAAAAAAAATTAATTTTTTATTTTTTAATCGGACTGACCCACTTTCAGCCCACTTTCCATGGGACAGGCTAACATTTTCAGCCCACTTTTCAAAAGTGGGCCAACCTATCTCGTCCAATATTTTTGGTGGGCTGAATCAACCCGCCTCATTTTTTTTCGAGTTGACCTACTTTGCCAAGCATGTTAGAATCCTATCTAGTACAAAATTTCTTTAGTGGTCGCTGACCCATAATAAATAAATCAAAAACCGCTAAACTTTACGAAATACGATGCACTAATCTGAACTTCGTGGTCGTGGGTGGCCATAGACAGAAATAAAAATATATACACGGCATTAATCAAAATATTGTATAGGTGAACGTCGTGTAGTCAATTTCGCAGCCATGCATGTGTTTTTTTTTTTCTTCTTTTCTTTATTTGTTTTCTTACAGCAGCCATGCATGTGTTAAACAGCTGTTACCAAGCAATCATTTCAAACATATCAACTCCTATGAAAATTCTTTTACATTGAATAAGCAAAACTGATAATTTATATATCTATTAAACTAACATTTGTTATATTTTTACACTTCAATTTTTTTCTTCCTTTTTCTATCAAAGTCACTTCTCTCTTTTTTTAATAAGGTGCATTCAGTCCGAATAAATGTCAAATGATGATCCTTTTTTACTTAAACTTATTATGACCTTTGGATCAAAATGTCGTAATTAGATAAAACTTGAACATATCAGCATAAGCATAATGTGATGATTGAAAGATGACCTATTCTCTTTTTTTCATAGGAAAATAAGTATATTATAAACAGCGTAAGATGCGCCAAATTTATGTACATAAACAGGGAAGGATTAGCTTCCACCACCGATAATAGAACCCCCGAAAGCCAAATACCAAAACAAACATACCATATTATCTTAAATATGCAACAAGATGTTCAATCCCTAAATTTCTATATATAAAAAATATTTATTGAAAGATATTAACCCTTAAGTAAAACTCACTACATTAAAGGATTAATCTTTAATTTTTCAACTGAGAGATATCTTGTGTTAAAATAAAAAAACTGTGAACAAAATAAGCTATTAAGACTAGAGTAGTGAAGAGGCTTAAGTACTCTATAGTAGTACAATTCATTTACCAAAAATAAAAATCGAAAACCCTCTCAGCAGATGATTGCAAGAACAGAGTTATAACCATAATATTAATGTAGGGGTAAAATTTTCTTGGAAAGTTGGAATCATAAGACTCATAACCCATATTAATTACAATTAAACACTTTTATATAGTGCGTATCTATTATTACACAAAATACATTTAATAACTGATAAAAATGTGTTAATTAAGTTTTAAGTTATTCAATTTTTTAAGATTCTAATTTTAGTCCCTCAAAATTGATTTGACAACTTTTAGTCCATCATTAATTTTTTGTCAATATTTTAGTCCCTAAAAAGTTTAACCTATTTTTAGTCCTTTGTTTATTTTTATTCCTTAAAATTAGTTCAAAATATATAAAAATGAGGAACTAAAAGGGATAAAATAAGGAATAATCTTAAACAATAAAAATAAATGAAAGAATAAAATGAGCAAAAAATTGAGGAACTAAAATTATTGATAAAAAAATTGTTTAAAAAATTTGAAGGACTAAAAGTTGAGATCTAAAAAAGTTGAGGAACTAAAAATTTAATTAATCCTAAACATATATTAAGAGAGAGAGAGAGAACCAAATGATAAAAATATCATCTATATATTATTTAATTATTAATATAAATATTTTAAATCTACATTAGTAGTGTCACAAATTAATATTACACTCAGTCAGAAAAAAATTAATATTACACTAATATTTAATATAATGTTTTTAATTTATTAGTTTTTATATTGATAAAATTATTTATAATCAGTATAACATTAGTCTATCATATTATTGGTATTATGGTATAGACCTTCAATATTAATGTTAACAATTTAATTTATGTTAGGAAATGAATATATTAATAAAAATGAATGTAATATGTTAGTGCCGACAATATGTAATTTGTTCTGGAATCTATATTCTTTTAATTATAACAGCTAACACGGTGCTTTAACTTAAGCAACGTACCAAAACAAAGTTCTACCATTAATGATAATTGAGAAAATTGATAGATTCTCTAAGTAACGGTAGTTTAGCCAAGTAAAGAACTCACCTTATCGATTGAAGGAATAAAATACTCTTAATTATTAATGTCATACCAAATCTTTTATTCAGAAAAGATGATGAATTAATTTGGACATATTTTCAACAATATGGAAAAAATGAAGTTGTTCTGGTTTTTATTTTCTTACTTTGATATTTCTGTAATATAACATCATACTACTAATTTTAAAAGTCCGTAAGTTTTCATACAAACTTTTTGTTAAGTATTTTTTTTTAATAGAAAAGCTTTGTATCTTTTTTTAATAATAAAGCAAAAAGCTTATGAAAACTTACAAACTTTCTGTTTAAAATCATAAAAAAATTACATTACTATTTTACATTAAAAATTACAAACTCATCAAATGATAAAGTTAATGCAAAAATAAACGGATGGATGGATAGTACAAGATTGTGTGATATATAGAATCTAGGGTGACAAATAAATGGATCAGATGAATCATAATTCATATCTTAATGGATTAAAAGTAAAATAATTCATTAAAATTAAAAATTATTTAATGAATCTGATCCAATTCGATCCATATGATAAAATAAATCACCCGATCCATTCATTAACACTTTTTCCATGAATGAATATCCATCTAAAAATAATAATTAAAACTTAATTCTTTAGTTTAAAAATAATATATTTTAAAAAATTCATAATACTTTCTAAAATATTAACAGGCTCGATAATAGTGGATTAAGGTTGTTTTTAGCTAAGCTTGACGAGGCTAATTTTTGATCGACATTGACAATATTATTTCTTGACTGATGTTGACCAATGATTTTTGTGGTTGATATTGACTAAGTTTTTTGTGCCGGACATCAACTTAGGCTATTTTTTTGGCAAATGTACATATTTTTTTTAACGAGGTTAGTTAAGATTTTTGTGGTCAATGTTAGTCAATTTTTTTGGCCGACATCAACAAAGAGTTTTTTCAATTGATGTTGACTAAGACTATTTTTTTTGCTAATGTTGACTAGGTTTTTTTGTCGACATCAGCCAAGAAATTTTTTTGTTGACTACAGTTAGTTTTTTTTGTCAATTTTTGTCAATATTATTTTTTTTACTAGTGTTAGTTAGGATTTTTTTTGGCGATGTTAGTTGAGACTAATATCGACTAGGATTTTTGTCAACGTTGGTTGGGACTATTTTTTACTAGCATCGACTAGGATTTTTTTTGGTCAATTTGAGCTAAGACTATTTTTTGAACAACGTCAGCAAATGAAGATATCTAGCGGACATCAAACATTAATTTTTTTTTTACCTTGGCTAGGGTTATTTTTAGGTCGATATAGACCAAGGCTATTTTTTTATCGACGTTGGTTAGGTTTTTCTTATTGATTGTTAGCTGGGGAAATATTTTTTGCTGATGTTGGCTAGGGTTTCTTTGGATGATGTCAACTCGTGATCTTTTTGGTCAACTTCGGTCAAAAAATACTCTCAACTAACGTCGATAGGAAAACCCTAGCTGAAATTAGCCGAAAAAAGCCTCAACCGACATTGACAAAAAAAAAACTAGTCAATGTCCACAACAAAATAGTCAAGATCGATGTTGACCAAAAACCCTAGCTGATGTCAGCAAAACAAACCATGATTGATGTCTACCAAAAACCCTTACTGACATCGGTCATAAAATGACATTGGTAGACATTGACCAAATAAAATCTACCTGTCATCAACCAAAAATATGCTCGACTGATGTTAGTCAAAACAAATCGTCACTTGAGATTTGCGAGAAAAATCTAAAAGACATCAACCAAAAATAATCTCGACCAAAGTCGGCTAAAAAACATCACTAACGAGCGTCGACAAAAAAAAAATTTGGACGACATTAGCTAAAAAATAACCCCGACCAAAGTCGACCAAAATATCCCTAGCCGACATCATTTGGAAAATAGCATTGGCTGATGTCGACTAAGAAATATCATTAGCTGACATTGGCCAAAAAACTTTTGGATGACATTTGACAAAAAATTGTCTCGACCAAAGTTGGCAAAAAAAATTGTAGCCTACAACATTTGAAAAATAGCATCAATTGACATTTGCTAAAAATATCATTAGTCGACATCGACCAAAAAATAGCTTGGACCAAAGTCGACCAAAAAAATGCTAGCCAACATTGTCCAAAAATAGCCTTGACCAATGTCGACTGAAAAACATTATCAATCAATTGTTTTAAATTCATGAATATTACTTAAAAAGATATATTTTAATCTTATTTTTTAATAGGATAAAAATAACTTGCAAATTTTATTCATTTTTAGTTAAAGGTGGATATACTTTTATTATCACACTTTACACGTAAGTGAGTTCGTGCTTAATTGAACCCTACAAACTAATTTGTAAGGTAATGATTATATATTCTTACTTACACACTCTATATTGGTCTTATCTTTAATAGATGTGAGACTTAGAAATTTTCCATTACATCCCTCACACTAGGACTTTTGGGTTGGTGCATGGATAATATAGTGGACGACTCATAATTAATATTGGATCTAAGATAGACTCTCATAACATATATTAGAATTTGTAAGGTTGAGTTAGGCCTGTAAATCACATTCTAAGTTGATATTAGAGTTTGTCCTAGATCTATAAAAATGATCATCAAGTGTTGTGCACAAACATGAGAGGATGTATTGAAAAAAACTCTCAAGTCTTACATCGATTATAGTTAGTGCTAAGATAGAGTATAAAAGTGAAGACAATCGTCACCTTTCATGCCAGATTTGTAGGATTGAGTTAGGCCTTAACTCAAATTTAAGAGTATAGTTTATTCATTATGGATTAACCAAATCCCTTCTTTATATATCTTAGTGCGTGTTTGGTTTGACATTGAAGAGTTGATTTTGGGTCCATAATTGAGTTGGGATACATTTTCACATGTTTGGTTTGACGTTGGAGAAGAATTCAAAATTGATTATGGGTTGAAGCAACTTTGAGTAGCTTCTGTGTTGGATCCAAAATTTTATACTAAAATTTAACTCCTAACTTGATTTTATAATAAAACATTCAAACATAAACCCCATCACTTCAAAATCAATTTTAACCAAAATAAATTTTACAAAATCAATTATGTTGTATAATTGGTCTGATATTTTGTTTAGTTTCAATAATTTTGATATAGGGTCAAATTTTGTTAGTTGGGACCAACTTTATATAATGGGTACTTGACAGTTTTGACTGTTACTTTTTCAATTCGACATATCAGAAATACGATTCATATTTTTCTTTTTTTCTATACTAGTTTTTCTTTGATTCTGCACAAAATGTGGTATCATGAGCCTAAGGTTGCAAGATTGTTAGAAGAACATGGTGATGGAAAATATGGAAATCGAAAGGTTCACAGGATCAAATGATTTTAGTCTTTGGTGAGTAAAGATGAATGTCTTGCTTGTTCATCAAGGCTTGGACACTGCATTATTAGAAGAAGTAATCATGAAGGTTGAAGAAAAAGGTGTGATGATGTGTTAAAGAAATTGCACAGTGCGATCTTGCTCAATATTGGAGATGAAGTTCTTCGTGAGATGGTAGAGGAGAAGATTGCCATGAAAATTTGGGAGAAGTTAGAGACTTTGTATTTGAAGAAGTCTCTGGCCAATAGGTTATATCTTAAGAATTGATTGTATACGTTGCAGATGGAGGAAGAAAAATCTTTGAAGAAGCATGTGGATTATTTTAATAAAATCATCTTGTATTTGAAGAGTATTGACATGAAAATAGATGACGAAGACCAGGAAATCATCTTGTTGAGTTCTTTGCCAAATATATTCGAGCATTTTGTTGACAATGTTGTATATGAAGGTGTCTTTTATGATGGTGGAAGTTAAGGCATCACTAAACTCCAAGGAAATCCAAAGAAGTAGTGAATTAAAGAGAGACGAGGTTGCTGAAGGGCTATTCACAAAGGTAGACAAGAGAAGATGGATTTCAAGCCCATGAAATCATCAAGATCGAAGTCCAGAGGCAAGAAAAGGAGGTGCTTCATTTGTGATAAGGAAGGACACTTCAAGAAGGATTGTCTAAACAACAAAGATTGGTCAAATGAGCGGAACAAGCATAGGGAAATGTAGTTATGGCTCAAGATGGTTATGACACTGCTGAAGCCTTGTTAATTACAGATCAAGACTCTCATAAAGAATGGATCTTGGACTTTGGATGTTCATTCTATATGAGCTAGAATAAGGACCAGTTTTGAGACATACATGCAAATTGATGGAGGATTAGTGTTGTTAGGCAACAAAAAATCTTGTAAGGTGGTTGAAATTGGTTCTATAAGGCTGAAAATGTATGATGGAATGGATATGGTGCTATAAGATGTTAGACACATTCCAGAATTCAAAAGGAATATAATTTCTCTAATAACTTTGGATCTATGAGGATATGTCTACAAGTGTGATCAAGGCAGTCTTAGGGTGTGAAAAGGGTCATTAGTTATCATGAAAGGGATATGGAAGAATGCATTATAGTTTATTGTTAGTCAAATAGTAGTTTCTGGGAATGCAAATGCAACCATCACATTTGGTGTTGCAACCAAACTCTGGCACCACAGATTGGGACATGTTAGCTGAGGGGGATGGATGACATGATAAGATTGAGCAATTAGGGTTATATGAGAATTGTGTGATGGGAAAAACAACTAGATTAAAGTTTTCCACTAGTGTGCATTCTAGTGGAGGAGCTATTAACTATGTGCATTCATATTTGTGGGGGCCATCAAGGACTAAATCTTATGGTGGAGCAAGGTATTATCTATCCATAGTTGATGAATATTCTAGAAAGGTTTGGGTTTATTTTCATAAGTAGAAAAATGAAGTTTTCAAGAAGTTTAAGAAATGGAAAGTTCTGGTTGAGGCTTAAATAGGAAATAAGGTCAAGAAACTTAAGACTGATAATGGCCTTGAGTTTTGTGAGGAAGAATCCAGTCAATTTTGTAGAGAAAATGGAGTGGTTGTTAGATACAGGGGGAACATGAAGAAAGATCAAGATATATGTTGAAAATGAATGAGTCTTTTAGCTTTTAACATGCCATTCAATTGAAGCCATTTGTAATTGCTTGATGTAGGAGCGAATCATCTTATGATCCATTGCATTGCATAAACATCACTCATTGATTTGCATTCATGATTTTACAAAAGCACATGGTTTGTGAAAAAGTTCTAAGATTTCATGATTGCATCAAAGACAAGTGCTCATAGTTTCCAGTTTTTGGAAAAACTATTTTGGACTGTGTTAATCAATTACCACATATTGGTAATCTATTACTTGAGCCTTGAAGAACATTTTAATCAATTACAAGCAATAAGTAATCAATTACTCAATATAAACACAGAACATGACCTGAATGTGATAATCGATTACCAATTATCCATAATCGATTACTTAGTTCATTTATGAAAAGAAGAATCCCTGTAGTAATCTATTACAGGTCAAAATAATCGATTACTTTGTTCATATACCTTTCCAGAAAACTGAGGAACATTTTAATCTATTAAATTTTTTTACAATTGATTGCATTGAAAGTTTTAATTGATTACTTTGATGATTTAATTGATTACATTCAGTTACAACTGTTTTTCTATAAATAGCTGATGAGTTTTCTGAAACTTACAACACAATTACTCTATGAAATTTTCAAATTTTTCAAAAGCCTTCTGAAAGTGAGAAAGGATATTTTGAGTTCTAAAGTTCTTGTCTCACATATTCAAATCTTCATGGTGTATTGAAAGATTTCTTAAGCAAGATTTCAAAGAAGCATTTGGAGAGGAAGTTCTAATTTTTTTTTTCATTTCAATTTTGATTGGTAAATCATATTCATTCATATTCATTGGATCATCAAGTTGTCTCTCTCTATTAACTTTACTTGTAAATTCATTTTAGAATTTTTGGTTGTTTGTAACTATTACAAAGGGTTCTTGAAGCTTTTTCTAGAGTGGGTTTCTCCAAAGGGAAGAGTAGAGAAGGGTTCTCTATGTCTTGATCACTAGGAGTCTAATAGAGTTTTAGATTTATGTTTTTTATCTAGGTTTGATAAAAGGTGATTATTTTAAAGCTTGTAAGAACTGAATTTTGTGAATAGTGGAACTCTAATCAAGTTTTGATTAGAAGAATTGGATGTAGCTTCTCTTGTTGAGAGGTGAACCGGTATAAGTCCTTGTGTTGATTACTTTCTTTAATCTCTTCTTGCTATCTTAATCTGTGATTCTTGGTGAACGCTTTATTACTCAACAAGTGAAGTTTTTGTAATTGCTTTCTTGGACTGAGTGGTTTGATTGATTGAAGCATTCTTGATTTAATTGTGATAAAGATCCTATAACTCTGATTTTCTAAAGTCTTTTTAAAGGTCAAGCTTCAACCAATTCACCCCCTCTTGGTTATTGTGTGTGTTCATATTATTTTCAGTAGTAAGGCACAAAATTATGAGAAGCACACCATGATTGAGTATTTTAATTTAATATTTTTCTATTATTCTTAGCTTATTTGACTTCTCTTGGAATTTTATTTCCTCATTCTAATTCAGTTTTTGCCTTAGGCAAACAAGTGGGCTTCATTGATAATTGTTGCTTATTTTCGGAGTTTTTGCTTACTTGACCTATCTTCCTTGTGAAGGACCTAGAGACCTCTACAGAACTTCAAATGGCTCATATAAGTAGTCCATGGAAAGATAAGGAAAAGATCTATAAGTTTGTTAGAGATAAGTCAAGGCCAATTCTGTCATTTTGAGGGTCATTTTTGGCTTAGAAGTTAGAATCACTGCACTTGAATTTTGGGCTGCGAAATTGGTGTAATTAGTAATTAGTTAATTAGTTGGGCTTCATTATGGCCCATCCTTTCCTAATGAATCAGTCACTATATTTTAGTGATTTTAGTTATTTGGATGGACACACTTCATTTTAGCACAAACACATTTTGTAGTGATTTTTAGAAGTTTTTAGAATTAAAATCTTTTCTCTTATTTTCTCTCAACTGTTCTTCATTTTCATTTATGTTCTTCCATTTTCTTGCACTCATTTCATTGGGCTTTCATTGATGATGATCATGGAAGGATATACAATCAATCAATCCAAGGATCCAAGCCCAAGCAAGGAGAATTTGAGTTCTGGTTTGGTATTTCAAATTTTGTGTGAATGTTCACTTTCTTCTTCAATCCTCTATTCGATTTTCATGATTATGAATGTTGTAACGCCTCTCTTGACTCTCTCGTGCTCAGTTTATTTTAGATAAAATATTGTGTCCACTTGTATTAGAATTAAATTAGTTATGAATTTTCACAAAATTCTTTTCGCTTTGCTTGCTAAATCGAAGAGTCGTCAGTAATATAAACGATGTTCCTCACCACGGACCATGCAAATAAAATTCCTTAACACATATTGTCAACAGTCCAAGTACAACACAGTTCCAAATAGTCTGTTACAACATAAGATACAGACAGCACAGCGTAGCATCAAATACAGATAAACAGAAAATCACAAATAAAGCAGTCATCCAACAGCACACAGAACATCCAGCTCCTTCCTTAAGACTTTCCTCAGCTTACTGTTCTTCTGCTCACCCAAATAGATTGGGGTCATCACAGGTGTCAAACCACAGACACAAAATATGGGTAAGTATTTAATAGACATGATTAGATAATTGACAGGAATTAAAATAACATCACAGACAAATAATTGATTTCCAGTAAAATAAATTATCGTTTGTAAAAGAGAAACAGATGCATAAAATGATGCATGATCTCTTTATTAAATGATGCATGTCTGAGATCTCAGAGGCCTAATAAAAGGTACCAAAATCATTATAGTTTCACCCACTCCAGTGAAACCAGTCCCACCCACTCCAGTGAGACAGTCCCACCCACTCCAGTGAGACCTCCCTCCACTCTGAGGGGATAAAAGGTACCATAAAACAGTTCCACCCACTCCAGTGGAACAGTCCCACCCACTCCAGTGAGACCTCCCTCCGCTCCGAGGGGATAAATGCAAATGATGTATGTAATGGCTGGTTTTATTTTTCATTTATCTCTTTTATCATTTGTTTCAATTTTCATATCAACTCATTCCACCCACTCCAGTGGAATTCATATCATATAGTTCCACCCACTCCAGTGGAACACAAAATAACCAGCAACTCACTTTTAAATCATCTTTATTACAGAATCTCAACAAAGCTCAACATCAAATGAATATCATACCGCTACTTCAATTTATATAGTTACATCAATACAATACAACAACTTATTTAAATACAGCAATCCAATAACATATACAGCAACTAAATAAAATACGTTACGGCAATTAAATACAATACGCTAATTTATATAAAGTATGATACAGTTTCATAAATGTAATACAGCAACGTATTTACATACAACAATATAAATACAGCATACTACAATATCAATTAAATACAGCAACCTACCACTTAATCATACAGCAACAGCAACATACAACTTAACCAACATACAGCAACAACAGCATACAAAATTATTAATTTTCAGCAACAGAAATTCAAATACAACAACATTAAATCAATATACAACAATTAATCTACAGCATCATAAAACAACATACAGCAACATTAATTTTACAGCAATATGCAACCTCATCAATTATTAGATACAGCAACCAAAATACAGCAATTTTAGTTCAACATTATTATACAGCCACCTTAGGTAATAAATTACAATTATTACAGCCTCCAAATAAAGGATACAGCAAGTAACCTATGTCCATAAAATTTAAATAGTTAAGTGAACTAGTTACTTCCTAATTAATTATTTATCCAAATTATCACTTATATACTATAGGAATTTATGGTGACATTTTTACAAGCATATGATATACTAAATTTTAAAGCTTACAAAACAAAGAAGAACATGGCTTGATTCTAAGTAAATGGAAGTTAAAATTAGCCTATCAATCATCTAATCCATGTATATTAAGATACTTCCCATACCTTTGCTTTTGAAATTAAGCTACCTTTGTCCAAGAACTCCTAGCCCTTCACACGTGAACTTTCCTTTGTGTGTAGCTTTGTTTTGCTTTTATTTTTAAGTGAAGGAGTAAATGAAAGAGATGTTGGCTGTTTTGGGATGTTGCCCGTGCATTTCTCCTTCATTTTGGTCCCACCACCCCTTTTTATATGCTTAGTTCCATTTGCCTTAAGGAAAATATCAAAGCTTCATTAATTGCCTAACTTTTTGGTTGGTATCTTCTTATTGGTTAATGCTTCATCATCTTCCAAGTGGCCTTATCAAGACTTTTCTACACTTCTCCCTTGGCTTTGTTTCATCCGTGCACTAATTAGATTTTATTGGTGCCTTGCCTTTTGCTTCCAATCTTCACGTGGAATGGCTTATTCTTTTAGAAGATTTTTGTTTCAACTCTTCCATTTGGTCCAATTGGATGCTTTCTTTGCTCCTAACCGTCCAAGTACTCTAATTCTACATTTTTCTATAGCTTTCTCTTTTATTCTACAAAGTGCACGGTCATTTCAATTTTTGTGGAGCAATTAAGTTTTATTTTCCTTGTTTTACATACATAGCTTATAATTCTAGTATTTCATGTTTTATTATACTTTGATTTTTGTTTTATAATGAACTATTTCTATAATTTATAAAATCTTAATTTCAATTGATTCCTTAGGAGCAAAATTCCATGAATGTTTAAAATTCTAATAATAGTTAGAAACTAATCTAGAATTTAGTAATACTTTATAAGTTGATACACAATTTCTTTTAATGGTTTTATCTAATTTCCTATTGGTTTACCTTATATTAGTAAAATATTTAGATCACTTATCAAAGAATCCATTCCTACTATAATGAAAAGAAAATTCTCTAGATTGTATTTATCCGTTCTATACAATTTTCTGATGCCTGAGGTAGTCTGGATTAAATTCTTTTCAAAATATCTACCAATATTCCTAGAAATTCAATTTGATGATTTCTTGTCACCTTCTGGGTTAATATTTAGTTATCTACAAGTATTTTATCAATTTTCCAGGTCTCCACAAAATTTCTGAAGTCATCTGATCATTTTTACCTAAAGGGTATTTTGGTAATTTACCATCATCGGGACGTGATGGTAATTATCCAATTTGTTCAAGGGTATTTATGGAATTTCCTTCCTAAAATATCTTACTAAAATATCTAGGGGTATTTTGGTTATTTTCAAAAATATTCAGGGGCATAATTGTCATTTTCATCCTAGGGGCATATTTGTCATTTCGGAAATTGTTCAGGGGCGTTTTGGTCTTTTACCTTAGGGACCTAACTGTCATTTGTGAAATTATCCAAGGACATTTTGGTCACTTTTCAAAAATATCCAAAGGTATTTATGTCATTTATCTAAGGATGCATATTTATGAGAAAATGCACAGATACAGGGAATATGGGGTGTTACAATTCTCCCCCCCTTAAATAAATTTCGTCCTCGAAATTTGTTAGACTCGAGAAATGTAGGGTAGCTTGTTTGACATCTCAATTTCTAGTTTGTTTACTAATACTTAGTTTCAACTTGATTCCTAGAGATTTATATGAACTTTTCCAAAATCTTGGCCCTAAATCTAGAATGCTAGAAAACTTCTTGTATGTAATTCGTTCAACTTTTCTTCAAGACCACCAATTAAACCTCTAGAATTCTTGGTAACGTGGTAATGTAATCCAGAAATATACATACTTATTTTCCTTCAAAAATTCCTTGGAACCTCATAGAGTTTCTATCTTTATTTTTATACCTATGAAACTAAGATTTCATTAACGTAGATATCACCAAAAGGTTTTCTATTTAAATCATCTGCCACTATATTGGCTTTTCCACGATGATTACTAGGCTCAAAGTCATGATGATCCCAAAATTCTATCCACCCCTACTACTTTATTTATTCAAACAAAAACTTTTTATGATCACTAAAAACCTTAAAATATATGCTCCAATTCTACCATTACTAAATCTAGATTATACGTAAGGTGTCTTTTTCCCATGTCTTTCAATTATCTGGATGCATAGACTATCATCTTTTCATTGATCCCATTTAGGATACACCACCATATACCTACAAAGATTATTCCATAGATATAAATATCAAAAGTTTATCCATAAAATTTTCTTCTACCACTTCCGTTTAGTCTAAGGTAAGGCTAACTTACTCCAAGATTTCACCGAATCCAGAAAATTTTCTATTTGGGATTTTTCCTTGCTTAGAACAATTCTTAGTTTCAACTTAACTATACCTTCTTAAATCATAATTTGTTCTAAGAATCTTAATCCAAAATTCATCCTCATATCTCTTAGTATAAAGTTGTCTATCTTAAAAGTCCATAACAAAATCCTCAAGTACTCCTTTTCTTTAATCTTGGACTATTCAAGGTATCATTATGGATGTTTCTCTACCTATTAAGTTAGGAGTGAAAGGTCTTTTCATTAAAACATATCAGAGTATAAAGATTATACTAATTTTTTTGAAATGTCCATTACTGGTTCTAAAAACAATCCTTTAACATATCTTCAAATTTCTCATAACTCTTGATGGTAAATTCTAGGTTGCTAACTTCCAATGACTTCATAAAATCATCCTTTTTAAGAACAAAGTACTTATTCTCAATCATAACTTAAACTTTTCTTAGTTGTTTCTCAAGCTCTACCTTCCCTGTAGGAAACATCTAATAGGTAGGTATGGGTTCAACATCATATATTAAATCTATAGAAACTATCTTTCCATCAAAGGAATATTTCCAAAAATTTTCTATCAACAAGTGAATTTTCTAGAAAACCATAATCTTATATACTTTTCTTTTCCTTTCAAGTTTAGTTAATAGAGATAAATTTTTTCATTATTACTAATTCCAGGATTGTCTGATACGAATTCTTGAAAAAAATTTATTAGTAGATGATCAATTTATTTCTAAGATATCATCATTACTTTGGCAGAAAAGTAAACAAATATCAAATTTCTATTGGAAATTTTCACAAAACAAAACATACCTTAGAAATCAAAGCATACTCACTAGTTGTGGTCCAATTACCAGCTTATTATCCATAGAAGCTTCTTATTCACAAAGCTCGAAGTCCCACTAGATTCAAATAACACCAGTACCACATTTTCCATGAAAAGTCCTTTATCAACTGTTCAACCTTAGTCATATATTCCACCATGATCATGATCCTTAAGTTCTAAAAATTCTATTTCCTTCTAATATCCTAGAAACTATTTTTCTCAAAATAACCTCTTAAGGATTTTACTAAATTTTGAATTTCAAATCTTGAAAACATCATTCATAATACTATCCTTTTTACTAATTATTATTCCTTACATCCACCAACTAAGAAATACATACTCTCCTCTTAACACACTTCTTTTACTCACTTAATCACTATAAAGGTCAATACCTAGAATCACTTATCAGTCACTTATTTGTTTTTCTGACCGCTTGCCATAATGTTTCTTTGCAATTCACAAGTTATCCAGGTGGCCAGTCTGCTAACTTATGAATTTGCTTTGAAAATTATGGTACAGCAGACATCAAGAATTCATCATATTCTAGCAACTTCATCCAATTTACATAATTTCTAAGCAACATACTCATCACTTTATGAAAAACATTTTTACCTTACCATCCTACGTACCATTATCAGGATTAAATCATCAAACCTGATTCAAGTGATTTCATTTCCAGCTTGACCATAAAACATCCTTAACTAACAGGAAATCATGTTAGAAATCTCACTAATAATCGACAATTTATCTTTCAAATAATTTCTAACTCCTTTAAACCTCCACAAGAAAGGATTCAAACTTATGTCTCTTTAAAGCTCCTTTCACTCACCACCTCACAACTTAATCCCCAAAATTAAATCACTCTAATACTTAAACCATTTATCCACCTACCATTCATCCTTTACTTCTAATTTCAAAATAGTTTATAAAATATGATAAAACCTCTAAATATCATCAAAACCATTTAAACCACTTTTAAAAATCTCCCCGTATGATTCCAACATCATTATATTCCTATTTATAGATCATTACCTATCTTATGAAATCAACATGTTCTTAGCATAAAATAACCATCAAATACATAAATTTCAATCTTAAGTAATAACTATAAATCTTTAATCGTTTAATTCAAGAACCCTCTTAATTAAAGATTAAAGCCTAATCTGCTTTTTCTTATATCAAAAGCATATCACCGGAACCCAGTCCATGGTTCTTCTTAACCTACAGAACACATATCATCTAAAGATACAACAAGCACAAAGAAACATATCACATAGCAAATACACAGAAACATATCACCCATAAAACACAACAAGCACACAGAGACATAGTAAACACCTAGTCTTAAGAAACAGACCTTGCTCTGATACCACCATTGTAACGCCTCTCTTGACTCTCTCGTACTCAGTTTATTTTAGATAAAATATTGTGTCCACTTGTATTAGAATTAAATTAGTTATGAATTTTCACAAAATTCTTTTCGCTTTGCTTGCTAAATCGAAGAGTCGTCAGTAATATAAACGATGTTCCTCACCACGGACCATGCAAATAAAATTCCTTAACACATATTGTCAACAGTCCAAGTACAACACAGTTCCAAATAGTCTGTTACAACATAAGATACAGACAGCACAGCGTAGCATCAAATACAGATAAACAGAAAATCACAAATAAAGCAGTCATCCAACAGCACACAGAACATCCAGCTCCTTCCTTAAGACTTTCCTCAGCTTACTGTTCTTCTGCTCACCCAAATAGATTGGGGTCATCACAGGTGTCAAACCACAGACACAAAATATGGGTAAGTATTTAATAGACATGATTAGATAATTGACAGGAATTAAAATAACATCACAGACAAATAATTGATTTCCAGTAAAATAAATTATCGTTTGTAAAAGAGAAACAGATGCATAAAATGATGCATGATCTCTTTATTAAATGATGCATGTCTGAGATCTCAGAGGCCTAATAAAAGGTACCAAAATCATTATAGTTTCACCCACTCCAGTGAAACCAGTCCCACCCACTCCAGTGAGACAGTCCCACCCACTCCAGTGAGACCTCCCTCCACTCTGAGGGGATAAAAGGTACCATAAAACAGTTCCACCCACTCCAGTGGAACAGTCCCACCCACTCCAGTGAGACCTCCCTCCGCTCCGAGGGGATAAATGCAAATGATGTATGTAATGGCTGGTTTTATTTTTCATTTATCTCTTTTATCATTTGTTTCAATTTTCATATCAACTCATTCCACCCACTCCAGTGGAATTCATATCATATAGTTCCACCCACTCCAGTGGAACACAAAATAACCAGCAACTCACTTTTAAATCATCTTTATTACAGAATCTCAACAAAGCTCAACATCAAATGAATATCATACCGCTACTTCAATTTATATAGTTACATCAATACAATACAACAACTTATTTAAATACAGCAATCCAATAACATATACAGCAACTAAATAAAATACGTTACGGCAATTAAATACAATACGCTAATTTATATAAAGTATGATACAGTTTCATAAATGTAATACAGCAACGTATTTACATACAACAATATAAATACAGCATACTACAATATCAATTAAATACAGCAACCTACCACTTAATCATACAGCAACAGCAACATACAACTTAACCAACATACAGCAACAACAGCATACAAAATTATTAATTTTCAGCAACAGAAATTCAAATACAACAACATTAAATCAATATACAACAATTAATCTACAGCATCATAAAACAACATACAGCAACATTAATTTTACAGCAATATGCAACCTCATCAATTATTAGATACAGCAACCAAAATACAGCAATTTTAGTTCAACATTATTATACAGCCACCTTAGGTAATAAATTACAATTATTACAGCCTCCAAATAAAGGATACAGCAAGTAACCTATGTCCATAAAATTTAAATAGTTAAGTGAACTAGTTACTTCCTAATTAATTATTTATCCAAATTATCACTTATATACTATAGGAATTTATGGTGACATTTTTACAAGCATATGATATACTAAATTTTAAAGCTTACAAAACAAAGAAGAACATGGCTTGATTCTAAGTAAATGGAAGTTAAAATTAGCCTATCAATCATCTAATCCATGTATATTAAGATACTTCCCATACCTTTGCTTTTGAAATTAAGCTACCTTTGTCCAAGAACTCCTAGCCCTTCACACGTGAACTTTCCTTTGTGTGTAGCTTTGTTTTGCTTTTATTTTTAAGTGAAGGAGTAAATGAAAGAGATGTTGGCTGTTTTGGGATGTTGCCCGTGCATTTCTCCTTCATTTTGGTCCCACCACCCCTTTTTATATGCTTAGTTCCATTTGCCTTAAGGAAAATATCAAAGCTTCATTAATTGCCTAACTTTTTGGTTGGTATCTTCTTATTGGTTAATGCTTCATCATCTTCCAAGTGGCCTTATCAAGACTTTTCTACACTTCTCCCTTGGCTTTGTTTCATCCGTGCACTAATTAGATTTTATTGGTGCCTTGCCTTTTGCTTCCAATCTTCACGTGGAATGGCTTATTCTTTTAGAAGATTTTTGTTTCAACTCTTCCATTTGGTCCAATTGGATGCTTTCTTTGCTCCTAACCGTCCAAGTACTCTAATTCTACATTTTTCTATAGCTTTCTCTTTTATTCTACAAAGTGCACGGTCATTTCAATTTTTGTGGAGCAATTAAGTTTTATTTTCCTTGTTTTACATACATAGCTTATAATTCTAGTATTTCATGTTTTATTATACTTTGATTTTTGTTTTATAATGAACTATTTCTATAATTTATAAAATCTTAATTTCAATTGATTCCTTAGGAGCAAAATTCCATGAATGTTTAAAATTCTAATAATAGTTAGAAACTAATCTAGAATTTAGTAATACTTTATAAGTTGATACACAATTTCTTTTAATGGTTTTATCTAATTTCCTATTGGTTTACCTTATATTAGTAAAATATTTAGATCACTTATCAAAGAATCCATTCCTACTATAATGAAAAGAAAATTCTCTAGATTGTATTTATCCGTTCTATACAATTTTCTGATGCCTGAGGTAGTCTGGATTAAATTCTTTTCAAAATATCTACCAATATTCCTAGAAATTCAATTTGATGATTTCTTGTCACCTTCTGGGTTAATATTTAGTTATCTACAAGTATTTTATCAATTTTCCAGGTCTCCACAAAATTTCTGAAGTCATCTGATCATTTTTACCTAAAGGGTATTTTGGTAATTTACCATCATCGGGACGTGATGGTAATTATCCAATTTGTTCAAGGGTATTTATGGAATTTCCTTCCTAAAATATCTTACTAAAATATCTAGGGGTATTTTGGTTATTTTCAAAAATATTCAGGGGCATAATTGTCATTTTCATCCTAGGGGCATATTTGTCATTTCGGAAATTGTTCAGGGGCGTTTTGGTCTTTTACCTTAGGGACCTAACTGTCATTTGTGAAATTATC